>JARBXR010000271.1:0-17536 GCA_029100535.1 Stemphylium beticola | reverse complement strand
CGGATAGTGTACGCAAGCAACTTCCAGTCTGGGTAGGCCTGCAAGTGCTCGTCCCATCGCGTCCGCTTGAACCAGCCAGTACGGTCTTTGGCTGAGGCTTCTTCTGCTATACGCTCTATAGCCTCACAGTCCTTCTGCTCAACAGCGTCCCACTGGGCGCCGTTGCTAAGCACAAATTGGCAGCTTCCATGACAGGGGCCACCCCTTCCCCGGGCGTAACTGCCGCTCCAAAATCCACGAACAGCATCGGACCGACTTCGCGATTACGTAAGACCTAATTCACCTGGTACTAGCAAAATAAACTTGACGCTAATAGCTTACATCGTATAGCTTACATCGCGACTTGCCGTCAGGCAGAACTCCCATGTTCTTAGGAGTACAATAACAGCTCCCGGAGCATAAAACGCAATCAAGGGTGCCCGTGCATATTGTCGTAAACCAGCCCGTCAAGATGCTCCTTCAGTCTCCGCACCGAGTGCTTGCCTTCCTCCTGCTGACCAGCGTCTTCTGCTTCACAACGAATACTGCCTCATCAGACGATGCGACACTGAAGGCATTGAGCCAGATTCCAGCATGCGCCGTAAGACATCCATCGCACGAGAGGAAGATTCTTGTAGCTGACCGGCACACAGCTGGAATGTATCAATGATAAGCTGCCTGCAATTGGCTGTACGCTTCTCGACATAGAGTGCCAATGTAGATCCAAGAACTCGATCAACATCTTGCAACCATGCTTGGAAAAGCAGTGCAGTTACAGTGAGAGCTTCGGTATGTTCACTTCCATCGCTGTGATTAGAAGCAGCAGCACTTATGTCTTTGTAGCCACGCTCCGCACCCAAGCTTCTATTTGTGACAAGCCGCACGATAACCTATCAAACTCGATTCGGATCGTGGCATACGTGACCGGAATCATACCAATCATCGTGATTGTAATGCGCTTTGCTTCTCGTTACGTGGGCGGGAATAAGCTTTGGTGGGACGATTGGCTCCATCTAGCATCGGTCGTAAGTATTCGACAAATAAGTCATCTCTATGTTACTTACAGTCATGGAGATCTTGGTCATTCCTATGACTGTCATCCTGTTACTCACCCTTAAAGCGGGACTTGGCCATCATATGTGGGACTTGACATACCCACACGTCGTGGCGATCAAGGAATGGAGTGCGCATTTCATCTATCAGCTCTAATAAGAATCGTACTGACTAGAGATACAGCCTACATTGTAACCATGATCTGGGTTATTGAATTAGTTCTTATTAAGTACAGCATCCTCTGTCTATATATCCGCATCTTCCCCAACGTCTGGTTGAAGCGCGCGGTCTTTGCCTTTATGGCTTTCACCGCTCTGTTCACCCTACCCCTCCTCTTTCTAGTGGCGTTTCAATGCATTCCCGTCCGCTCTATTTGGAACCTCGAAGAGCAGGGAACAGCGAAATGCGTTGACTATATCGCCGTCTTAAGACTGATGGTTGTATACGAAATCATCGCTGAGACCCTCCTCTTCAGTCTTCCTATTCCTATCGTATGGAAGTCGCAGATGAAGACTGCACAGAAGATTCCGCTATTCGTTTTCTTTAGTCTTGGTATATGGTGAGTCTCGTCTTAAACATATTTAATTTGTGTGCTCTAACTCTTCTTAAGTGTTATTGTTATGTCTGTCGTGCGTCTGCCATTTTTAAAAGGGGTCGTCGACACTACCGACCCAACTTACACGGTAACCGGCACATCGATTACCGGATTCACGACTAGTGGAGTTGCGCATGTATGCGCTGGCGTCCCCACCATCAGGAACTTAATACGATACTGCAGTAACTGGTTCAAGATGCCCAAAACGGATTCTTCCACGAGCAAACGAAGCTATAACTCACTTGAAGCTAAAAAAAATGGCTTTGTTATAGGGCAACAGCGGAGCAAGGCTTCGTCTCGCAATATGAAGGATCCATATCGCCTTTCTGCAATAATCGAGACCGATATTGACAGCAGGGTTGTGGAATTGTGTAAGATGGGTCCTCCAAAACACGCGGATGCATTGAATGATGAGGATCGAGTTGGGGAAGAAGAGAAGAGCGGATGGGATCAGCGCGTGGAAGAAGAGCTTCCTACTATTGTTTGCAAATCTCCGTCGCCGGGACCAGAAGACTCGGCGGCGTAGAAGTCTTTACTGAACCAACACTCATATGTATAAATGCGACAGACGAATGAGTACGAATTGTCATGCGATCTGGGTAGACTGTTTTGGTACTAACTGCTGTAATGAGTTAGGTGACTGTGTGGGTGATGAGACTTTGAGTTTTGCATTCTAGTTTTCATATACCTCCTGACTACCATGGTTAAGAGTTGTCGGATCATGAGTATCGGTAGGTACGTTGGCTGCTCACCCCCTGGCGCTGCCCAAGGTACCCGCCTCGATCCTACTTCGGTCCGACTTGCGTCGAGCTCAGGTATACCTTCGTAGCACCCACGTTTATAGATCAATATACCAATACTAAGTCACCAGAAGAACCTCGTTGTTGTTATCACCCCGTACGATCGTGCAAGGCCTACCAACAAGAGTTCTATTTTCTGAAAATTATTAGATTGCTTATCGCTAGGCGCATGCTACCTATACCACCTCTAGAGTTGCAATAATGAAAGGTCCGTTTACTAATGTGCGCGAGGTGCTTAGGCATGGGATTAATACCGATGAATGCTAGCAAAGCAATAACGTGTCCGTGCGCGTGATGCGCGGGGAATACCAAAACACGTCAAACCCCTTCACCTTTAACACGCGTTAACTCCACTAATATAGACCTAATTTAAGCTGCGATTAAAGATATTAAAAAACTAGAGCTAGGAGAATAATTCTCGTATACTAAAATTACTACTAAGTATAGAGCTGTGAGATCTATATTAACCTAAAGGCACTAGGGCTAGATAAGCTTAGAAAGAGATAAGAACTTTAACTAGTAGAAACTTAACCTTGCCAACAGGTTGCGGAGGTAGATCTTGGCCACGCGCAGCGAGTAGAGTGTCTGCCATCCGTCGCATGGCGATAACACGGGGCGGAAATCCTCGTCGATCAAGGTCTAGGATCCACTGCACGAGAGACTGCTCCTTGATAGGTAATAGCTTACGCCTAGTAGATAGAATCTCTAATCGTGGCTAGACACCGTGGAGGCGCGTCTGGAGAGTCGATTTTGGCACGTCATACGCTGCTGCAAGTGCGCGCACTAATTGTTTTGGACTATCACTATAGGAAGCTATAGCAAGACTTAGTCTACCTTCACGAGAAGTCTGTATAGAGCGTTGTCGTCGCGGCATTGTGGTAGTTGTGCAGAGCGTCGGGTCAAGTTTGGTGGGGCGGCCAGCTTACTGGTGGAGCACGTTAGTTGTATGGCTTACGTAAAACCAGAATCGATAAGTCGGCCCTAAAGTTCGGGCGCATGTACCGGGGTAGCTGAAACCGCGCTATCTATGCTCTAAAATAAGGGGCTTATTCGCAAAGCGATAATCTTTACTATCGAAAGCAAGGTGACGCACGTAGAGTCTAGCTAGTTCTAGCTGACGTGTAGCTACATATTCATACTCCCGGCCGGTGCGGAGGCCGAAGGTTAGTGTGATCAATTAGAGTTGCCAGTTCGCTACAGTCAATACAGAGACCACCTTAGTCGGGTGTTCAACGTGGACCACTATGTTTAGGCTGGCAAATGGGTCGGGTTGGGTTGTGGTTGGGGTCTGACATAATACAACCCAACCCAACCCAGCATAACCCACTGCTAGCGTGCTTGGCATGGGTTGGGTTGGGTTATTGACTTTTTTAGTGTGGGCTGGGTTGGGCTATGATGGGTTGGGTTGGGTTGTAAGATTCTATGAGATGTATAGTAGTGGCTATCACAGCATATTATTACAGTTCTAAGAACCGCCTTATTTTTTACGTCAACTATCATACAAATACATTATCTATTCCTTAGACTATAACCCTATTCGCTTTCTAGTACGTAAACCTAGGCCCATCACGCCAGAGTTTGTTATAGTATCTACAAGCAAGCTTAGAGTCCTTTTGTTGTATTGTGACGCGCTTTGCGTGGATAGCGTTCACATTGCAATCTATTAAAATTAGCATTTTAAGTATAATAGGGTAGTAGTCAGTAATACCTTCAAAATAGCCAACTAACCACGCCTCAGCTGCCTCTTGAATAGCTAGCATTGCAGATGCCTGGAAGCGCACATATGACCGTTCCGCGTGCGCAATCTCGCGAACAAGTCGGCTGAAGGGTAGCTTGCGTAGAAGGAGATCTGTACTCTTCTGATACTTCTTGATCTCTCTAAGCGCAATAGCTGTGTATTGTTAGACTATTACTAGTGATAACACGCTGTAATAACGTACTGCCTGGCTTGAATCTTCTCCGCCTTTTTACTGCATTAGCAGCTGTAGACTTTGTAGTACGGACGGCCTTCGATTTTAGGGCCTTTGTTGGCGCTTTGCCCCCAACTGACTTTCGCGCGGTTTGCTTTGTACGGGCCATTATAGTAGTTGGACGCGTAGATGTTGTAGGTTGGTAGCGTAAATTTGCAGGTAGGGGTGAACGTAACTGTGATAAAGCACTGTTATTATGCTGCGTGTAGAGGTGTCTTGTGTATTGGTGTGGACGATCAAAGTGTTTGTAGGTGAGGTTGCGTTTGTACGCTAGCGCTAGCGCTAGCGCTAGCGCGGTGCATAGGCAACCTCACCCACAAACATTAACTTTTAAAATCCGCTCTATCCTCTTAGCTACTACTGCAACTCGTACTTTATCACAGCTATTTATCACGGCTCCCATAATGGCAACTATCAAAGATGAGCCTATCGACGTTCCAGAGGGTCTCGTCCCGCGCACTCCTACTCAGGTTCCACTAGGTTTTGAGCGCGACGAGTGGGAGAAGCTCACTGATGTAATTATAACAGTTAATTACAATAGCTTATGTTGACTTCTGTAGGGATACGACTGCGAAGAGGATGAAGTAAATGACGTTATTGCGCAGCGTGGCTTAGGTGCATCTCGAAAAGGCCGCCCTACAAACCTGAGGGTCCCACACAAAGGCCTATTAAGTAATACTACTCGTGCAATAGCGCAAAGGGACCGGGCCGCTCTACGTACTGCAGAGGGTAAGGCGCTTGACGCTGCAAGAAGTGCAGACCGGGCTGCAAAGTACCACCTCAAGAACAAGATTGAGAAGAAGGACAGCTACAAGGTAGCAGACGCAAGCAGGCGAGCGGAGATGCTGAGCGCAGCGCAAGAGCAGCTTGATGAGAAACGCTTCCGGGGTATGCAAAGTGGTAAGTTATTACAGCTACTTATCGCATCCGAATACTTACAAACTTTAGCGGAGTGGATGCAGACAAAACTCGATCATATCCACAAGAAATGGGAAGACATACACCACAACGTTGATCTAAGGCAACACGACAAGGCCTTAGAGAAGGTCGCAATAACAACGAATAGCTCGAACACAGAGAGCTACAGTCGTCCACACCTACGCATCTACAGCTCTGGCGGTATCCTTGAGAAGATTATGCGCCGAACATATTATGATGGACTGCAGAAGCTGAAGGACAACTCCTTTGACAGTAAGGAGGCGAAAGAGGAGTGGCAACACTTTCGAGATGGCTTAACGCCCGAGGAGTTAGCGGTCGTTACTAACAAAGATTGGAAGTAAGTTTAACACAGTCTTTTATTACAGGTACAAACTAACCTATGTAGACAAGTAGAGCCGCCGTCTCCAATTGGCGCCTTAGGGCTTAGCGACGACGCCCTTCTGCAGAGTGACAAGCCATATATTGAAGGCAAAGATAGCGATGAGTGTGAAGAGGAGCTGGACGAGGACTCTGATATCGATGCATACTATAATGAGTTTGGAAATGAGTATGAGACTGAAGAGCAGTGGGAGGAGGCCAAGGCTATGGCTGAAAAGGACGACGAGACAGATTGGGGCAACACGACTGACTTCGAAGGCTTCTCAGACTAAGGTAGCAATGCAGAGTAGCTAAGTATTGCCAAGAAAAAAGTAAATGTCATACTAGAGAATAAACAAATATTAGCTGTTATCGCGGCCAATCATTTAACAATTCAACAGCCTCTAAAGTATTAACAGTATGCAGCTAGTTATATTTAAAGCTTACAATGCCTGTATATCCCAATAACCTGCGACACGTTTACTGAGGCATTTTATTTAGCGCAAAACTATAACTTTGCTTTTTACAAAGTAATTATTTTGGACACTCTAGACATTCTCTACTCTTGAAGGTCTTAAGGGATACTAGCTACAGTTTTTTTTAAAGGTCTTTGCTAAGTTTGTACATTTAATAGTAAATATTATCACAGCGTCTTATCACAGCACTACCTCTACACTCCCACACCCACGTCACTTATTATGGAACAAGTATCTTCAGAACTTCCACGAATCCTCCTCCAGTTCAAACTTAGAGCCCCGCAAGTTATCAGGGGTGAAGGGCGAACAACAATAGAGTTGCTTAGATACCCGCCTTCCGATGTCCTCCAAGACAAGGATGGAGATGAGGTGTTAGTCGCATGGACTAGTTGGTGGAATAGCACTCCATGGGCAGAAAACTATGGAATCTCGAGGCTGAAGTGGGACTCTTCTAGTCGCTTTGGCGATATTTGGCAACACTTCGGAGAGGCTGCAGGACTACCTAATGGTCTACCATATGTAATCTGCTTTAACTGTGGTCTTGCTCTCCAACACCCCGCAGGCGCAAGGATTATTGGGACTAAACACCTCATTAATCATCGGAAAACACAGGGCTGCCAGAGAGCTATAGTACCTGTCCACACTACGCCGTCGCCGCCGTTATTTCTATCGCGCCCAGCCTACAGCAGACACTCGCCTACTTTAGTCCCGGCCTTTACTTCGCAAGCTTTCGAGCGAGAGATTGTGAAAGTAGTTATTAACAACAACTGGTCATTCCGTACTCTTAATAAGCCATTATTCTAACGATTCCTTAAGTTCCTTCGACTAGATATTACAACAATTAGCTATTATAAATTTATAGAAATATTCGAGACTTAATACTAAGAAGCTAAAACAGCTCTTCTCAACAATCTAGGTTAAAAGATAAAAATTTCTATCGCGTTAGACACCTAGTCAGCATTAAACTACCTAAGTTTTCTCGCAATTAAGGTGTATTATATTAATAAATATTGGCAGCTCTAGGAGAAGCTCCTTGATTTTATACCACTACGTGGCCAACATTCTGGAAATTCTATGGCCTTATGTCTCCTCCAAGTACTTTCAGAGACACATACCAAGCCTCGTCTCCTAGCTATTACGTGCGATAATGCTAGTAACAACACTACCCTCACGCGGACCCTCGAGACAACTTTAGACGATGAGAATATTAGCTGGAATTCAAACGAGAACACTATCCTATGCCTTGCACACGTTATCAACCTAGTTGTCTAGGATATTATACAAAGCCTTCGTCTTGAAGCCTTAATAGATATAGGCACTGAGGAGCCCTTAGAGAGACGCCATTTTGAAGAAATTAGTGCTCAGATGTCCGTCCCAAACTCGCTCCGCAAGGTAAGGCTATATTTATCACATACATTTATCACGCCCTAATAGCGGACTAGTTGAGAGCTATCTGTGTTGCTATTGACGCATCACCTCAACGATTCGAACGCTTTATCGCCACACAGCAACACCTACCAGCAAAAGATCGCCTAGCAGTTATCCGCGACGTAAAAACTCGGTGGAACTCCACATACGATATGTGTGCGCGCGCGGTTAAGATTCGGCAATATATTGATGAGTGGTTGAGATTAGAGGTCGCCTTGAAGCTACACACCCGTCGACCTATAAGTCATAGTAATCCAAACACTATAGACATCGACTTCCGCGATATCAAGAAACTCCAGCTCTCACCTACGGAATGGCACCACATTGAGCTTATCACTACCCTGCTTGGGCAATTCAAGGACGCTACTAGCTTCTTAAGTCAGAACGAGAAACCTCAGATCCAACATATATGGCTTATGTACGACAAGCTCTTCGACTTCCTCGACAATATGACAGCTGAGCTAGACGAGGATTTAGACAACCAGGATGCAACAGAATGGCCAGACATAGTCAAGACTGCAGCTCAACGTGGTAGAGCGAAACTAAGCAAGTACTACGCGAAGACAGATGATGAACGCGGGTTTCTATTCAACTGCGCGACGGTACTTGACCCAACTACAAAGCTCAGTCTCTATGAGGTATAGTTATCACAGTTTTTTATTACAATACAAACTAACTCTTTGCAAAGGAAGAGGGCTGGGAAGTCCAAGACAAGTATATGTATCGACAAAAGTTTCTTGACTACCTCGACCGATACGATAACGAGAAAAGAATATCTACCCCAGGATCAGCATCTTTCACGAGACGAGTATTAGGAAATGAATAGTTCCAGAAGCGCCCTTCTGTACTCCAACCACAAACGAGAGCATTTTCAACACCAGACAATAGTTTCAGTCAAGAATCTAATGATGACAGCGGCCCAACTCGTGTGGAGGGAGAGCAGTACCTAAGTATCCCCTGTGTAATCCC
This sequence comes from Stemphylium beticola, assembly GCA_029100535.1. Taxonomy (NCBI): domain Eukaryota; kingdom Fungi; phylum Ascomycota; class Dothideomycetes; order Pleosporales; family Pleosporaceae; genus Stemphylium; species Stemphylium beticola. Next base: position 8,970 of record JARBXR010000271.1, on the reverse strand, counting down.
ATCAGAATCCTATGATATCCTAGAGTGGTGGCAGTCAAACAAAGGTACATATCCTCGACTAGCCCAAGTCGCGAAGGATGTGTTAGCAATCCCTATCACAGGGGTTGGTGTTGAACGCGTCTTTAACGTCGCGAAGGATGTTATTAGCATTCGGAGGCATCGACTTACCGCTCAAACTATACAACAAATTATAGTTTATAGGGATGCAATTACTCTAAAAGAGCAAAGCAAGGATACGAATTCAGCGCCACAGTCTGATAGTCTATCTTATGAGGTTGAAGATATCTTCGAGCTTCAGGCACCTATTGAAGATGTGCCTCAAATAGGAGAGAGCGGAGAACTAGATGAATTAGTTGAAGAGGTATCTCCGCTACAGGTACGAAAGCGTCGGGCGGCTGAGACAATTGAACGTCGAGAGCTCCCTAAGCGTGAGCGTCGGCGACCAGAGCGCCTGCGTACTACTGAATCACCACTGTAATAATAGGCTGTGATAATATAGTTTTGTTAAAATAGTGTTCTATTATTATATTAAACCCACCATCGTAGCTCAATAGTGAATAGTAGCTGCCTATTAACAACCACTATATTAATTAATTACTTCAACATTTAATTTAAAATATAAGTACCTATTCTTATAACCTAACCCAACCCAGCCCACGCTAAAGGTAACCCAGCCCAGCCCGCGCTAATGCAACCTATAACCCGACCCAACCCACGCTAAGCAACCTAGAACCCAACCCAACCCATGCCAAGAAATCCATAACCCAACCCAACCCGACCTTGGGTATACCGAACCCAACCTCCACCCTAACTATGTTGTGTAATGTATCTGTGGTTGTGAGAGGCTGCGGAAGAGCCGCACATGAACACACAGGTGCCTAGATGGACGTAATTGTTGTCGCTAAGGTGCAGCACGCGCGAGCGCAGTTCGAGACAAGAGCGTCGTGCGAATCTAGAAGCCCAGGCTTTGGGGTCGGTGTCTGCAACCGACGGGCTTCGCCCAACGCTGTGATGCCAGCCCTGAGCTGGTAGCACCTATCGTTGTCGGAGTTGTTGAACGCACGCATAGGGTAAAAGTTGAGGATTGACTGAGGTTGTATTGTAGAAGCTATGGAAGGTTTATGTAGGTGAGTGACCGTAAACAGCGCTAGCCTAGATAGGCATAGCTCGCTAAGGTGAGTAGTCGCGAGTGCAGTGAGAGCAGGAAAGAACCCCAAACCGTGACAGGTGACTACGCGCACCCACAGCACGACGCGCAGGCTTCTGTCTAACAGGAGAAGCTTTTAAGGTTAAACGATTACCCCTTTAAGATAATTTGAGAGCTTTTGCAGCGTCGCGAGCTTCCTTATCCTTGCGTCTTTGCTCCTTGCGCGCATCGATGGCTGCTCGCTCCTCTGCCTTGGCCTGGTCTCTCGCTTCCTTCTCCCTTGCCTGCTGCTCACGCTTCTCTTCTGCAATCTTCTCCTTGTAGAGTTTATTAGCAGCAGCTAACTCTCTTATCTCTGCCTTTTTAAGCTCCTCTTCTTGTGCCTCTTGTTCTGCAACAGCTATGCGAGCGCGCGCCTCCCTAAAAGCTCGAGGAGACCACATCTTCGCACCTCTATAATACTCCTAATGTTGCTGCAGGTCTAATTGCCTATTAGGTTGCTTCTAGCGCTTTCTATTTTAGTAGAGCTTCTTACATAAGCTATTTACTTTAACTTAGAGTAACTCTACTTAAGATAAAAAATAGTAGATAGTTTAACCTAGCTTCTATGCGCCTATACTGCGCGAATTCTTTACCTCTACCTAAAGTATAGTGTAAGCTTTAAGCTAATCCTCTGTAGAGTAAGCTATAGAGCTAGAGGAGACTAATTCTAAACTATTAGAGCTTATATAGCGGAACTAGACTGGCAAATGGGTCTAGGTTGGGCTGGGGTCGGGTCGTCTTGGCAGCGGCACTAACCCAACCCAACACCAACCTAAGGTTATTAGTAATAGCATAGAGGCAGGGCTAGATTAGCGATGAGTAGGGCTAGGTATACGCTAGGCTGTAGTAGGGGTTAGGGTTAGGTTAGTCAAAAACAGCTGCAAATTTAGATAGCTGCGTGTTACACGGGGGGTATGCTATACTTCTCTGAACCTGGTCCGGGTTAGGGCAGGCGAGCTATGCGTATAGCTACGTGCGGTTTGTCTGGCGACTAAGTGGGATAGTAGGTATTTAGGGTAATAATAATTTAATTCTATAAATAATAGAATAACTAACTTATAATCTAGATAAGAGATGAAACTATAAGAGTTAACTATAATAAGAGAAATAATAAAACCTTTCTATTCTTATATCCTTATTACTATATCTTTTGCTATTACTGCTATTACAATATTATCCTTGCCGTGCCTAATGCCTCTAATAGCTGCTATTACTCAGATACTGCTATCACATACTAGCGCCTAATAGTTAGTCTTGGCGTGATGTTAATCACGTGATCCGCGCGCCCCGCGCTAATCATTATCCTTCGTCTCGTGCGACTATTAGCTGCTAACATCGCATCTTTCGTTTAGGAGAGACCTTTGCTTATTATCTATAACACTACTTTCTCTCTTAGAGTTATTATCCTAATATTCTAGATTATTATTTTTCTATACTAAGAAGGTAGGTCGCATATATAGTGGCGGCGTGCCCGCGCTAGTTTTGTTGTTCCTAAGCCTTCCTAACCATGCCTAAGGTCCAGTCGTCCCGCCGTGTCCGATCCCAGAACTCGACCGCTAAGCGTCGCGCTCGTGCTGCTCGCGTGGAGCAGGAGTCTTTAGAGATAGATTTCTGTTATAAGTATTATAAAAAAAGAACCTTTAGTGCTTTGTTAAAATGACTACTAGTTATTATACTAGTTATATTTCTATTTCTACGGACTGCAGTTTGTTCGTTTCTAAGGAAGAGTAGGAGAAAGTGCAGCGTAAGCGTCGTGAGAAAGAGCTTGCGGTGGCTCGTCTAGAGGCGCAGCGTGCGCAGCTAGATGCTTAGCTGTCGCAGCAGCGAGTAGAGCTCCTTAAAGTAAAGAATAGGGAGTATTTATTTGCTCGTCGCGATCTTATAATCTTGAATCTTTAAGATCGTGCTTAAGAGGAGGTTAAGAGGAGCTCTGCCTCTAGTACGGACTTTCTTATTAAACCGTCGCTACCTAAACCCTCGGCTAATCTAGGCTAGTTATAGGCTAACGTCTTTAATATTTCTTTTAATTACTTCTTCCTCTTTGCGGATACAATCCTAATTTCTTTAGAAACTTTTAATAGTACTTCTATACTAGTAACTTATAGTTTATTAGGTTTCTTTTAAGTTTCTAAGTATTATAGCTTTTAGACTATTCTTTCTACTTTACTAAGTACTTCTACTAATCTCTAAACTTTTATAGATCCTTAACTTCTTTAACTTTATATTTATTATCTTTAAGCTCTATATCTATTACTAGCTTAGTATTTAGAGGTGCTAGTTCTAGTAGTTTCTTATAGAAGATAGGGTAGATATATATACCTAGTAGTAGCTAGAGTCTATAGTTTACTAGGCCTATCGCCTCTAGAACTTTAAATAGTCCTATTTAGAGGTTATCTAATTTTCTATATAGCCTCTTAACTTTCAAATTCTATCTTAATAAGAGAACTTTATCTGTAATAGGCGGGCGACAGCCCAGCGTACGACTACACAGTACGCCCATTTAGCCAAAAGGCTGGCACAAGACAACAAAGCATAGGCGTTGTCTTGGTGTAGTTAGTACTTATCATCGTCATCCGAGGTCTCTTGACTCTCGGGCCTTAGCGTAGCCCCACTTGGGCGTAGCGCACTCTCTTAGGGCGTAGCCCATCACATTATCCTCTTTCTTAAAGATTAGTCTCTTAATCTTTTATTTATTCGCGCTCTAGAATGTCGTAAGGTTCTTTTAAGCTATATTCTTACTTAATTCTTTATAGAGTTCTTATATAAGGCGGGCTTTATTATCTGCGCCTACTATAATACTTTCTATATCCTTTAGATCTTAATAAGCAACTAGCTTAAATCTATAATTAGCGCAGTGCGGCGAGTGCTTTATAGTCGCCAATTTTATACTATTAGTAAGAGTTTAACCTAGTTGTCTTACAGCTTATTAGCGTATATCCTTAGATACTATTCTAGTATCTAGTTTATGTAACACCCAGGCCGAAGGCCTGCAGTTGGAAGGATTTGGTCCCAACATATTTGCTTCTTGCACTCGCGCCTTGGCTAAGGTGCCTGCTCTTAACCTGCGCTCTGCGCAAGGGAAGACGGACAAGAATTATTTCCCTTACTACCACCCCACCTAGTGTAGTAATACAGAGCCATCCTCCACTATTCTCTTGCAGTGTGAAGCAAATACTATTGCCTATAACTGCCCCTTACAAGTATCTAGTTTATTTGTTCTATCTAGCTATCTATTTTAGGGTAAAAGCTAGTAGATAGCTTCTTCTTTACACCTAATTTTGCTAGGAATGTGTTATAATACTTAGACGTGAATAGTTTATCGCGATTAGTAATAAACTCTTTAGGTATCCTGTGCTCTAATACTAGTGCCTTAGAGACCTTATACGCGCATTTGTCTGCTATAATAGTTTCTTTAGTAGGCACTAACTTTGCTCTCTTAGTTAATTGACACATAATTACTAGAATTGTGTTGTAGATTCTTTCTAATCCTGGTTCTAACAATTTCGGGAGCTTTATAATAAAGTCTATTATTACGCTAGTCTATAGTTATTCTAGCGGCTGTAAGGGTTGCAGCAGGCTATAGGGCTTATATATCTTAGGCTTATTCTAGTGACATACTAAATAGTTGCCTAGGATATTCTGTACCTACGCTCGTAAGCGTAGTATAGTAAATACCTTTACTAATCTTCTAACTATTTCTTCTACTCCTATACATCTATATTCTAGAGATTTATATAGTTTCGTAATAAATTCCTTTCTTATTTATAGGGGTACATATATCCGTTCTTGCTAGACTATACTTCGGTACTCCTTTTGGTCTTATAACAGTTCATTAGAGCCGTTTGCCTCGTGCTCGAACTGCCAGTTGGCTGCTTTCTGCTGCCATTGCTGTTGTAGCGTTTCTACCTGCTCGGCCACCTTGGCTATTCTAGCTAGTTCCGGCTGGTTATACTTAAGACTGCCATTAGGCATCTCCTTAAGTACTGCGTTATGTGGTTCTTTATAACCTTCTTCTCGTTGATCAGATCTTCGGCTCAGGGCGTCTACTACTCTATTAAGCGATCTAGCTTAGTAAGTAATCTTAAAGTTAAACTAAGAGAGCATCTTAGCCTATTAGACTTATTTTCTATTAAGCTTCCTAGTTATTATAAAGCTTATTAGGTTTTAGTAATTAGAAAATACTTTAATCTAGTCTAGAAGTCCTAGTAGGTACACTTCCTATTTGTGAAGGTTATCCTTAGATGACCTAGGGTTGGTTCTCGGGCACGAGCGGGGTTGCGATGGACGATACGTACTAACACGATATAAAGATTAATGTATAGTACGTGCGAGTTAGCACGATTAGTAGATTAATATAATAACTTAAGAGTTAAGAATTAAGTACTAATCCTTAGATTTTAAAGTTAAACATAATAAACTGTAAAGGCTTATTATCTACTACTAATACTAAAGCTATCCTATAGGATCCTATAAGTCCTACGTTGTCCTATGCGTAAGACTTCGTGGGACTTCGTGGTATATTGTAGGACACACGTGACCTATCTTATAGTGGCGTTCCGCTAAGACCGTAGGATCATGTGCTATGCGGGGTAGCGTTATCTATTAGTCCTTAAAGTGCTGACCTTCTCTCTAACCTATCCCTATAAATTCTGTCATCCTTTTGATTTATATTTCGCTTGGTCCCTTCTTAGGTTCAGGTTCGTAACACTATTATTTAAAGGTTTTACCTACTCTAAGTAGTTCCTTATTGTAAACATCGTAGTTGAGTTCTACTCCAGAGAACTTCCTAGAATGGTAGAACACTAGTCTCCATTTCCCATCGTCGCATAGCTGTGACAATACAGCGCCGAGTGCGTAGTCTGACGCGTCAGTCTCGACTCGCGTCTTTCGTTTAGGGTCGTACATTTCGAGTACAGAGGCCTTAAGGAATACCTGCTTAATTCGATTAAAAATTTCTTAGAATTCCTTTTCCTATTTAAATTTTACTTTTTTTTTTTATAATATCTATAAGTAGTATTATAATCTAAGACTAGTTTCTAATAAACTTTCTAAAAAAGTTTATAAATATTAGAAAAGATTATATATTTTTAACTATTTTAGAAGTTAGCTACTCTTATAAAGTCTAGATTTTCTTTAGATTTATTTTTATACTTTTTATTAAGATAATAAATTCTAGAAATTCTATTTCTTATATACAGAATTTATACTTTTTAGATTATAGATATAGTTTATAATTCTTAAGCTTCTATAGTCTCTTTTTATATATTCTATATGTTCTTTAAGTAATCTCTTAGAATACACTAGTATATTATCTAAGTATACTGTCGCGAAGATACCTAGATACTTATAGAGTGCCTTGTTAATAACTGCCTAAAAGGTTGCTAGCGCGTTTGTTAATCTAAATAGTATAACTATATATTTGTATAGTCTATACTTTGTTTTAAAGGCAGTTTTCTACTTGTGTCCTTTAGCAATTTAAATATAGTAAAATCCTTCCTAAATATTAAATTTTATAAACTACTTAGCTTCTTAGAGTTAATCTATAAGCTCTTTTATTAGTAGTAAGAGGTAGTAATTCTTTATTATAACGCTGTTTACCCCTTAGTAATCTACGCAGAGCCGCCACTTTCTATTAGCCTTCTTTACGAATAATATTAGAGAAGCTATAGGGCTACTACTCTCGCGGATAAATCTTTTCTTTAGGTTCTTTCTAAGATACTAGCGCAACTCTAGCTCGTACTTAGGCGCGATTGGGTACAGTGGTCCTAGGACGAGCTTAGCTCTTCCTTAGATATAGATCTTATAATTCTACTTCTAATAATCTACTAACTTAGTTACTTCTATTTCTTTAAATAGTTCTTAGAACTTATTTATATTATACTTCTTTAGTATTTGTAGTAGTACTAGTCCTTCCTTTATAGTCGCGACCTACTATACCTATATAACTCCTACTTTCTAAGGTTCCTTCTCGTAGATTTTGTCTATCTTACAAGGCGAGATCTTGCTAATCCTCCCTTTCCGGGTGAGCTCTGGACTGTCGGGCGTATCTCTTCTACGTACTCTAGCAACCCTACGCGCAGGTTCTTAGCTAAGTATCGTCTTCCGTAGCCAATTAATGGCCAGGTTGTGCTTAATTAACTAATTATAGCTAATTAATATGTTTTCTTCTCTAAGATCTATAATGTTGATAGTTGTCTAGTCCTTAATCCCTGCCACATCTAGTAACACTAGTTAGGTCTCTAGTCTTATTATGCCGCCCTCATATTCTCTAGGGCTATCGTCGGCCAATAACACTCGCACCGGCTGTTCCTTAGCCTGGTAGGGTATATTACATCTTTCTACTGCTTGTGATGAGATGATTGTCCATATAGCGCCGCTATCGACGATCGCTGTCAGTTTGTGTCCATGTACCAAGACTTCCGTTCTTAACTTAAGATTCTGTGGACTTGTGTCTCGTACGTTGTAAAGGGTTGTTTTAGGACTGCCTATACTAGCGTAACCCTATCCCTAATAGCATCCTAGTTTTTTAATTGCTTACCTTTCCTCTTCTTAGGAAAGTAGCCTGCGCCGTACTTAGCGTCGTAATAAATAGTGCATCTATCGTCGTAGCAAAGGCTCTAGTGAATGTTCAGGTAAGGAATCGATTCTGGTCTCTAGATTTGTGGCTTTGGTGCCTGCTTTCTTACTTTGTAAATTAGGTAGTCCGCTGCCTTATAGATCTTCGATGATAGGATGCTATAATAAAGGTCGTCTACCCTCTAGGCATCTTCTAGTTGCTGCTAATAGAAGGGGTATCTAAATCTGTAGTGCTTCTATAGAAGCTTCTAATAGGCTTCTTCCCTTCTTAGCTCGTAGAGGTGGTATCCCTTCTCTAAACAGAGTAATACGTGTAAGCGTGAATAGGGTATAGCTTCTTAGCCTAAGGTTGCGTCCTCTGCGTACTATTTATCTTTCTTAGATTAATTTCTATTCTTACTTACGTCTTCCTAGGCTTAGTTCTTTCTTTTAGCCTCTTAGGGTGTTTTCTTTAATTTAGGAAATTCTTTAACTTCTTTAGTAATAAATTCTTTAAAGTACGGCTACTTCCTAAAAGCTTCTTATATTACCTTATCAGCTTCTAGGCTGGTGACAGCGATTCGACCTCTATAGCTATATTCGTTAGCTAGGTGTGTGTTCTATCCGCACACCTAATAATGCTATTCCTATAGGCGTTATTGTGCAATAATTGCGGGTACCTTTAGGTTAGTTAGCTAAATCTTATCCTATATTATTATTTCCTATACTTTAACTGCTTAGAGGAGGAGCTTATATTTAGCGTTATCTAATAGCTAAGCTTCCTTATATAGTTCTATATTGCTAATATTACTATTAGTAGACTATTTTATAGAGTAGAGCGTGCCTTATCTAATAATCCTGATCTTAACAGCTCCCTGTTTTCCTTTTTAGTCGTTTGCCGGGCAGTCTCTGCGGAAGTGTCCTTCCTTTCCGCATCGGAGACATGCTTTATTGTCGTAGCGCTTCTAGCGCTCTTCCTTAGAAAGTCCGTCATCGAACTTTCTTCCAGGTTTTCGTCCTTTAGTCTTGTCTTGCACCTTGCCGGTCATGATAGCGTCTCTATTGTTGTTGTATCTGCCACGCTGTCTCTTCGTGTTAGCTACATTAGTTTAGAAGTATTTCTTTTAGTTATTCTATTTATAAAGTTAGTTATTAATACGTGTAGCTAGCTTAACTAGAGTGTATAGTGTTTCTAGCTTATTATAGTATATAAGACTATCTTTAAT
>JARBXR010000270.1:0-17897 GCA_029100535.1 Stemphylium beticola | reverse complement strand
AGCAATACAGAGCCATCCTCCACTATTCTCTTGCAGTGTGAAGCAAATACTATTGCCTATAACTGCCCCTTACAATAAGCTATTAAGCTATTAAATTAAGTCTTAAGTAAGCTACCTATCTTAGCTTAATTATATAATTAAGTTAAGCTGCTCACCATTTTATTAAGCTCTACTCGAGCTAGCTAGCTAGCTTGACTTGACTTGCTTGTTGGAAAGTCTCGCGGACTGTATCATGTTTCTATGTGACAGTGTGCTTTTGAACTAAAAGTTCCCCCGCCTTCGCACATTGAATCTTAATTTTTTAGAAGCGGCGTTGCTGTAATGTTCTAACCGAGTTCTGCGCCATTTCTGGAAGACCTTGAATCATCGCGTTGCCCACAAACGGTTTCGTAATAAAATGTAACACGCACATCCAGGATAAGTGCAGCATTATGAGATCGAATTCCAAAGCGAAGAGGAACATGATGAAAGCAGACGTTGATTTCAAGTGCGCTTGTTGAAGATTACGTCGATCATCAGTTTAATCTTTTGATCTGAATGGAGCGCGCAAATCTTCCAGCGAAGAACCATAACATGGTCCGTAGAAACTTGTAAGGAGCCACAACATTGGAACCTTTTCTTCTGTTTTTGGAATAGAGAAAGAGATATGATGTGTAAGGGAAAGAGAGAGGCGAACAAGCCTAAGGCTTTATACGGTATAAATTATACCTAGGCGCTGCAAAGTTTATGCTGCCATGTAGATACTTTTTTGAGACTTTTCGATTAGCAACATCGAAGTTAAAAGGGCGACGTAAGTTCTTATAACTTAGAGTGACGGAGCATTCATAAAAGTACTCCTTCGTCTCTGTAAGCCACACATTGGTTCTTGGTAAGTTGTGTTTTAGTACAGCGAAAATGATGGCTCTGCCCGCTAAATCAACCCGAAAATGACGGGATAGGCATGCTTGACGTTTTTCACCACTTGGTGCAGGTATTCCTCATTTTAATAGTAGAAGTCGCACTGATACAGCCACGGAAAGTTTCATGAGTGCTTTCTAGCGCCCAAGCGAACAAAAGAGAAAACACCATCAGGATGGTATTCGATTTTGGCAAAGAAGGACAGATCACATCCCATCCTTGAGCAGAGATTTCTATAAAGATTTTAGGAAGGGTAAAGTAAGTACGTTATGGGCATAGAAAGACAAGTCGCGTCAAGAGTGACAAAAAGGAGATAAGAAAACATAAACTGGAAGCCTTTGTTTTTTTAGAGCAACAGCATATGCACGCATCTTGGGCTCTATTGTAAACTTTGGGAATTGGAAGACAAGAGGGCCAGTCTTTTTCGTGCTAACTGATCCGAGTTTAGCACTTAGACCATACCCATGTCTTCGTGCATCATAAAATATCGAGTCAAAAATCTAGAAATCTTTACAACTCAAAGGCCGGGAAACGAAAGCAATGTCTAAAGAGTTCCACCTGTTTAGGAACATCAAGTAGGGAAGGACTTGTTATGAGAGAAAGAATGATGGTTTGCAGGGCATTATATGTTGAAGTACGAGATGGGGCGAGCGGAAGCAATCACAAAGCATTAAGTGTATTGTTAATGTGGCATCAATGCTCACAAATGATTTTGGCTTACACGAAAGACCCTTAGATCTTACCAAGCCCTGCACCGCGCTTCACAATCGTCTCTACTTGCCGCAGCGGAGTAAGCTTGTATCTGTAAGGAGCACGGGTAAAATTGCCGACTTGAGTGATGTTGACACCGGCCCTTCCAAAGTCGTTCTTCGCTCCAAGGTTGGCGAATCCATCAATCTCAAAGTCACCGTCAGGGCTGGTGTTCGGGCTGTCCTCAGGGATGACGAGACCATATGTGCTGAGTGCCTCTCGGGTCTTGCCCTTGAAAACATTGCCTTCGACGAGTACCTGGTTGTCGCTGCGAGAGTGAATGGCTTGGTAGAGGAAGTCAACGTAAAGGTTGTTGTAGATGTGCTGGTGACCGAAGCGGCCAGCAGGGCCACGGGTTCCCTCATTGCGCCAGTAGTTATGGTGGTAGGTGATGTGGAGATGGCCTTGATCGACATCCCTCAGAGCATCGCTGTTACCAACGAGAGAGCTCTTCCAGTGGTCATGGAAGTAGTTCCATGAGACAGTGATCCAGTCTGCTGCACGGATAATATCTACTTGACCATCATACGCATCGGGACCAAGCTGTATGCGGGAAATGCGAAGTCAGTGTATGTACTCACGAATGAATCGTATATTCGGAACTTACCTCGGGGAAGTTGCCAGTCGTGAATTCATTGTGGTCGATCCATACGCGTGTGCTGTTGCGGATTGTCATGGCATCGTCATCAATAGCCGTAAAACCAAAGTTACGAATAATGACGTTGGTCTTGTTGAAAATGTTGAGACCAGATCCAGTGATCTGAGCACCCTTGCCGACACCGATGAGAGACTTATTGGACCCTACTTGGACTCGCGAGGTCAGGTTGAAGTTGCCCTTGGCGTAGACCACAAGAGGCTCAGTGCTGGTGATAGCCTCAATGAATTGAGCAACGGTCCTCACAGTGACGCTTTTGCCGTGCCTGGATTGACCGCCAGTGGTGGTACCGATTGGGTTGTCTTTCGCGAAACCGACCAGGCTAAAGTCGCACCCTGCCGGTGCCGCGGTCGCGGAGAGAGCAAGAGAAAAGAGGGAGAGAATCGATAGCTTCATCTTGGCTCGCGAAGTTTATTGACCAGACAATGTGTAAGAGTCTGAGCAGTCTGATGCCGATCAACAAGTGACACCACTCCCCTCTTATGTACCGCCATCGCTGGCCTACAGAAGCTGGAAAAGCAAGTTGCAGTCAGTCAATCAGCGCGGTTCCATGCACACCATCAATTCTTCCGGTAAAATGGCACATGGCGCATCGAGAAGCAGGTCCAGGAACCCCAAATCGTGCAAGTGCATGCAGTATCTTTCGTCGTGTAGCTGCACTGTCACTTGGCTCATCTTGGCGGGAGTACATCCCGCTCCATGAGCGTTATATGTCTATGCGTGATGGTGTAGTTGTGGCTTAACGAAGTGGAGTTGAGTGGTGGAAGTATGCATCCCCAGATTTTCCCGTGGCTGAAAGTCGCGATCGCCAGTTCGGACAGCGGGGAAAATTTGGGGTAAGCGGCTTGGCGGACTGTAGTTGGACTTCCACCAGTATTCGCCGTGGTACCTCCGCACTTCAATCCATCTCGCTCCATCCTCTTGCAACTGTCCCGCATCTAGCGATAGCTTTGTGAGTTATTGTTCAAGAAATTTGGGCGGTCTAATACCTGGCTAAACATCTCCGCGGCCGCAACTCCTCCCCTCTTTCATTCGCCTGCCGAGGTTGTCACGTGTATTTTGCCTTACAATCCATCAGCGCCATCAAGCAACCTCTACACTCAACGCGCCATCCGTATCATGTGAACCAGTAAATCAGTAAATCTTAGCGTAACCTCAGTCCTCAAGGCCTACTAGGTCTTGAAAGTCGAGTTAATCTCATATTCAATTTCCACAACACGACCACTTTAATCTTGGATAAAGTACCCGGTATGTGCACCTCATCGAGGATCATGGAAATGAAGCTTCCACGTCTTAGCGCCCTCCCGCCTAGTCATATGGTCGCTTCGGAAGACGAGGCGAGTGATAGACAGCTGAGGATTAAGGTGCTCATCAGATATAGCATACGTACCCGCGACGGGGCCCACAAACCCGTGTGCTCTAAAACCTAGCATTCTCAAGACCTGGTCCTTGAACAATCACTCGGAGACAATGATCCTAGTTTCGACTGGCTTATGGTGACTTTGAGAGGCTCTGCGCGAACAAGGCCAGCAAGTCACGTCAACTGCCAAAATGAAAGAGCTTTTGACTAGGCTTTGTTTGCGATGCGTCATCACACCACAAAGACAAGTACTAAAGACATCAGATATAGATGCTGGATCAAGTCGATCTCGCTCGAATAGTGATGCGCATTACTGTCACATCATCAGTCCACAATTGTAGTTCTGTATTACTCTAGGATCTCAGAACGACAAATAGCAACATATCAGCAAGCATACTCACACCTCGCAGCATCCACTTTGGAACCCGGTAACCCATTTCAGCGAGCTTCAGATGGCCTGGCCCACGGATGAAAGGCGCATGAAAAATATCAATCGTGCATACGAAATTCTTCACGACCCTACCTTTCGTGCACATCAAGATCGAATTCATATCGAAGAATATTTGGGGCAATCACTGTCATCATTACTGCGTCGCGAATTCAACAAGAAGCACCCTTGGGCAGCGTGGCCCGAAGGTACGTCTTTTCCGCTATGGAGATCGGCCCCGCCAGGTGCTTGGCCGTGCGATGCTACGGAGATCCGACCAGAGTCCTACGTTAAGAAGATTTCTAAGACTACGCAAGCAAGCGAAGCGTCCCCTCGACGGAGCATGTCGAGGAATGATACGACGAGGAACCACGGTCGCAGAAGGAATTCGAAAGCTCTGGCTTCCCGGCGCCCCGAGAATCCAAGAACGCAAGGGCTGCCAAAAGTTCTCCAGGTAACTGAAGAAAATCATGAGAATGTACAAGCCCCTGCTCCATTCTGGAAAGAAGAATTCGGACCCCATGCTTTCCTAGAACCAAAAGAGCAAGTAGAAAAGGCAGCACTAAAACCTTGAAGACCACGACCTAGATCCGAGCATATCCTCGAAGAAGACATCCCAAAGCAGCTGAGGAGGAGCTACCCGATTGCTCCTTTGGTGAGCTTTGTCGAGCCTTTGCCTCCGGCGCGAAAGCAGTCTAAACTGTCACCAAAACGGAAACATCATGAAAGGGCTAAAGATGATGAATACGAACGTGTGCGAGATGATTCTCGGGGGGATCTTACTTATGAAGACCATCCTTCCAACTCCCGCTCAAAGGACAAACGAAGAATCACGGGGCCTTCACCAGAAGGGCAATTAAAGTGAGCACTCAAGAAGCGCGAAGAACAGGCGAAAAAAAAATTAAAAAATTCCTGGAGCAAGTATCAGCGGACCAGCCACAGTAGAAGGGTTCTCCATTGACCCTTTTGAGAAATAGGCGGCAGTATACCCTCGAGGTTTGTGGACTTCATTCTTCGCCCAAAGCGAGCATTATTACTCAACTTCGATGACGCTTCTTCTTAACGACCTTACCTTTGTTTTCAAAAACAAGGGAGAAAGAAACTAGGTGATCGCCTAGCGACGTCGTTTGGTGGCGATGGCCTTCTGGTGACGGAGACGAAAGGCTTTAGACAAGGAGATGGCCATCCTACGGATGTATTGCATCCATATCGCGCGTTGTTTAGTTGCTTAGGTAGACGCAATGTGACATTGATGTTGATGTTTGCAAATCTGCTTCGGACTGTATGCGGCAAATTAGCCTGATTGGTATTGTTCGAGGACTGTAGACAAGTGTGAAGAAATTCGAGAAAGCGAAGCAGCATGTTGGAACTTCAGGATTTACCTTATTGCCCCAACCGCATACTGACAAGCGCAACGTTCCAGCGCCTCACGTGCGGCGGAGATTGGGCAAAAAAGAATTACAGTACTGGGCTATACGGCCGTTTGAACATCCAATGGCGTCTTGGTCAGTCACTCGACAGGTGCAGTACAAGCCCTAGCACTTTGCCTCACACGGAAGGTCCCCGACGCTGACAATTTGTCGGGTCCAGATGTTTTCACAAACGTCCAATGATAACATGGTAGTGCGGCCGTGGGACCAGGGCCTCGGTATGGAGAGGCCCAGCGGCTGGTTCCGGTGGTCCAGAACACGGGGGCTAGAAAACATCTTAGCGGCGAGAGTAGCTCGTTTCGGGGATGTCGAGCTGAAATGATCTCATGCTGATAGCTTGGCGGGCTGTCATATGTCAAGGCAAATTATTGACAGTAGAATAGGGCCTTGACTAGCACGAGGCTGGTGTGATGACCGTGCTCAAAATTGACTTCCTTTTGGAGAGGGCTTACGTTTTCATACAGACATCGTGGAGCGAGGGTAAAATGCTGAAGCGTTGTTGAAACCACCCCGGGTTTATGCAATCTACACCACTTCACGCCGTAGACGGGATAATTCTGGAAGTAGGTGTTCTGGCCGTGCTTCACTAGCGGCCACGTGGGGCAATCGATAGGATGTCAACGTCGACCTTCGAACTTCATCCCACACGCCATCTCTCCAACAGATCCACGACAAGGATCATCAACCCTTCGCAACATGACAGTCGCGGCGCCAATTCGCGGACCACCAAGCCTTGTGGCGGCCTGGGCTTACAGAAGGGCCATTTGACGCCTAAATCTGCCTTTCGCAGCGGCATGTACGAAGCAGGCGCTGCAAATCTTCAGTGCGTGCTCGTTTCCGGCTCTTGGATTGGCTGTTGTCCTTTACCCAACCCAGAGACAAGCACGTCGTTCAGCCTTGGGAGGATGCTTGGGTGCAGGTATAAAACTTGGCTCTGCACTCTTAACCACTGATCTCTACCTCACACATCCGTTTTTTCCGAGACCAAGCTTTGTACAAATTCTCCCAAGGCTCGGCAAAGCTTCGAAATGGCTGCCAAAACGGCTGGCGGTAATGCCGCGTTCCATAACTTCAACAAGTATGATTCCACGAACCACTTCCACAAGCAGATCCGACTGACAATCTTTCTAGTGACTTCGCTGTGCGTTGAAACGACGCGCGCTCTAATCTGGAAGATACTGATTTCGCATAGCATATAGAAGACCCCAATGAGCGACGACGTCTTGCCCTCGCGGAAATCGACAAAGCGCCTTTCGGATGGTATCACGTGCGCGCCATCCTCGTGGCAGGAACGGGCTTCTTCACCGACAGCTACGACATATTCTGCGTATCCCTCTTGACTATCATGCTGGGCATCGTGTACAAGCAAGACCACAAGGGCACGCTTACTACCCAGCAAGACACCGCCATCAAGCTTGCAACTTCAGCCGGAACTGTCCTAGGACAGTTTGGTTTTGGTGCACTCGCTGATATCGTTGGACGCAAGAAGATGTATGGACTCGAGCTGATCTTGATCATTGTTGCGACGCTCGCGCAATCGCTTGTTGGCCCAGGCCCTGGAACTTCAGTTGTTGGCCTCATCATCTTTTGGCGCGTGCTCATGGGAATCGGTTCGTTTGGCCGTTATGCTTAGTCTCTAGACTATTACTGATCATTCTCAGGTATCGGAGGTGACTACCCTCTCTCCTCGATCATCACTTCCGAGTTCGCGACCACCAAGTGGCGCGGTGCCATGATGGGCGCTGTGTTCGCCATGCAAGGTTTCGGCCAGCTTGGCGGTGCCCTTGTCATGCTTTGCCTTGTGGCTGGCTTCAAGGATACTCTCGCTTCGGCAAGCGGATACGACACCTGCACAGGAAACTGCCAAGTGGCCGTCGATAAGATGTGGCGTGCTCTGATCGGCATCGGTATCGTTCCTGCTTGTATTGCCCTTTACTATCGTCTTACGATCCCGGAGACGCCCCGCTACACTTTCGACGTCGCTCGTGACGTCGAGAAGGCAAATGTAGATGCGCAACAATACCTTTCGGGCAAGCATGGTGAAGGAAACCCGGACGAGATCACCCAGGTCGCTGCTCGCCAACAGTCTGCTGTTCAGCTCGAAGTCCCCAAAGCTTCTTTCCGCGACTTTTTCAGATTCTATGGAAAGCTCCGCAATGGCAAGATCCTATTTGGAACTGCGATGTCATGGCTGCTCCTCGATGTTGCCTTTTATGGGCTTGGTCTTAACTCTTCCACTGTCCTTCAGGCAATCGGCTATGCTAGCGGCGACAACTTGCACCTCAAGCTTTATAACATCGCTGCTGGTAACGCCATCCTCGTTTGCGCTGGCGCCATCCCAGGATATTGGCTTGCGGTTGCGACCATTGATACAGTTGGTCGCAAGCCCCTTCAGCTTGCTGGCTTCACGCTCCTGACTATTCTTTTCATTATCTGGGTACGTACACACATCTGGCGGCGGCCTACATTATTGAAGTTCAATACTAACTTTACTCTAGGGCTTCGCCTACAAGCATCTCAGCGGACACGCCATGTTGGCAATCTACGTCCTCATCCAGCTCTTCTTCAACTGGGGCCCCAACACTACAACCTTCATTGTCCCCGGTGAATGCTTTCCCACACGCTACCGCTCAACCTCGCACGGTATATCTGCTGGATCAGGAAAGATTGGCTCCATTATCGCCCAGGGAGCAATTGCTCCTCTCCGAACGCGTGGCAATGCTACAAAGCAAAACCCCAGCCCCTGGCTCAACCACGTTATGCAGATCTTCTCTGCTTTCATGTTCGCTGGTATCTTCTCTACTCTTCTCATTCCCGAGACAAAGCGCAGAACGCTGGAAGATCTGGCACAAGACTGGGACATGGGCGATGAGAGTATCACGGGAGCGGAGCATGCCCGGAAGGTGGACAATCGTAGTAGTGATGATGCCGGTGTGACTGAGGTGAAGGCCTGAGTCTGGCAGTGCGGGGGGCAAATGATGCTTTCACTCATTTGCAGGCATATGTTCTACTCTCGACCATTATTTCTATTTGTATAGTTTTTGCATAATATTTACGCTATCTTTCAACATGAGTCACCCTGCAAATGATTCTCGCATACCGAGCTATTGATTGCAACCGCCCAATCATGCATTCTTTCATGTTCAGGAAATCCGATCCTGCGTCCCAGAATACACCTGTATCTGAAAACATCTTCTACACTTCCCATTTCGCCATGTACCAGCCTATGTCGCGGACTGGTGTCTTATGTCCAGACCCGATCGTGCGTCGGGCCTTTACGCATGCATCTTCCGTGGCATTGATCAATCCGTCCGGGCCTGAGCTGTAGACCCACACAGTTCCTTTAGAGGCCAACCCCTTCTTACAAACAGGTACAGTACTTGCCGAGCCCCCATTTAGACGTAGAGAGCGATTTATATGCAGTCCTGGGTCCATTCTCCCGTTTTCTGAGCCGACGTGGGCAACCAGCTCTAGTCGCGGTGTTGAAGCAGCTATATCCCTAAGATTCTGCCATTCGTGTAGAGAGACGGTCTCCTGATCGCGAACACTCCACACGAAGGTGAAGGTACTGTCCCCTTCTGATGCTCTCGTCTCAAGCCACCAGATGGCGAGACTGTACGCGCCGGTCATACCAGTCCCGCCCACGATGCACAGAATGTGGGAAGCAGTCTTGAACTGACAGTCGCTTGAAGCATATGGCCCCTCCAAGCGAAGATCGAGTTCTGTTGTATCGCGAGCTTTGGGTACGAGCGCCCCCAGTTTCCAAGTCCATTCCTTGTCGAGTCTCTTTTGCTTCTTTCCTCCTGATCTCTGGAATAGAAAGACTGGGCCTAATTTGCTGGAACTTGGTATCGCTGCAGTGAAGGCGTGGTTCTGCAGTTTACTGATGGTAGGGATGTTGAGATAATAGTGTCTGAGTGGATCACCCATTACGACGGCCTTCTCGGTCGAAGGCTCAATAGCCGGGCTACCGCTCGCAGGAGATTTTTCCCGTTGCATCAAGGTGACTCTGTACCAATCTGCACCGGCGTTCTCTATCACCGCTTTGACTTTGTTGTGTGAACCACTCGTATCTTCCTTGAAGGCTCGCATGCCCAAGTCGATGATGTAGAGGACCAAACCCGGGAATAAGAGGTAAAAGTCCGTGCTGGCGTGTAGCGATGCTCCGACAAATATAGACATGCTGCAGAAGAGATGCAAGTAATAGAAAGTGTTATATGCTCTTCTGCGCAGGATGGGAATCGAAGTTAGCACTATGACGATGATGAGCAGAAATGTCGCAATGCCGTTGTAAGTGGTAGTCGTGAACCAAGAACTGCGGTTTTCCGATTCTGCTAACGTCATGGTCGGGTGACCAGTGGCGAACGCTTGCTCTCTCTTCTCATCCTCTCCGCCGAGAGCTGTGGCGTAAACCTGCATAGCTGTAAGTACTGTACTTGTTCGGCCACTGATGTTGCAGTCAAACTTACGATGTAGCTTGCTCCATGGGCCGTCACTGCTGCCACAAAGAGATACGAAATAGCTTTGTGTGCAATCAATAGCGTACTATGATGCAGCCCAAACGCTATCCCGATGAGACTATTCCTAGAGACAGGGATGACGAGTAAAGCCATAAGAAAATCTGCATAGTGCCCCGTCACACCAGTAACAGTGAGGAGAATTTTCGCAATCGTCCAGTCTAGCGGGTCAGTTCTTAACCCCTAGAAGTCAAGGAGAGCGGGGAGCCAGATCCCGGTCGTGGCAAGAGTGCTGCCGATAATCCAGACTGATGCTACGAAGCCGCCGATACTGATTCGTCTTCCAAGTATCGGAACCCTAAATAGCGTGGAATATGCCAACAGAAGCTGAATGGAAGGGAACGTTGATCGCAGCCCGAGTCCCAGGCCGAAAATGGCAAGCATGAGGTAAAAGGTGCCGAGGTATATCCTTGTATCGTTAGGTAGGAAATCCTCAGGGCACACCGATGCGTAGCATGGCGCGTAGGTAAGACCCAAGGTCACGCCGAAAAAGGAGATGGGTATGATGACGACTGCAGTTATCTTGCTAATCAGGTGATTCATGGTTGGTGAGGGCGTGTAAACGACTGTGAGTGAAGAATGGGAAAGATATGTATGGATCCGTCTCAATTGCTTTCCTGGGTACATGAGCAATATATAGAAGCTCTTGTGAAAACGGGCCTACTTTAGTAGTGGTCTGGTTCGCAGTCATCTTCATTAACATCGCCCTCCCTGTCGCGCTTTGAATCTCTTGGTACAGAAGTTGTGAGCGGAGATTGTCTTGGTATATCTTGGCCTTGAGGCGGTGTTTTTTGCTGGTATGTGCTTCGCAACAGCTTTTTATTTGATAGCATATCCTATTGCTTTTGTCCTTATCGCGTAGGATTGATACCGTGAGGGTGTTGTGACGGGGCACTGGATGACCTTGCTAGTCAATGTATGTGCAAAGCTTCAAGGGATGTCACATAACCAGCAACTTAGTACAGCGAAACAAACAACTAGTGTCTGTTACATATGCTTTACGCGCAAGAGATAAGCCCCAAAGTTATGCGCGTATCTCTGGGTATCATGACATGAGCTAAGCACCAAGATTTCCTAGAGCCGTCCTGGTTCTGCATCTCACTGATATATTGGAAAGGCTGTGCATACGTACGTGATAATTTAGCTTCTTGGTTTGTCCTTTACTTGTCCGAAGGTCCTCAGAGACACTGTTCACGAGTACGGGGGACAGTGTTATGGTTTGTGGTAAGCACACACTAATCCGGATGAGGAAATATTCCGCACCAATAGTCATCGTTCCACAAGGATGCGACCATGAAACAGGAGTATCTCCACGGTCGGTGAATTCGCTGATACGGAAATACTTGTGTGTTTGGCTTCAGCTAAGGTCCTGTATATTTCAGCCTTGATGAGATTTCAAACCTTCTCAACTCATACATGTCGGTTGATTTTGCTCTTATACCCAAGTACGCCTTCGTAGTTCTGGCTCACATCATTATACGCATCATTTCTCTATCGGTGACTTCAATACTGCAGTGACAGACTTGCAGCATAACCACTATATATATTCAAGTGATCGTTCAACGCCACCTTTATTTCTTTGAAGCCCATCTCTTTCCAGTTTTCTTTTACATACGCCACTCCAACATGTCAGACGTAGCAAAGGTAAACATTTCCAAGGTCCGATTCCGCACTGGTAAAAGGGAAGGCTAACCGACCCTCGTTTCTAGGCAATCATCATCAGCGCCGGCGCGGCAGGATTAGCTGCAGCAATTCGATTAAAGTCACATCACGGTATCAATGTGGTAGTTTACGAGCTTCGATCGAAACCGACGACACTAGGCGGGGCCATCAACATACCATCGAACGGACTTCGTCTACTGGAACGCTTGGGCGTCTACGATGAACTCGTAGCCCGGGGGTCTTCCGCCTCAAAGCTGAACGTACATTCCATGCGTGGTCCCATCTTGGTTGATGTCGACATGGCTGGCTGGAGCCGTGAGAAAACAGGATATGGATTCATGCGCGTACTGAGGAACGACCTTATGGATGTCCTTCTCAAGGCTACTAAGCAGCACAGGATACCGATCCACTTTGGGAGAAACCTGACAAGAATCGACGAAAACGAGCGACATGTTACGGCCTCTTTCGCTGACGGTACCACTGAGACAGCTGACCTACTCCTCGGTTGCGACGGCATCCATTCCGCTGTCCGCACCTTACACGTTAGTCCAAATACGTCTCCAGAGTACACGGGTATCGCCAACATGTTCGCGATTCTGCCAACTTCCTCTCTTTCGGAAGCGAATCGCAATATCGCGCCGGCTCTACACGTTATATTAACTTCTTACGGCCTACTTGGCGCAATGCCCTGTACTGCATTCGGCGACAGATTATACTGGTTCTACTCACGCGAGGTCGCAGTTCCAAGCGGCGACGATGCTCGCGAAGGATGGGAGGCTTTCGGCAAGAAAGCAGTCGATGGGTTCAAAGATGAGGTGTTGGGACTCATCAAGGAGGCTCAGGGTGACTGGTCATCCCAATTGAAGGAAGTCATCAACAAGACTGAAGCCATTAAGTTTTATCCCATCTACAGGATGCCGTCGGCCGTGGCTTGGTCGACGAAACGATGCCTACTCCTGGGCGATGCTGCACATGCAATGCCGCCACACGCAGGTCAGGGAACATCTATGGCTTTGGAAGATGTCTTTGTGTTATCACGAACTCTGGAAGGCGATGACCATCCGTTGGATGCTGTTTTTCGACAATACGAAGCCGTCCGAAGACCGAGAGTAGAAGGTGTGGCACAGGCTTCGGCCGACAATGGCGGCATGAGGAAAGGAATCAGTCCTCTAGGTCTCAGAATAAAGGAGACCGCGATAGGGACAGGGTTCTGGCTGCACAAGATGGCGGGTCTGCAAAAATTTGGCATCGGGATGAACCAAAAGGACTTTATTTATGGTGTTATGGTTGAGCCCATATGGGATAGGGAATAAGACTTCTCAAAAAAGGGGAAGGGGTCTTGGAATGCGGTGGTGTTACGGCGCACTCTCCTTGCATTGGCGTTTTGTGGCGGATCTTGACATTGTTGTAGAACATGTAACGTATCTCACCACCACACGCACGGCCCCTTCACGCGCACGCTCGGCAGCCATTTTCTAACACAAAATTGAGGCTGTAGAGCTCTATATAAAAGCTCTATATATATAATCTTTTAATTAATTAACCTTTAAAGTATATAGAATATATTACGCTATTTAAATTTAACTAGAAATTTAATATTATAGCTATAGTAGGTAGTTACTATTAGAGTAGTAGATACTATTATAGAGGTTCTATTATTAATACTAATAATAGTATTAATTTTATCTATAGTTTATACTTTAATACTTTATTACTACTATTGTCGCGATAGTTGTATATTATTTTGAAGTTATTTCTCAGCTTACTTAGCTATCTTTTGCTCCTCTCGCGCTGCGGCTTCGGCCGCCTTAAGATTATCGCGCTGCTGCTTCGCCGTGAGCCGGAGATGGCGCCTCTCTTCGAGCGCAGTCTGCTTAAGAAGCTTCTGCTCCTTACGGAGCTTTATTGCCTCGCTTTTCTGGTGTTGTACTGCTGCTTTGTCGAGCTCTTTCTGGTGTTGGCGATCGCGAGCTTGCTGTACTTTCTGCGGCGAGCAGAAGACAGCGCCGCCGTGATACTCCTCAGGCGGCTCAAGTAGTAGTGCCTTGCCGCGCTGTCGGCGCTTCTTCTCATGCGAGAGCACTTCTCTAAGCTGCTCGTTCTTAAGCTAGAGGAGCGATTTTTGTATAGCAAGCGTGTGTATTATTTAGCTTAGCTTTTTCTTTTCCTTATAGTACGTATTAGCTACTACCTTATATAGAAGGCGCTTAATCTTTTACTAGTCTAAAGCGCTAAGTACTAAGTTTACACTATAATTTAAGCTTAGCTATAGGTTATTCTTACTAGTAAAGCGCTATACTATAACTTATAAATTAAGTAGCGCGATACTAGTAGCTTTAAAAATAGGAAGTATATTTTTTGCTATAAATAAAGTATTCTAGACTATAGAGAAGAGTAAGAAGAAGTCGCGCTTTATAATAGAGTAAATACCTTATAATTTAGTAAGGTAAGTAGTAAGTATAGTAGAGTAAGCTACTACTAAGAGGCTAAATATTCTTATATTAAGTAGCTAGAGCGTATAGGTTGCGTAAGGCGGAAAGATTATAAGTAGTATCTTATTAGTATTGTAAAATTTAATAAACTTTATTATAATATAAGAGCTATGCCTATCTAGAATAAGCAGCTAGCGCGCAGAGTGAGCTTTCGCTTTTGTCTCCCGATTAAACACCTGTTCGAGCCACGCGAGGCTGATTTCGTTGCTCGTCCAGCCATTTAGCGATGAGGTGAAGAAGGCGCGATGCTTCTCGGGGTCGAAATCCTGTAGCCAGGTGTCCTGGATGCTACCAGAGGCGGCCTGGTAGATAAGCGATGGAGTAATGTTACAAGCAACAACAGGTTGAATCCTTCGGACAAGGAAGACGAAGCTGGAGGCCAGTTGTCGTACGAACGAAGGAAAGTGATCAGCGGGGGCCCCGCAGGTCACGTGATGTGCTATCCCGCCAAGAAGGGCTATCCCGCTAAGAAAGGGATAGTAGGCAACAAAGGGATAGACTACTATTATAAATATCCCGCAGAACGACAGTATTAAGGGATAGATAGAATAGTAATAGATAAGGTAATAAGAATATAAGAATAGAAAAGTCTTATTATTTCTCTTATTATAGTTAACTCTTATAAATTTATCTCTTACTTAGATTATAAGCTAGTTATTCTATTATTTATAGAATTAGATTATTATTACTCTAAATACCTATTACCCTACTTAGTCGCTAGACAAACCGCACGTAGCTATACACATAGCTCGCCTGCTCTAACCCGGACCAGGTTCAGAGAAGTATAGCGCACCCCCGTGTAACACTTTAACCACCCACAGACTTTATAGAAGGTATTCACTAATAGGACGCCTTAAGAAGATTAGAAGGAGTTATTATATTAGTAGTAAC
This sequence comes from Stemphylium beticola, assembly GCA_029100535.1. Taxonomy (NCBI): domain Eukaryota; kingdom Fungi; phylum Ascomycota; class Dothideomycetes; order Pleosporales; family Pleosporaceae; genus Stemphylium; species Stemphylium beticola. The sequence goes on along the minus strand of JARBXR010000270.1, from coordinate 2,816 downwards.
TAATAGAGAATAGACACTAGTTACGCTAGCTATAGTACTAGGCCTAAATAGAAACACCTCTCTAGCTAATAATAAAATACTTAAAGATTAAGAGTCTAATAATAAAGATAAAAACTCTAATATTAGAGAATTTAGAAATCTTAGGTAGTAAACTTATATCTAGATATAATAAATGTTAGAATGCAAAGTAAGCTTAAGTAAGCTTAAGTAAGCACTAGTACTCTTTAGGCTAGAAAGGCATTGCGATTACGTTCTTGTACGCGTAATCTATGACTCATAGATTACGTATATCTAGGTTATCTATTAGTAAGATAGAATATTCTAGATAACTTAGTATTTGTATATAATAAGGAGTTAACACCTAGATTAACTTAGTGTCTAACTCCCCCTTTTATATCTAATAGATATAGTTATAACTCTAGTTCCTATCTTCCGCTATTACTAATACTATTACTAATAGTATTAGTAATCCTCCTCTGCTACCTTTTCTATAGGTTATGAGCCTAGGTTAGACCCTTTAGGAATAGAGTTACTATAAGTCTATAGTAATTAGAGTATTTTAACTCTATATAAGCTATAGCAGTAGTATTCTAGCGTATAGTCCCTACCTACTAGGACCTAAGCGATTAGGTAACCTTAGTTACTAGGAAACTATCTCTAACCTAATAATTACCCTACGTAAGACTATAATAAGTTTAGATAAGCTAATTAAGCTATACTAAACTACTATTAAAAGGTAGAGGGAAGATACTAGTAGTAATACTAGTATAAGGCTCTAGGTAATTCTATACTTAAGGTATACTTATAGTAGGCTACTATAGTAACTACTTATTAAAGCTTATTAGCACTAGCTTCTAGTAAAGCGTATAGTTACTAGACAGAGCTAAAACTCTTACTTAGTAACTAGCTAATAAATTAGCCTCTAGAAAAATTAGCAACCTTTGCTAGAGTAATAAGTAATTACTATAGGTGATATAATACTACTTTTTAGATTAAAGTGCTACGTTTTTTTAGTACTATTTAGGCTAGGTATTCGGCCTATTATATTAAATTAGTGCTACGTTTTCGGCACTATTTAAGCCAGATCTTGTTAGCTTATTATTGTAATGGGCGGGCGACAGCCCAGCGTACGACTACACAGTACGCCCATTTAGCCAAAAGGCTGGCACAAGACAACAAAGCATAGGCGTTGTCTTGGTGTAGTCAGTACTTATCATCGTCATCCGAGGTCTCTTGACTCTCGGGCCTTAGCGTAGCCCCACTTGGGCATAGCGCACTCTCTTTAGGGCGTAGCCCATCACAATTATACTATAATTCTATAGCTAGAGTTCTTTAATAGCCGCTTGTGTTTATAAGGACAGTAACTATAGTTTTATATTACAATAAGACTAAAACAAGACTAGCTATTTGCTATCTCTAGATAATAGCTATCTACTTTGTCTAGACATAAGAGTAGTAGCTATAATGGCTGAAAGCAGCATATATAGAGTGCCAAAACTAGTTGGTAACTCTAACTACGATATTTGGGCTTTAAGAATAGAGTCTCTCTTAGTTAAAGAAGGCTACTATTCTATTATAACGATAGACTCTGCTTAATTAAATCTATCTAATTTTAAATAAGAGAAATTAGAAAGTCTAAAAGAGTAAGAAGGTAAAGCGTTATCTATTATTAGGCTAAGCCTAGATAACAGCCCACTTCTGTAAACTAAAGAGATTAAATCGCTATTTATATTATGGAATAATCTTAAATCTCTATATTAAGCTAAAGGCTTTAGTAGCGACTTCCTACTAAGTAAAGAGCTTATTAATACTACGTTAGCTAGCTATAATAATAACGTAGAAGTATATTTGCAGAAGATTAAAAGACTACTTAATAGTCTAGAAGCTAGAGATATCTCTCTACCTTTAAAGTTTATTGCTGCTCTAGTACTAAATAATCTTAGTAATAATTTTAATTATTTAGTAACTATAATAACTCAAGATCTAAGACTAGATAAGCTAATTAATTTAGATCTTATATTTAGCTAGATCCTTAACAAGTCTAGACGTCTATATTCTATTAAATCTCTAAAGAATAGTATCTCTAATAAAGAGACTACTAATAAAGACATAGAAATGTCTTTAAACGTAAATAAAAGTAGCAAGTATTACTCTTATTGCAATAGAAGCGGATATATAGACAATATATGTTATAAAAAGAAACGCAGTAATAAGAAGCACTTAAAGGCCTCTAATATAGTAGAAGAAAGCAGTCTTAATAGTACTATTATTTAAGTTAACAACATAGAAGGTACTAAAGACTCTTCTACTAGTAATAAGATTACATAGGTACTAGATAGTAGTGCTAGCTACTATATATGCTCTAGAGAAGATCTTTTCTCTAACCTAGAGCTAATAGATAATACATATATTAAGTAGAGTAATACTAATACTCTACTTAAAGTAAAAGCTAAAGGTAATATAGCTATTATCTTTGCTAGTACCTAGACACCTATAGTACTTAAGGATATACTACTAGTACCTAAGATACACGTAAACCTACTAAGCGTCTGTTAAGCTATTAATAGAGGGGTAGAGTTTAAGTTTACTAAAAAAGAGTGCTGAGCCTATAAGGATAATAAGATTCTAGCTATAGGACACTATACTAGAAATATAGCTACTTTTACTACTTATAGTAGTAGAAATAAGAGTATAGAAGTCTCTAATACTTCTACTATAAAACTTAATAACACTACTCTACTATATTGTTACACGGGGGGGTATGCTATACTTCTCTGGACCTGATCCGGGTTAGGGCAGGCGAGCTATGCGTATAG
>JARBXR010000026.1:5779-292888 GCA_029100535.1 Stemphylium beticola | reverse complement strand
GCTAGCAATCAACACTGTATAACTTAGCTAACTGCTTCTTAAAACAGGCGACGACAACAGCCTCTAATAGCAACTTACAAGTAAATACGTTCCCCTAAACTAATCACATAAACGACGCCGTCCTCCGTGAGCGAGTTATACGTTATACTGTTAGATTCGGAGCTGTAAGGCTGCTAGTGAGCGATGAGATCGCGCCGTAAGAGCTATCCTCAACACCATAGATCCAGAGAAGTTAGCTGCTACCCACGCTGGCTAGCAGCCTCATTTCTTTTTACTTTCCAGCCTTTACAAGATCAGGATGTATAATGGTTACGCCTAATATATTCTATTAACAAACTCCCTGCATACCCTCTATATGGCGGGCTCGTAGAGGCCTGCCTTACTACATACGTAAGCGGAGATTCTACCGTTTTATTTAAGCTAGAAGGCTATACTCAACACTACAGAACTATCGCGAGATCGCTACTTTACTAAGATAATTAGCCTTACGCTTTTTATACGCCCACAACTGCAATCACGTCAATCAATCAATCAATCACACTTTTTTAGACTAATCAAATCAATCAAATCAATCACAGCTTCAAGAAAACTGCAATCAAGTCAATCACGAGCTTCATATTTGATTGAATTGATTGTTGCCAACTCTGTGAATGACGTGTGGGAGTGGGGCATGGGATCTGGTAGTAGTTCATGTAGCTCAGATAGGGGTGTGTTCTAGTGTTCAGTTTGATGGATTGTGCGGAATACCATTTTTTGACGAAAACATGGCGCCTACCTCTTCTTTCCTTCCTTCCTTCCTTCCTTCCTTCCTTCCTTCCTTCCTTCCTTCCTTCCTTCCTTCCTTCCTTCCTTCCTTCCTTTCTTACCTTTTTTCTTTCGTCTTCTTCCCCCTCGCAAGTCGAGCCGAGATACCCACAGCACACAGCACAAAGCAATATCCAACCCGCTCCCTAACCAGGTCATCCCCGGTCATTCACGAGTGGCAACACCAAAGACCACCGGTTCCATCTTGCAGAACGTGTAGTTGCCAAAAGCCGCAGTCACCCGTTCCTCACTCAAGGCGGCATACGGTTCATTTCCGCAGTCCCTCCTCCAGGTTATCGGTCTAGTGTATCGAATATTAGCAACAGGCTAATATCGCTGTTCATACAGAACCATGGTAACTGCATGTGCGGCGCTTGATCTCGGTGTCTCGCCAGATTGCAGTAGTTTGGTGAAAATAGCGGCTGTTATAGTTGGCCGGACTATAGTTCTCTAGTGTCAAGTTTCTTGCTCCATGACCTGCCTGAAGAAGGCGGGTGTTCCGATTTCCTTTTTGCAAGGCTGGTAGAATGGCATGGGCAACGTCAAAGGTGTTTTGCGCTGCTGTGCAGTCGTCGATGGGTATGCATTCTCCTGCGTTATCTGCACATGGCACAAGGTCATCTAAGTCGTTCAGCGTGGCGTTTTGCATTCCAGAACATTTTCTCCGTGGCCTGCCGACATGAAGACCCACTCGAATGCACTCCACGCATCATCTCCGCTCAAGATATCCACCGCGCTTGGCATGTAGTTGTGCAGGTATGGGTAAAAGTGCTGGCTGTTCTGCATCTTGGCAGGACGTATTCATCCGGTGGTAAACCACGACAATGCCGAGGCTTCCCGCTACGGGCGCCCAATGTTTCATCACGTGCGCCATTGCTCCTAGGAAATGTGCCACTAATGCATACCTAGCCTGACGGGTATTTCTCGTAGGCTTCGATACCATCCGACGAGTGTGGGGTAAGGCGTCCGCAGTTACCCTTGTGGCGTTCTTTTATATTAACATCCTCTGAACCGGGTTCAGACAGCGCGTAAAGACCGGGTACAGCAATGCTTTTTTGATTATGTCGTGCAGATGTGCGCAAGGGGCGTGAGATTTGTGATCAGACTATCATTGTAGTTGACCGCTGAGACTGAATTCTCGTCGGTCGACGTGCCGTATACGTCCTAATCTGGTGTTTCGGGTCAGTGCTTAGGGCGAGCTGTTCGAAATGACAAGCCTGCACCAACCATCATCGTGTACACCAAGACCGATGGAGGTGACATGCGAGATGAAATCTCATGACCCTCCAGCATGAGTTCATCCTGCGATTCAGGCTCAACTAAGACAAGATCTTGACATATAAGGAGATCGCTGCTCACTATCAATAACATCCACTGCATCCAGCACAAATCAGCAACACTCAGCTCACAATGGTCTCGTTCAAGTCTCTTCTCCTTGCCGCTGTGGCTACCACCAGCGTCCTCGCTGCTCCCCTTGATTTCCTCACTGAGCGTGATGACGGCAACGCGACTGCTCTTCTCGAGAAGCGCCAGTCTACTCCCAGCTCCGAGGGGTACCACAACGGATACTTCTACTCGTGGTGGACCGATGGTGGTGGTTCTGCTCAGTACACCATGGGCGAGGGCAGCAAGTACTCTGTGACCTGGAGGAACACTGGCAACTTCGTCGGTGGCAAAGGATGGAACCCCGGAACTGGCCGGTAAGTTGTAGAGCTTGCAGAGTGATACGATGATCGCTGACATGGCTCCCCAGTACGATCAACTATGGAGGAAGCTTCAACCCTCAGGGCAATGGTTACCTCGCCGTCTACGGATGGACCCGCAACCCGCTTGTCGAGTACTATGTGATCGAATCCTACGGCACCTACAACCCCAGCAGCGGGTCGCAGCGCAAGGGTAGCTTCCAGACTGACGGCGGTACCTACGATATCTCCACCTCTACTCGTGTCAACCAGCCCTCCATCGACGGAACAAGGACCTTTCAACAGTACTGGTAAGTCACCGTTGTAACGGTAGAACAATGGCTCATGTGCTGATTACAATAGGTCTGTCCGCACACAGAAGCGTGTCGGCGGAAGTGTGAACATGCAGAACCACTTCAACGCCTGGTCCCGTTACGGCATGAACCTCGGTCAGCATTACTACCAAATCGTCGCCACCGAGGGCTACCAGTCCTCTGGCAGCTCCGAGATCTACGTGCAGACCAGTTAAGGGGGTCGATTAGGCGTTGGCGAGATGAGACTGTTACGCAAGAACAGGCAAGGTCAATGCTTTGGATGGCTCGTAGGATAGGGTGACAGTGAGTAATGTGAAGAGCTTCGCATGCTAGATCTTCGTAATCGTCAACACATTTGCTCCTGGAGTCCCTCAAAGACTTGTTTCTCACGTTGATATCCACACTTCTTCCGTCGGCTCTTGTGTATCTGAAAGTCAAGTCCCAACTATCACTTGGATGTGCCTAGCGAAGCATAAACATGCCAAGGAAGACGATACATTGCTTGCGGGCCACGATCGCGGAACCGGGAGTAAAGCCGATCAAGTACAGAGGCGTTTCCGGGCATGTTCCGAATCCCGGAAAGCGTCCAGAGCTGAGTGTCAAGTCCCAGCTGTAGTAATGACCAGGTTTAGGTTCTTCGACGCAATGCCATTATAATCATCTCCGTCCTTAATGCAACTCTCAACGACGAGCGCAAAATAAGACAATTCAGACAGCAGTCTGTGGTCGAAGGCGCTGACAATCCGCGATCGTGTGGGTTCTTCGACGCGTAATTAGATAAGTCGTAGATGCAAGGACGCCAGGCTTTCTGGTCCCGATGCACAGTAACAATAGAGTGAACCACTCTGCTAGCAGTCCCTGGACCACAAGAAGATCCGTCCGCTTCTCCAATCACGCTTAGATAATCCTCAAAAAAGTAACTCCATCATACCCTCGTGACAAACATGCCATGATTTTTCCATCTTGATGACAGGAGGCTTGAATTGAAAGAGAATCTTTCGTGGTGTCAACTTCGTCAGTCCAGAGGTGCGATCAGAATCGTCTGCTGATGTTCCCAACCATGGATCTTGCGGGGTTGCGAAGCCTAGTTTCCAGTTCGATGGGCAAGATCCCGTGGTTGAACCCAAAAACGATGACAAAAAAGCAAACCCCGCGGTTCCGCAAACTATACCCTACGGCACGATGCAGCGCGACCAGTTGCTGAGGGGGTTAAAGTGTTAAGCCGCAGACGCCATAATAGCAAACATAAGTTTGCCCCGTCGATTCCGACGTTGCCCTATCCTGACTCAGCGGAGAATGGGCATAATATTCTCGCACATTGCGCTCGGCAGCCACAGCTCCGTCTGCAGCGACGACATCCAGATCCTCGCCGAGACAACCAAGATGCTGCTCCAGAAGCCAGAGGCGCCTCGTCATACATCATCACCAGCAGTCAGAAAACGCGCCCGCGCAGTACCACTCGGCATCTTCAGTCTTTGCGACTTCTTCAGCGAACTTAGCACCGTCAACCCGGGAGAAGCGCACAAGTACGATATCATTACCGCTTTCAACACTCTGGCTGCGCGTGAGGCCAAGGAACTCCAACTCGGACCTGTACCGACAATGTACGCGTCTATGGACTTTCGGTCTGTCTTGACAAACTATCGCGTCGCGTATAAGATTAAGCTGGGAAATATCAGACTGGGTGATCTTTTGGAGGCGATTGAGTTTGGTGGTAATGGTTGGCTGGCCAGTCATGCTGCTATTGCAAAGGGCTTCCAGATGTGTGCGGACAAGGAAAAGAGGCTGGTGACACCCGATTGATGCTGGAGTGATTCGATGTCGGATGTGTGCCGCATTCCGTCTTGCGAAAAAGATCCTGGAAAACGACATCCTCGTAACCTTCAATCACCAAAACGACCAAACGAACACGGTAGTTTCCTAGCTCGCCGTGCACCTTCAGTATTGCCATTGCAATGTTACAAGCACGCATTCGTTTTATACATGATCGTTGTCTCGGAGCAGCGTTGGGGAGGACGAAGGGGTCAGGACAAGGCCGGGAAGTCAAGTCGCTCGCAGCCCAGTACGCACGCGAAGACGCCTTGCCCAAGGCGACGCGCTAGCGCATGGACCCTCGCAAGGTCATCACTGACGTTGCCATGATGGCGGAGATATCGGCCAAGGAGATTATTTACGATTTGTAGAATGAAAGAATCACTGTTCACAAGGAAAAAAGACCTTCTTACAACTAGCACTTAGACGCAAATTCTTGAATGAATAGAGTGATGTATTGCCCCCTCATCAAGCTTAACAACATTTCCTCTTCTCCCCCGGTACCACCAAACATGCACATGTACATCTACATCTTATTAAAAACGTTGGTACCCGTAACATATTCCTCTGTGCCCTCTCTGCGTCTACTCTCCGTCACGCGCTCATATCTCTCCTCAGTAACGATAACCTCATCAGTCAGGCCCTCCAGTAAGACACTCTGCTGCGCCTCAGCCTCGGCCATGAGATCGAAGCTCTCGCCAGACTCGCTGCCTGCCTTTTCGAAAACATCGGAACCGCCATCGAAAAATCTGCCTTGCTCGCCCACCCAGTCGACCCCGCCAGTACGGCGTTGGCGGCGCACGACTTCCTTTTCTTCAAGAGGAAGCAAAGGGAACTGCGCTTTGGGGGGTAAGATGGTGCGACGGTGCCAGGCGCCGAGGAACATGCCTTCAGGATCTACTTCGTTGCGGATGCGGTTGTATTCTTCGAGATCGGCGCCGTAGACAGAGGACAGGTAAGCGTTATCAACGGATTGGAAGTTCTTGGCCCAGTGAGGTCGACCGTTGTACTCCTTCATTAGGTGCTCAAAGGCTTCGTAGTAGCGCTCGCGGCAAGGTGGGTCTTGGCCGTAGGGACGGTACAGTGTGGCGTTGAGGTACAGGGCGGGTTGGTCGGGGTACGAAGTGTCTAGGTATGGGCGAGGCTCTCGGTTGACCGTGTTGGCGATGCGGACTTCGATAGGCGAATGGACGTAGAGACCCTTGGTACTGAAAGGGATGCCAGAGGATTGTTCGTCGCCGTGGAGCCAGTTCGTGAGGCGCATCAAGGCCTCGGGGCCTTTGTCGAGAGGAATACTCCATTCGTTGACAAATTGGGAGTAGAGGCAGTTCATGAGTAGTTCAGTGCGTTGTTCGCCGACAGCGGAGATGATGGCTCCGTCTTTGAAGCCGTATTGCATACCGAAGACGAACCATTCCACCCACGGTAAGAAGCGCGGAACGTACTGCGATATCCAGAGTAGAATATGGTAGGTGTGGAAGCCGACACTACCGCCGTACCAGTTGTACTCCGGTTGTCGGTGCGCCTCTGTCGTCTTGTCCGCGCGCCATACTACTGCGCGCTTCATGTACGGTAGCCACCATACTCTGACGAATTCATTCGACGTCCATAGCCCGTTGTTCCAATCTGCTAGTACGTCTTCAATCGGCCGAATAGTTTGTACCCACTCGACGTTGTTGGCCTCGACCATTTGAAACTCGATTTCGACAATGATACCCAATGCGCCTAGCGAAACGAGTGCTGCACGGAAGAGGTCGGGAGATTGCTGGGGAGAGCATCGAACCGCCTGACCGTTCGCGAGTACTATCCGTAGGCTCTGAACGCGGTCGGAGAGGAGGCCATGATTGTACGAGCTGCCGTGCGTCGCTGTCCCAATCGCTCCGGCTAGAGACTGATCGTCGATAGAGCCCAAGTTTGGCATCGTCAATCCATGAGATTTCGCTTGAAGATTCAAGTCGTGCATGCGTATTCCAGCTTGCACTGTCATCGTCTTGCGCTCCTTGTCCACGTTCACCACCTCCTTATAGTCGTCCAGGTTGATCATCCATGACGAGGTACATGTCAGGTCTGAGGGCGAATGTCCACAACCTACAGTAACCACTCGTCTCCGCATGCGCCGTGCGAGATTGACCACCTTCTGCACCTCCTGAAGGCTCTGAGGGCGAATGTAAAGCTCCGGGCGCGAGTGGAACGTCCGGGCCCATGTGTGATGGATGTGTGACTGTGATGCGCGAAACGGCACGTCGGGGTCGGTACGATCGAGCTCGATGTTGAAGCGTGGTGGCATCATGATGCCGGTTGCAACGCCGGTAAGAGGCGATTGCGCCATCCTCGTGGTGTTGAGGACTGCGGATTCATGAGATGCGATGGTGGCGTATGCATAGAGAAAGTCGAGATCGAATGAGTCCTGATGACGTTAGCGTGACCCCGCCATGCAGGGACGACGCGGTGATGAGATCTCGGGGACATCTCGGGTGGAACAACTTGTCCTGGAATCTTGCTAATCAGCACGATAGTACTGCAGACTGATGATCATTGACGCGTGCAGCGACATGATCTTTGTATTGATACTTGTTCATGCAGGCACCCCTTGGCAAAATGGCTGTGCCGACACCTCTGGTCATGTCACACGTCGTACTTATCAGGTGTATTCGTACATCAATTTGCATATAGTGGGAAACATTGTGTCTATCACAACGCAATAGCCTCCTCCCCATCCGCAGCATCCACCTCATCCTCGGCAAACCCTTCACTACCCACATCATCGCCCACATCATCGCCCACATCAAAGCGCATAAACTTCTCGTTCTTCGCCTCAGCTGCATAATCATTAGCATCTTCCTTTTCCAAACAACACAAAACTGGTACTTACTGCCCCACTCAATAACCTGACCATGCTGTACCTCGCAGTCTTTCAGCGCAGTCCTATCACTATCCTTCGCATCTCCACCCTCCATCTTACACCGCCTACCCAATATGCAATCGGTAAGCTGTACATTGGGCCCGACTTCTACGCCATCCATCAGAAGACATCTCAGCAGCCTTGCGCCTTCACTGATCTTGCAATTTGATCCGATGACGCTCTCTTTGATGTTGGTCTTTTCCTCCACAATGACGTTGTCTGCGAGGAGTGAGTTTTCGGCCTCTACGCGGCACTTGCGGGGTATGGACTCCTTGTGGGCAATCTTTGATGGGTGGGCGAACGGCGAGGAGGCTTCTTTGCCGGCTTCTTCGATCGACTGCAGCTTTGCGAGGCGGAGAGAAACGGTCAGAAGAAGATGAGAGTCGTCAACGCGGCGGATGAGGGGCTCGGTCGGGCCTGATGGCTGGACATATGCTAGGATAGGCGGGATCGTAAGCTTCGTATTCGATGTAAGTGACTTTGCGGATTCGGGTATGCTGGCGGATTTTGTGACTCTTGATGCTAGCGTTGCAGGCGTACTTTCGTCCTCCTCTTTGGCGTCACCAGAATATGTGGTGCTGAACTTGGACACATCGATCTCTTCTTCGATAACCTGGGAGCCATGGTCTGACTCCTCATCCTCGCCCTGCAGGATTTGTCGCAGACCCAGCTTTTCCCCTAGTCCATCTTGCCAACCAGCCTTTGCCCACCACCCCAGAACCTCCTCACTTATGCTCTCGAATTTTTCATTCTTCTTGATCATCTCCATAACCCAGTAAGGGAAGATGTAGATGTGCGCGTCTCGGTGGGTAGTGAGCATTCTTATTCGTGCGTGCCTTCGAATCAGTGAATGTCTGAGCGGAAATGTCTTGTTTTCTTCGGTGATATCGTTGAGTGTGTCTGTGGGAACAGAGTACACCAAATTCGAAATGTTGCGCCGTAATGAGTCTGTTGGTACGGGGACGATGGAGTTTGGTAGCGGTGTTGTCGCAATGAAATCCGTCTCCTCTTTCTTTCTGCTGCCCTCGCCTTTCGTCTCATACCACACGCCCATTCCGCCTCTTCGTCCCAACTTCTCTCCACCGGCACCGTATGCAATCTTCCCGCCGTTGCGATCTAAACCCCCACTTGCTCCTGCAAATCCGCCCTGCTCTACCATCCACGCGTCTGCTAGCGCTGTACCATCCAGCTCGCATACGAGATCGCAGGGAAGCACGATGAAGTCACCTTTTATCACGCTTTGTAGTTCGGGTAGTCGGAAAAGATCGCCGGTACTAGTCTGGTGCGAGAGGTCTTTCGGGGCGAGAATGTCTGGCTTCGGTGAGGGGAGGGTTGTGAGATGTGGGTTTTGCGACATGGCAGCCTCGATGGCCTCGAGCGACTCCGGCGGGGTTACAACTGTGATGTCTGCGTACTGTCAGCTACCCGTCTCGCAATCAACTTTTTCTCGTGCTGGTTACCTGTCACGCCCATGCGATAACACCATTCCAACGGATACCAGACCATGGGCCGGTTCGCAATGGGCAGCAGCGCCTTTGGTATGTCTTTTGGCGTCGATGTAAAGGTACTGAATGAGGCTCCAGGACCGCACAGGATCAGTGCCTGGAAGCCTGGAGCAGGCAGACTGGTTGCGTGAGGCATTGTAGTGTCGTTTGCGCGTCTGTTTCTAGGCGGTGGGGTCGCGAATACGTGAGAATTGGCGTGCTTGGGTATATTCCGCAAAATCGCGAATGCCTTTTCTCCGTGGATAGTAGAGGTGGTGTAGTCTGCCGAGTCTTGCTGCAGGTACAGAGTGGTGTGGGGTGTAAGAGTCACCCCGCCGCATCAAAAGTTGCGCATGACTCGCACGTCTGCCACAATTGCAGCCTCGGCCGCTCGGGCATGTGTCAAGCGGCGTGAGCTCCCCCAGCCACCCACAACAACAGGGAGAAGGCCGCGCGCAGCTGACCCGGAAAGCGCCCAAAACAAAAAGAATTCACGATTCCCACGACAACCACCACAAAGACATGACCTAGAAACAATGTCCTCTTTTAACTACGACCGTTACGACCGTCGCCAGTCAAACTCGCGCAACCGCAGCGCCCTCGGCTTCTACGTCCCTCTGATCCTCACCGTAACTGTTGCGACGGCCGGACTGGCCGCGTGGGTGTGGAGCGCGCGCGAAGATGGCCATGATTATTCCTCGGACGACGATCTGAGTTATGGCGAAGATAGTGCACACGAGAAGCGACACGGCAAGGCGCCCATGGGCCGTGATCTCTCCACAGGGGAACTTGGCGGTGAAGCATACGGCAGCGATGGCACCCTTTTGGGCCGCGCACAAGGCGTCATCAGGCGCACACCCTCCCCGCAACAGTTCTTCGACACCGTGAGCAAGAAGACGGCTGCGGGCTGGGCGGCCGCTGGCGCAGCTGCTGGTGCGGCTCTCGCTTCCATTCGCGAGGAAGACAAGGACGAGGCGTTTGGCGATCACTCGAGGTGGAGCGAAGAAGCTACCATCAGGAGGAACGTCGAGGCGCAAAGCCGGGATAGCGGTCCCGCCGTTGATGCACAGGCGAGGAGCTTCGCCGCAAGCATGAGGAAGGCTGAGGGAAGAGGCGACAGGGACTGGGGGAAGAGGAAGACGGTAGTGCTCGTCGTCAGCGCTGAAAGCCTCTCGGACAGAGACCTAGACGACGAAAGCTCTTACCGCGAGGAGACTGCTGTAAGAATCCCTCCCACTCGTTACCGTGATCCGGCCAGTACTAACAGAAACAAGACCATCCTTTCCCATCTTCCCGACACAGACTTCTCCAGAACCAAGCTCTTCGTCCTCATCTACTCCCCAAGCCTTCGATCGCGCCCTCAGTCTCGAGCCAACTCGCGCACTGGTTCGTCTTCGCTCGGCGACTCGTACTCTGCCATCAGCACACCTGCACGCACACCAGGCGAGGAGCTACAATCCATCGAACCCGTCGTCTACACTCCCGCACCCAGCGCTCGGGGATCCGACACCACTCTTTGGAACACACTGCATGCACAAGCCCTTCACTTGGTTGAGGACCCAGCAATGGTCATGCCCTTTAACACCACCACAGGCTTTGTCCACATGCTCAGGCACATTGGGCCGGACCTCGTCTATGTCGTTGACGCTTTGAGTGGCGTCAATGGCCAGAACATCGAGGACGTAAGGAAGTGGGTCGGCCAGACCATCGTCGTCGTTGGTGGAGACGGCACCGGCCTCGGTGGACTCGTCGATACAGATGACGAGGGCCCAGTACGCAGGGGCAAGGAGAGCGAGCACACCGTCAGGTGGTGGCAAGTTACCGACATTGTTGGTCTAGGCAAAGGAGTCGAGGTCGTGGATGCCTCCAGGCTAACCGATGACTATGAGAGAAGGGTCGGTGGACGCGAATAGCCTGAAACCACCCAGTCCGCGCCTGTGATTGATCTGGAGTTGACGACCTGTTATGTTTATATACAAGCCTCGTGCAAATTATGTGCTTGGCTATCGACGAATATACCTATGCTGTTTTGCTGCTTTGTCATACTCTACTCGTTCAGCAAGAAAGTCCAAAGCAAACGCCTGTTGCTTGTGCCTTGCTTTCTTAGACCAACGTCACGACGAAACGAGTCCAGCCCATGGCAAAGGCAGCTCTGAGTATGTTTCAGAAAGTCATCGAGGCAAAGGTATGAGATTGATCCACTAAACTCCTAGCGTTTTTGACCGACTCTCCCCCAAAACGCCTTGAAGTCGAGCTACAAATATTGAGAAAGGAAGACGGTCCGGGTAACTTGAAGAGCAAAAAGGCCTGTCATGCATTACATGCGAACACGAAGCAAGTACCGGAGCTTGACCTGGGCGACATCGTACGTGATGTACTCGTTGTACTGCAACCATGCGTTGGGGTAATGAGTCGGACCAGGCGGGGTGGATACATCGGGCTATGGTACTTGTCAGTGTCTGGTGAATTTAGCGCCATATTTTTTGGCTGAACTTACCATCATGCACCCAGCCAACGCGGGGTTCATGCAACCCGCATCCTTCCACTTGCTCGGACCCGTCTGTCCTTTACCCCATGTGCTGTACATGCCGTTCTTGATGGCGTCCTCACCGGCGGTGTAGGATGCGTCCGTTAACTCATGCATCGGGTTTCCCAGCTCGGCTTCACAAAGCAGAAGGAGCCCCGTGCCTCCAGAATTGTACGCCGCGCAATAGTTGGCGCTCTTCGAGGAAACATCCGCAAGGTATATACCTTTGCCAAACATGTATCCAGAGACAGGGGCCTCAGGAGGTGCGATGCGGAGACCTTGGCCAAGAATACCACCATCTGAATGTTCGTCAGCTCCTGTCGCATGTGCAATCAGCGGTGTAACTCACAGTTGGTGACACGCGAACCATGCCATAGAAGGCGACGATTACTGGCAATCTTGGCGTATTTGCTCTTGTCGAAGCGTTCGAACTCGCCCTTACGCTCAATGCGGAAAATTTCCTGCACACTGTAGTCGATGGCGTGCGTCTGACCCTTGGAGTTGTTGAGATACTCGTCAATCTCAACAAACTCCGGGCTCTTGTGGTCTAGAGGCGTCATCTCATTCATTCCAAGGCCCTGAAACTGCTTGTCGAGCTTGTGGATGCCACTATCATCCTTCAACTGACTCTTGAGCATGGCAGCGGTCTCCTTCATGTCTGAAAGACTTTCGAGTAGCTCGATCTCCTGCAGAGTTGGAAAACAAGACGTCAGTGTGTTTTTCTAGCATGCACTCCTCGCAACCAAGACTTACCTTCTTGAGGAGGGCGTTGTCACGGATGACTGGCGGACGATTGCGCCCAAAGGCGTGCGGAATCAGGGAGAAGTAGCTGTTGGACAGGCGTTCTACTTCAGCCCTAGAAGTAGCGCTAGTATCGTCCAAGAGTACGGATAGGTCCTTGAGTGCTTGGAAACCACGAGCAATCGTTCCTTTGCTAAGCTTTCCTAGCGGGAGCTTGTTGGCGTCGTAGTTGAGTGCGGTCATCGTGGCGTCAAAGTAATCCTACAAAACATTAGCATGGAGGCCATTAAGGCGCTAAAACCAGCCTACTTGATTGAAGATGAGTTTCATGAGGTCCTGGGTGGGTGCATCGAGAGTGCATTCGGCGACTTTGACGTCAGACTGCTCAGCATCTGCACCTGCACCAACTTTATCATCGTCTTCATCCTCTGAGTCTGGATTGTACGACCGCTCGACGTAAGCGTACTTGCCAGCCTTCGGATCTTTGCCGCGGTCTTCCCACTTGAGACCCGACTTAGCCTTGAACTTCTTCTCGAATTCGCTCATGGCATCGTTCAGGCTGCCTCCGCCCAACATGGCATTATTTCCACGCTCCCCGACGCGGCCCCAGCGGGTCCATGTCTTGTAGTCGGAGCCATTAGTAAGAAGCTGGTTAAGCATGTTAGTAGAGTCTGGAGGCCTTCACAGCCATGTAAACACACCTGGACCTTGTAGAACTTGTCTGCGGGGAAAGTAAGTCAATGCCTCTCAAGAACTTCATGTGAGAGCGCTGCTTACTGTTGTTGGCGCCCGCGTTGGTTTGGTTGAGTGAGGCGTCGTATATGGTGCCATCTGAATCGATGAAGACGTGGTAGCTGGAAAGCGGGCAGTACTCGTCGATGGAGATGGCAATCTGCTTGGACTTTGCATTTCCGCCATCACCAACTTTAGCGTCCTCTTTGATTTTGGGCTTCTTGTCTTGTGATGGTGCCGGTGGAGTAGTTGATGCAGCTCGCTTTTTTGAGCCATTGGCCTGCTTTGGAGCTGGTGCAGGAGCTGTCGCGGGTGAAGAAGACAGTAGATACTGCGTCTCATCAACAAGAGAATCTATCTCAAATGTCAGTCTGGAGGCCCTCGTAGCATTCTCTAGATGCCTCTGGCAACATGAAAGATGTCGCGCAGTGCTCCAGCATACCTGTTGATTCACACTCGTCGAGCCAGTCGACCGTCACGATGGGCAAGTCAAGACGAGTAGCCTCTTTCACTTTGGTCGAGTTACTCTCATAGTCCTTCTCGGTCGCGATGAGATAGTTGGTGTCGGGCGTAACGCTTGACGCAATCGCAGCACCGAGTGACGTTAGACGCGACTGTAGCGCAGATTGCGTCGTTCCGGGGAAGCGGCCAGACGTCGCTATGGACAATCCCTCCAGGGGTGCAACTGGTGCGGCCGCGACCTTCTGTGTTGCTTTACGAGCCATTGGTGCGATTGGAATTGAGAGAATTTGATGCAGCGCAGATGAAGGAGAAGAGTGCTGCTATTTGAACAATCCTGGGCAACACAAAACCTTGGAATCAGGCGTCCGGTGAGACCACTGGCGTGCGTCTGGAAGGAGCGCCCTTAGGCATCCGCCCCGATGCGGACTAGCTCCCATGTCTGCCTTCGCGAGATCGACGCGCTCACACATGATAAGATCCAGAGACGTCCACCCTCAACGCTGCGATTGAATTCATCCGCTTGTTAATTTATCATCATCACCGCTGAACGCAGAAATGGCGTCTCTACTTACAATTCCGCTCGAGTTGCTTGTCGCAATTTCAGCATTCCTGCCCACCCAAGACCTCGGCTCGCTCCGTCTCGCTTGCAAGCAAACAGAGAAGTCACTATACGAATGGTTCTCGAAAGAGTTCTTTAGCAAGAAACAGTTCATGCTCACGCACGAGAGCCTGCAGGCTCTAGTCGACATCTCCAAACACGTCGGTCTCTCCAAGAAGCTGACCCACGTTATCATTGCCACCAACGTCTTCGAGGAGATACCACTCCGCTTCAGAAACGAGGATTCAGCAATACGATACATCCAAGGCTATGAGGATCAGAAAGCGCTTTTGAGCACGGGGTTTGACCGTGAGATGCTCACCGAAGCGTTCCAGCGTCTTGAGAACCTTCAGACTATTGGAATCCGCGATTTCGATTCCCATAGCCGCATCCGTGACGGCAAGTCCTGGACGTCGTGGGGTGCAACGACAGTGTACCGTGAAACGGGGATCCGACTCCAGCTCTCCGAACGCAATCAGGGAGGTTACTCGCCTGAAGTCAGCGCACGCTTTGCTTCGCGTGTCTTTTCTAGCGTGCTGTATGCTTTGGGGAAGGCCAATCGACAGCCCCCCGAGTTTGAGGCAAGTCGGAATGCACAATATGCTCGTGAGATCTACACTAACTGAACATCTTCCTTGGAACAGGTGCTACTGCGACATCATGGACTGCCCGACTCAGCGTTCTTCCTCCCGGACTTTACTCGCCCGACGGTCGAGCAGGTTCTGTGCGGCACCAAAACTCTGCTGTTGACTGTTGATCTGAACACGAGGTTTCTGCACACCCACAGCAACGGCACGTCAGCAGATCCGCATGCGGGCCGCTCACTTCGACACTTTCTAGGACACACGCCAAATCTGGAACATCTGCGCCTGAACTTCGAAAAGCACCTAGTCTCCAACAATGAGGCGTTTCTGCAGTGGTTGAGCGAGCCAGCATCTACAACTTTATCGCAAGGCGCGACCTTCCTCGACCCTGCGCCGATCACTCTACCGTTCTTGAAGAAACTTGAGCTCGGCCAGTTAAGCCCCCGCTTGGACCTCCTTTTCGCGGTTATTCGCAAGTTCGCGCCGACCTTGCAAGACCTCAGTCTCTGGAGGATGAATATCTACGCTATACCGCCGGTACCCTTCGGTCAGAAGTCCAACTTTTGGCAGGCACTCTTCGATAAGCTGTCCAAGATGCCACAACTCAATCTCACGCGCCTCAAAGTTGGAATGCTGCAGCAGGATCACATGTATGTAAACTTCAAGGAAAACGAGAATGCAAGGCCCCTGAAGGAGAAGGAACACATTGGGAAAGATATGGACAAGTTCTGGGTGCAACTAGTGGAGCAGGTGTCAGTAGAATGGCCATCGCATCCATTACCTCAAAGCGATGACGAGGAGGAAGATGACGATGAAGATATGGATGATGATGATGAGCATGTAGATAGTGAGGATGACGAAGATGACGAGTAGGAAGGTTTAGGGGGTCAAGGGCAATATGCATCGCGCTATTGCCTTTCGCACATGTCGCATCTCGACTGCTATTTCCGTTACAGATGTGTTCATCTTCCTCCCTATGAGATTCTGGATCATACAAACATCATCCAAACTGATTCGATTAATTCACGATTCCCATTATCTCCGGCTATAGCAATCTGGACGCGCACACACCTTTTCTCACTAAGCGTCCAAATCTCGCTCTACATCGCGCACTTCCACCCATTCTATCCCCCCTTCTTAGAACCCCCCAACTCTCCAGAGACCAAAAAGAGATGTCTCACCATACCTCACCGAGGATGCATTCCGTGCTCAACACTCCGCTCAGCGGCCTTGTTCGCTGGCAACATAGGCCTAATACGTGCAATTTCTCCATTACCACTATTCTCCATCTACTCGCCGTGATACAGCGAGCTTCAGCAATGTATTTTCGGGTCACGCGACCCCGTGATTCATTTACGGT
This sequence comes from Stemphylium beticola, assembly GCA_029100535.1. Classification (NCBI taxonomy): domain Eukaryota; kingdom Fungi; phylum Ascomycota; class Dothideomycetes; order Pleosporales; family Pleosporaceae; genus Stemphylium; species Stemphylium beticola. Next base: position 276,886 of record JARBXR010000026.1, on the reverse strand, counting down.
GAAAAGCATCCAACAGATGCCTGCCTTGCCGAAGTTGCAGTTCAGCGGGCCACTAGTGCCGCTGTCCCCTTGGGTACAGGTGGCCCTCTTCTCCTCCCCCTCCCCTTTGCCTGCTCTTTTTTCTCTTCTTACTCAACCCAGTCGCAGAACGATATTGCCATCGGAAGTGCATGTCCCGTACTCGGTTCGCATGTTCGCTAAGCGGGTGCAAGGCACAACCGTAAACGGGTCTGAGTTGCCGCCGCCATCGGCTATCGAATAAGTCGGACTGGTGGAGGCTACACTGTAGCGCTCGCTTCAAAGTGTTGGGAGCCTGCTTCAGGGCAAGGCTGAAAAGGCTAGTGATATGAGGTCGACTAAGTCGGTCGGCATGGTAAGGTGAAAGGTCATATTGTAGCCCATAGAATTTGATCTCCCAGTCGGTTCACAGATGGTGTCACACTGCGACGACTCTCTATTGTGTGCAATCATCAACTGTGAGGGCACCATGTTTTCTGGGATCTGAGGAGTTGACTGTGTTGATCCCTGTCTTTTTCTTCACAATCATCACTCGCAGCGCTGTGTGCTGTTTTCTGCGAGCTGTTTGCTGATGCATGTCTGTCAACGGCAAGTCTCCCATCTTTTCCATTGAGCTTTGTGCCTTATGCCTGAATTTGAGGAAGAACAGCGAATATGGTGTCATCAACCCCTGCAACATTGGAACCTTGCCCGGCTATCATCATCACAGCGACTATACGACCGCGCTCTCATTCCAAGATCACCCAATCCTCCTTGCCCCCCGCATGCTGTCGCCATCAGGCCCTCAAACCGCACACTTCTCAACATGAATTCCGGAATCATGAATCAATCGTGCTTACACATGCCCCACGCGTCGCTTTGTATAGTATGGATATATGCGAAGAAGAAGCAAAGTGTGAGCTCACCATCTACCGCACAGTCCGCCTTGAAATTCCGGATACCCACTCAGCGAGAAATCCAAGGCGGCACCATTCCAATAGTACCCTTTGATGCAACCTTGCTGCAAAAAAATCAAAAATTGGTAAGAGAAGGCGCTTAGAGCACAAGGGTACACTACCCACCCACTACGTCACTCTGGCTGACTAACATACCACGTTTTGCCGCTTCACACACTGTCGGTAACGCTGGACCCCCGGGTGGCCAGCCGTTGCGCAACACTACTGTAGAAGGGGCAAAAGAAGTCAGACCATTGAACTGTTGAAGTCGTGATTTCAATATTCGTAATCTCATTACTATTCATAGCGCAGCACCTTGACAAAGTGTGCGTGCGCGCGCGAAGCTATGTAGAAATTCAGCTCGCGTAGCGAATCTCATGGCGAGTGAAAGGAAAAGGAAATAAGAGTGGAAGCAAAAGCGTTTACACCTTCTGCTCGACGCGGTGGTTTTGCAACTCAGCAGCACCTGCATTTTCCATCTCGTACGTCGTTGCCTTTTCGCCTGCGTCGTCGAGCATCTCCGCCATGCCGCCGCTTCCCTTTGTGAGCTGCGCGCCCTTGCGGCCGATGAGGTACCAGGGCAGGTTGAACATCTCGTCGAGAGATTCGAGCGACTTGCCGGACGTCTCGGGGAGGAAGAACCAGACCCAAACGAGGCCGATGGCGGTGACGCAGGAGAAGAAGAGCATGGTTCCTCCGTTGGTCATGGCGATGAACATGAGGGGCACAGCCTTGGAGTTGCCGTATTGATTGACAAAGTGGAACGTCATGGCGATGGAGCCGCCGAGCGCGCGAAGACGCAGAGGGTAGATCTCCGAGTTGATCAGGTACTGGATCGAGTTCCATCCTAGCGCCCAACCGAAGCCCGAGAAGTAGATCATGACGATGGCGCCCATGGCTGCGTGCTTCTGGCTGGCGCTTTGCACGTAGCCTTCGTCCTCGATGTTGGGGACGACGAGGAGGAAAATGGCCATGTAGAGCATAGACACGAGTTGTAGGGTGATGCCGGCGGTGAGGGAGCGCTTGCGACCGAAGAAATCGATGAGGAAGAAGGCGCAGAGCATAGAACTGACGAACTTGACGACACCGAAGATGGCTGTCGCGAAGAGCTTCTCGTTTTGGCCTGTCGTGCCCATCATGGCGAAGTACTTCGGGGCGTAGATGGTGATGCCTAGTATCGAGTTAGTACCCATGTCCAAAAGCTGTTGTGCAACACATGTAACTTACTGTTTGCTCCTGACCATTGCGAAAGCAACTGCGACATGACAGAGAGTTGAATACGGTAGAGGTTGGCCTTGCTGGTGAACAGCTCACGGATCGGTCCAAGCCATGTGGTGCCCATGGTAGCCTCGCGTTCACGGTTGAGCTGGTCGTTGATGTCCATGACCTCGGAAACGACGTAGGGGTGGTCGTGGGGGAGGTTTCGGAGGAGAGACAGGTTGTCAAGAGCTTGCTCGTGGCGGCCGACCTTGATCAACCAGCGAGGACTCTCGCGGGCAAACCAAGAGAGCAAGAAAATGATAACCGCGAACATGAGATGCATGCTGTTGGGAACAAGCCATTGAGCATCGGTGGCTGAGGAGATGTGAATCGATGAGCCCCATGAGGCGAAGTAGGCAAGCATGATACCGAGGTATACTGATCCAGCGAATGCGCAGACGCAGAGACCTCGAATGGCCCTTGGTGCAGTCTCGGCCAGGTATGTGGGAGCAACAACGGTGGTCTGGCCGATACCAATACCGGCGATGAAGCGGCCTGCGTAGATTTGGCCGATCGATCCAGTCAAAGAGCTAGTGAGGAAGATGGTGATGCCGATGACCCAGACGATGCAGAGCTGGCGGGTTGCCCAGAGACGGCCGATCTTGTCGGTGATGAAGAAGGCGATCAAGGATCCCAGGATAGATCCCATTTGCACCATGGAGGTGATGTTGGACAGGAGCTCGGCAATCTCATGCTCGCTCTTGCTGTCGTCGTCGAGTCCGAACTTTCTCTTGAAAGGATCAAGTTCGGAGGTAGTACCGATAAGTCCTTCATCGATACCACGAGCAGCGCCCATAAGTCCAAAGACTACTACATGTTAGCTATTGTGCCAGAGACGGGTATCAGAACTGCTCACCAAAAACGCCATACCAGAGACGCCAGTTAAGGCTCTCCTTGGGGGTATCTTTCAAGTTCTCGCGCCACGGGTTCCACATGGTGGGCAAGGTTTGCAGTGCTTCTTTGTGTGTGATCGTATATTCTGAGCTGCGAAACCTAAGTCTGTCCAGCAGGGAGAAGCAGTGAAGAGTTGAGATCCCGGAAGATTTGCACGCTTCTTATACTCGAATTAATGAACTGATAGTGGGGTATGACATGCGGAGATACCATGTTCGCACACACTGTCGTACCACGGCATCCTGGACAGACCCCAGAGAAAACCCCGGTGGCTCTACTCCACGTTCAGCCATGACTAGTCGCACTCGGTCTCGACTTTCCGATGCGAGGGCTACCGGATGACCTTCCCAATTATCGGTTACCCAACGTGCGATAGGTCAGCCCACATCGTCGGCCATGACGGGCGTTGGGACTTGACTGTTTTTGGACATCGGACCGCGGATTGTCCCATCAAATACCGGTCGAGCAAGCACACCATTGCATATCGCGCAGGCCGGATGCACGTAGGTTACATGCCCAGCAAGGAGGCGCAAAGGTTAGTCGAGGCTTGAGTGGGGAAAGCTTCCTTGCTCGTGCGTCTCGTGGAGCTTAGGGTTGGGCTAAGCAACGAGTCAGCTATTGGCACCAACGCGACGTGGGAACCCCGCATCCTCCCTCCAAACGATCTCGTTTCCCGGATTTTCACGACAGATGCCAGTCCAAAACGGAAGCTTACACGTTTATCGATAGCGGCCGGGAAACATCTCTCGCCGTCTCGTGTCATTGGTAAAGCCTGACGCGGGAAATTCTCTGGGACGGGTAATGTTCAGCGCCATCCTGACGTTACCTCGTAACGAGCTCCGTTCGCCGGCAGAATTACCACCGAAGAACTAATGTCGGGGCAAATCTTCGGCTTCTGAGATTAAGCTCGTCGGGGACCAGACCAGACCCCACGGCAGCAGTGTGGTCGACGATGCGGCTCCAAATCCTTCAGCGGCACTAGTACCCTAGCTTCCTTAAACGGTATGCCGCCTGTAGAAGGCTTTTCCGTCTGGAACTGTTGAGTATGTCGCAAGGTGTAGAAGACCCATATGCGAAGCTAATACAGTATGCACGCTGATAACGTGCTGTTGCAGGTGGTGTGCGAGCTCCAGTCTCTTCGGTAATGGCCTGATGAGCAAAGGCGGCCGCTGTTGCTGCATAGCATGGTCGGCGCAAAGTGACAGCACGTGGCGACTCGCTACCTGCAATAATGCCAGAGTGTGCCAAGGTTCGTCCGCTCGTAAAGGCAGTCTCTGACTCCTCCGGTCCACAAGTAGAAAGCTTGACGTTTTCAAGCCCTTTGGCTGGACCGTCTGACCTGTCGGAATCCTTGGCCAATTTCCAAGATCCGGGAAACTTTGCTTTTCTCCACGAAGCTTCGCATTGACTCTTCACGCAGGGAAACAGACGGCGGGATTAAACGAGTAACACGTCCGTTCCTGCAGGTGGAGGCTCCATAGGCTTATCGGCGCGACCCCAAGCGCATTGACCTTACTCCCCACACAGAGTGGGCGAGAATAGGAGCTTGGTAAAAAATCAAGCTCATCACGCCTCCACCAAAAACATGGAGCTCTGTTCAAGAGGAGGCCAGACTTTGGGTTCCATATACGCTTGACATCATGGCAGTTGGAGTCTCTTTATGCTGTGTTTCTAAACAAGAGGACATCATCCGTCCCGCGGGGTAACTCCAAGTATTGCGGCCGCGGCTCGTAGCTGAGGCGGGTGAGGCGAAACGGCTCGTCGGCGATTCCCGTGGGTCTAGGAATCCTCCTCTTGCTGGTGGTACGACTCCGGTTCATTGCAGGGGTGTCGACACCACGATATCGGCCTTCGCAAGACTTCCGACAGCGACCATCAGGCTATCTCGGGACTGGACTGCCGGATACGTCTTGTTGAGCAAAGGCCTCTCAGTCGAGCACGCTGACAAACGCACCTTCATGGTTGGGAGCAGTGGTGGGTATCGTCCTTGACTGGGTGGGTATCACCCAAGACGCCAATGTTGGGGAGGCCCCATTTATACGTCTTGGACACGGCTTGATTTGAGGCCTCGTGAGTCGATCCACTGTGGAGGTAATTATGCCGATTTGCGAGAGGGATTGCCATTGCGGAGATGGGCTGAAGGCTTTCGCTCATCGGATTGGAGCTCGCTCGCGCGGAGGAATCCTGACGGACGGCAAAACGGCAGAGACGGAGAAACATGGCGGTGTGTACGACTGCTCGTGGAAATTGAACGCGACTGTGACGAAAGCGTTTGTAAGCTGAGGGTGTGGGCGTCGCTTCATTGCTGTCAAAATCAGTGGCGAGGAACGTAACGTGGCAGCAAGCACGAGGGCATACTAAAACTGCAGGGACGTGCCTGGCAAGGTAGGCACAACGGATATCCAGCTGTTCAGTGGGTTCATACTATCACAAGATTTATCAAATAGCTGGTCATACACTGGACTATGTACTGTCCGGAAAAGACTGACGACCATTTCCCGGATAGCTTTTCCGCACGCACTGATTACCAGACCGGGCTCAAGCAGCTCAAGGTAGCATCGCAATTGAAAATTTCCTCGAAAAACGGGTTGGCTAACTACAAGAAAGAGTTGGATCGAAGATGACTCCATAAAGCGACAAGGCTAGATGTCTTTTCCGACGTGCCAATGACTCGCAATGAGCACAAACAAGAAGATCCAAACGACGGTCTGAGATCGAAAGCGCTGGTAAGGTGCGGTAGTGCTAATGACTCTCTCATACCTAGCGGCGGACGGCCATGTTGCACAGTACGACTATCCCTCCTCAGACTCACCCTCAGCATCCTTCTCTTCACTAAATCTAACCCGCTTCGACGCCTCCATCTCCGCATCCGCAGCATCAAACCCCCTCTTCTGCCCCCTCTGCGCCGCTTCGTCAACACGCACGACAGCATCCATCACCTCCAATTCTTCCAGATCCACCACATTGCCCCGCGCATCCAAATACTCCCCCTCCACATCTCCATCCATGCCATACCCTTCCACACCCCCACCGTCAACGACTCCGTCAGCGATACCATTGTTGTGCCTCCATGCCTTCTCCCGATAGCAAATCTTCTCATGCTTACCATGCTCATGATACCGCTTACACCACGCGCCTTCCGTGCTCTCCTCGATCTTCAGGGTGAGGTTCCTCCTCACCATGCGCAAACCCGTCTGCATAATGTTAAAGAGCAAGTCATGGTGAATCTGTAAACCGCGCTTCGCAGCAGAGTCAATGGCCTTTTCCGTCTGGTCGCCCGACAGCGCGAGGGCATCAGCCCACAGTAGCCGCGCACCGCATTTCGCATCCGTGCCCTCATACAGTGTATTCAGTAGATGGATATTCATGCTTGTAACATCAAACGCCATCTCCGGATCGGCGACTACGAGCCCGTAGTCTTTGGGGTCCGGGTCGAATTCAAAGGGTATATCTTGGCCTCGTCTCCAGGCTTTCTGTGCTTTACGCTTTCGTCGCGTTAATGCCCTGTTTGGGCGCCAGATCTGGTAGATGGGGCTTTTCTCGCTCTTGGCGCGCATGGCGTGGAAGGCGCGGATCCAGGTGTCGGCGACCAGATCGCAGATGTCCCATTGCTTTGAGGTGTAGCTGAAGATGTAGAGTTGAGTGAGCTTTTTGGCGGTGTATGGTTGGCTGTAGCCGGTGCCTGCGGCTGTGCTGAGACTGGGGAGATCGAGGTGGGCGTTTTTTGTGGTGTTTAGAATGTTGATGACGTTGTAGACATCTTCGTCTTCGCCGAGGGAAGACTGGTCGTCCGCTGAGTCGGGCGATGGTGACGCTTCTTCCGCTTCATTGATCGTATCCAGATGAGGTTCCGCTGACGGCAGGTTCTTGGGTGGACGACCGACTCCGTGTTTTCTTTTCGGTTGAGTCGAGGAAGAGTCGATAGGCAGCTTTTGTGCTTTCTTTGATGAGTACGCTAAGTATTGTCAGTCCCGATTCTGTCGGCGATGGCTAACAGGTGTACTTACATGGATCGCCTGACAGACGTGGTTCGAAGCTACGATCCTCATTTGTGATGCCTTCAGAGCTTGCTTCAACCGCTTCTTCATAGTCACCGCCCTTTAGAGTGTCGAAATGTTTTGGTTTGTGGACTGTTCGTCCCGTACGAGTGGTGACTGGCGGCGGCGCCTCCAGGTACTGCGAAGTTCTATGCTTGAACTCAAAAATGTCATTGCTCTCCAGAGTTGTGTCTGAATTCTGAGCGCTTCTCTGGTTTCTCAACTTCAATTTTAACCTGGGCGGTCCTTCACCCTGCGCGGCCGCAGGTCCGGGAGTTGCCGACTGCGATCTCGTGCTTTTAGACGTAGCGCGTCCGCCCTGGCCTTTCTTTGACCTCCCCGATGTCATAGTGCTCTGTTTCCCCATTGCTGCGCGTGTCGCTGTTCTGGTGGGGTGTCTTTCGCGAAAACTAGCCGGTCCGTCAGAGTCAAAGTCGAGTTGTATATACGATCGAAAGTTGAACCTAGCGCATAAGGTTGAGTATTATTGTAAGTGGTAGTTGAAGACAAAATCTCGGGGCGCTTTAGGCAGTGCTGAGGTGAAGGTGAATCCGCTATCGCTTCTGTCTGTACCGGGTTGTTCTACGCAGTTGTGTAATTGGGGAATGGAAGCTCAGGAACAGAATAGTAGAGATTAAGAATTCGAAAGATCCTAGAAGTCGGTAACAGTCTTTCTGTAGCGGACCGTGGTGAAAGCCGCCCAACAACACAAAGAGTTAGGGTTCGCCGTGGTGAGCAGACCCTGTGTAAGCCGCCTTCACTGCTCACTTCATCCGAAGAAACCTGCTCAAGTGATGACAACGAGATCTCTGCTATTCTGAGAGAGATGACATCCTGAAATAAAAGCTAGCCGGCAAAGTAAAGATATTACTTCGACCTACATTTCATGAGCTAGTGAAAAGGTGAGATGCTGAACATGTCGATGTGGATAGACACTCTCCCAGCGCTCTACCCCGAGCCCGCCATCCTCGCCTCCACCCTCGCATACCGCCGATACACCTGATCAGCCCTCAAAACGCACTCAGAACATACAATACCATACCTCCACCTACCTTCCTTCGTGCAGACCCCATCCGCACGTCGCGCAATACTTGCGCAATTAGGCCCGCAGCGCTTAGCCGCTTCGCACCACACCCTATGACCGCAGAGCAAGTCATGCGGCTGATACTGCGGAATAGGAAACATGGAATCCAGCAGATCTTCCACATTGATCACTGGCAGTGGCGTCGTAGCAGCGATCAACGAGCGGGAGAGACCAAGACAGCGTCTTAGAACGACGTTGTCTGAAGGGAACAACTCGCTTGATGGCGGATGCATCTTTTTGTATTTGTCGATGGGGATGCCGTTGCAGACCTCGCAGTAGAGTTGGTCGGTGTGTTGAGTCGTGCTGATCGGGGGGCACGAAGGCGTGTTTAGACAATGTCTGCGGGTTTGTTAGTTAGTATTGGTATGACTGCGACGCATGCCTTGGAGCATACATGGTTCTTGTGCCTGGATTGATGTTGGGCCCGTAGGCTGTTGTCCATCGCGTGGCGTGGTAGCAGTTTCGGCCGCACCGACGGTCGGTCTCGTCGATGGCGACGATGTGACCGCAGCTGAGTAGATGAAATAGGCTGGGTTGGCTGATGCCGCGCGCATCTGGAATAGAAGAGCAAGTATAAATTGCACATATGAGGTCCGGGTCAGATGAAGGATCCACTTGGCCGATAGTCGGTAGTCCATGCTGCTCAAGGTCGAACAGGGGTAAAAATGGATGATGAGTGTGATCCATGAGTTTCGAGCGTGTGGTTGTCAAGCTTGTGGTTATCGTAAGAAGCCCTTTCTTCGCCGTATGAATCACCAGATAACATTACGGCTCTCGGCTGGAGCAAGCGCCACGCGCCTAATAGAGAAAGAGTGAGAGTGAAGTGAAGGTGAACAGGGGTGGTGGCGATCGCGGATTGTCCTCGCCTTCAACTACGAACTGATATCTAGAATATCCTGTGTCGCGCTAAATCTTGACAGAGATGATTGCAATCACACTGAGACAGTTCGCTGGAGCTCGTATATGTGGCAGCTCGAGGCGCTCAGGAACCACGTATGCCCCACGCCAAAGTAAGGACTGAAAAAAATTCTGCTCTTTTCAAAAGTTATACATGGCCTCGGACGCATACTGAGGTCCCTAGTTTCCCTGCACGCCCATCTCGCCCTCAACCCTCCCTTGTCCTACAGACGGGCAGCCGTTCAGCTCCAGACTGACCTCTATACCGTGTAGTTCCCGGAATCGCGTCCTCGCATCTTGTGTCTTGGGGTCAACGTTTAGTTCGTCTGGGTACCCCGATACCAGCTGCTCCAACTCTCTGCGCGAAATGTGGAGAATGCAGACAATCTTGACCTCAGTCAAGGGCTCTTTATCCGGGGGCCTAGAGATGCTCTCTTTCGCAGCGCTAGACGACTTGGGGTTCGAAGATTTAGAAAGCCACGGACGATAGACGTCGCGAAGATTCAAGCAGAGCGATTCTAGGCCCATTTCTCGCTCGAAACGGAGGAAAGTGGAATACAGAGGATTTGCGTCTTGTCTGTTTGCTGTGGAGTTCAAGACCTGCATCGCTTGTGGGTTGATTGCAGCATTGAATTGCTGCTGCATGTGGGCATGTTGAAGATGTTGGGCCAATGGATTAGGGTTTAGTGGATGGTTCTGTTGTCCATGTGCATGCGGGACTGGGCCGCCAGGGTAGAGATGATGGGCGTGGCCAGTATGATGATGATGAGGGGCGTGACCATGGTGCCCGCCCAGTCCAAGCGCTCCCTGGGCAAAGTGTAGAAAAGGCATGGCTGGTGCCGGGGGCGGAGGGGGCGGAACCTGGTTTCCTCCTAGCTGAGCATGATTACCTCCTCCACCAACTACGTGAGCACCTTGAATAGCCATGGCTTGTGTTAAGCTCTGAACCTGCTGTTGTAAGGCGTGCATCTGTTGTCCCAAGGCGGCTTGAGCAGCTTGGGCTTGTGCCAGTGCGCCACCAGGTCCTCCCACACCAGCATGCTGCCCCAGCAAGCCACAGCGCAGAAACACCCAAAGACTCTTCAGCTTGGGAAGGTCGCTCTTCAAACTCCTATCTCCTTGTTTACTTCCCAGATAGGTGGTCCATAGTTTGATGTCCTTTGCTCTGATACGAAAGTAGACGGTCGTTATGTTGACGGAAGCGGGAGACGCTACAACGCGGAAGATGTTGCAGTCGCTTGGATGCGTGAAGAGGAACTTGTTTTGCGAGTACAAGGTATCCACAGATTCGCTGTAGACTTGTTTGCTCGTCCGAAGAAGGTTGACACTGACATTGCGGTGGTCGTTCTGCGCAGATTCGGGTGCTTTGCCAGGCCACCAAAAGGGCGAGCTGGAAACGAGCGCAAACGTATAGACACGATCGCGCAGCTCTCTCGGTAAGGATAGGAGAAGTGAGAAGGTCGGGTCGGGCTGGGCTTCGCTTGCACGCATTTGCGATGCCGTAGGCGTGGGGACCGCGGCGCTGTGGGACGGGTTGCGAAGGCGCGCTGGGCGGCTTGGGGCCTGGGGTGGTGCATCGATCATTGTCGCGTCCGAGGATGAACTGCTGTTGCTGTTGGAGGAAGAGCGTGACCGCGAAGGCGTTGAAGTGCGTGAAGCCATCTCTTCCGACTCGGGATGAAAGTGAATGGGGGCAGACAGCCTTGTGGGGCTTTGGTACGATACGATAATGCGACGCGATCCACAGCAGGGCGCATACAAAAGCGTAGATGTTGCAAGTGGGCGATATTGCGTCAAGCAAATTGCTTGTATTAAAGACCAAGGAGGAGTTATACAGCCGTCACCAGGACGGCAAAAGCAAATAAATGGGAGAACTGTTGAGCGGCTGTGACATGTGCTTGAGTCCTCCCTGCCTGCTGCTGTGATTCCATCACCACCCAGCCGCTCGGAACTTGGCCGCGGCTAGAAAACTGCCGATCACCTGCCCTATCATCCAATCACGCCCCTTCTGTCTTTTCACACATCTATTTCGGGCACCACATTGTGGCCTTGACTTAACTTTTTCACCTTATGATCCTCCAGTTCTGTCCTTATTTTCTTTTTAAAGCAGACATGATAACCGTAAGTTGCCATGACTCTATTGAAAGACGTGTTGGACTCAGTGTTCCACGGTTACAAGGCGACGAGTGGGGAACCGGCAACCGCTTTGGATGGCAATTGTGCGACGCCGCACTGTTGCATAACATTGATAACCTATCGTCATCGATAACTAGCTTGTTAGTGTCGGGTAGGTGTCTCATCAATTTTTGGCAGCCACTGCTGGTGGATTTTCTGACATGTTATAGGTGTAGCATGGGCCTGTAACCCCGTGATTGCGGAAGCCCATCAGCGCGGGTTGAGTTTGCCAACCAACACCTCAGGTCAAGAATACGGATACTAAACTCATTGCCCAACTTTTTCAACGCACCAAATCTGCCATCCGATACGCAAGGGTCAGCTACCTACTACGAATAGAAGAGACGGCCGACGATCTATTCACACGACCGTAACCAGAGGGTATCGACAGGGATAGAACATCTCCACAGGAAGCACTTCGGCAGGCTACTTACATGTCTCAACTATGTAGTCTTATGACTTTAGGACTCCTTCAACAGACTTGGCGAACTTTTCAAAAAGTCTAGTACGCATCATAGAAACACTAAAAGGGCTTTCTATTCCATGTAGCCTTGGGGCCTCATTACAACATGAGAATATCAACGAAAATTATACGAGGAACAAATCCAAGAAGGCAAAAGGTGTTATTTAATGCATTATCTGCGGATAAACAAGATAAACTCTCGCGCTCCAGCCCAATATGTCAGTAAGTGGTCGTTTCCGCAAGGCTGAAAGCTACGCTGGACGCGCTGGTGGCAGGGACGCATTTGCACAGCCTTGTAGCATCATGCTTCGGCCCAACTGCGCCAACATTCACGAGAAAGTGTTCTAATCCGCTAGTCGAAAATGGCAAATTGCATAAGAACTTCCGGTGGAAGTGGACAAGGCAACCAATGGTGCGGACCGTGCCGCTGTCACGATGCGACGGGGCACAATCCTGCAAGGCAGTCGGATGCCTATCAGCCAATGAAATTCGATTACCGGTATGCTGGTGCCTGCATCGTGTGTCCTTCTATCATTCGACGTGGGGACTATGTAACATGCCTTGTCTGATGTAGAGATTGGCTGCGCATTGGGGCAGTGCTCATTCATGAAGTATATTGATCGGTAACAACCTACCTTTGCTTCGTCTATCATCGCTGCAATTTTCCCCCACAGCTTTGCAGACAATTTTGATCTTCTTTTGATAGCAACAGTAGCCTCATGAAGAGATGATGTTGGAAAGTCAAGTACAGCTTGAGAGCTTGAAGGATGCGTGGGTCACGTACCAGAAGCATGACGACCAAAAGCACTCGTTGATCGAGGTATGATGAGTTAGCCATTCCTACAAGCTTGGATTGACTTAATATTTACACAGAATCTTTTCTCTTACGTGGATGAGCTTTCCGCCAAATTATCAGAAGCAGAATACGAACTCCGTGATAGAAAGGACGTGATCAAATTGACTCGCGACCGTTTTGAGGAAGCGGAAAATCTTGTAGAACGTTTGCAGCTTGAAAAAGTATTCCAATTGCAGTCATTTTCCATTCTTTCTTTACTAACCATTAATTTGGTTAGGCTCGACACGCATTTGCCTCCGTATTGATCGATGGTGATTGTATGCTAGTAAGTCACCTCCACCGTTTCCCCCATACATAATTCGTCAACACCATCCCAGTTCAAAGATGAGCTCGTAAAATCAGGTCCAGACGGCGGAAAGAAAGCAGCCAGTCTCCTCAAGCAAGCCGTGGAAGAAGAACTACGAGCTACAACACCTGCTTCAGCCCACCATGTACAAGTGATGGTTCGCGTGTATGCGAACACCAAGGGACTGGCAAAAACCTACAAGGAAAGCGGTATACTAGGCCAAACTGCCTCTTTGGAAGATTTCATCCGCGGTTTCAACATGGGCGATGCCACGTGTGATTTCGTCGATGCCGGAACGGGAAAAGAGTGCTCAGACGAGAAGGTCAAAGGTGCGCTATCAACGACCCAACCAACGCTATCCAAACGCTAACACCTCCCTTCAAGCAATGTTCCGACGTGATATATCAGACGTCCACTGCCAACGCGTCCTCTTCGGCGGCACAGCCGACAATGGCTACGCACGCCTCCTGGGCCCCCTGACCGCCACCCCATCCACGTGCTCGCGCATAACACTAATCGAAGGCCCTCCCTCGGCACGCGAAGTAGCCGAGTTGAAAGAGAATTTCCGCATCGTAACCTTCGACCGCGTTTTCAGATGCCAGAAGATTTCAGACGCTGCAAAACGCAGAGTGCCCTCCCTACCCACGCCGCCGCACACGCCCTCGCAGGACTATGCCACTGCAGCTGCAAAGATGCCGTTGACGTCTCCATTGTCGTCTACATCGATGGCCTCGGCTGCGAATAGACAGCCACAGGTGACCGCCGTGTTGAGGAATCAATGGGGCCAACGTGTAGACGCACCGTTGACCTTCTCCCCCCGCGACTTCCAATACGTCAAGACGCGTAAACTGTGCAATAGCTTCCACCTCCTCGGGCACTGCTCTTTCCTCGAGGACTTTGGGAAGTGCCAGCATGACCACGAGGCGAGGCTTAGTGCGAAACAGATGGTTGCACTGAGGGCGGTGGCGCGCCAGTCGCCGTGTCAGACGGGCCTGTTTTGTGGGGACGAGGAGTGTCTGGGTGGGCATTGTTGTACGAGGGAGAATTGTGCGAGAATCAATTGTTGGTTTCCGGATGAGATGCATGGGGTTGATGGGAATGTTGTTGTGCAAGTGTGAAGGAAAGTTCTTGTAACTCTCGTTAGTCATGTGTGAGATGAGGGGTTTGATGTAGTTGCACATTTAGTATGTGAGAAGATGCGTCTTCTCCGCCGCTACCTCTTCTAATTAGTTCGTGACGGAGTCCGGCGGTTTTGAAGGACATGTAAAGGGTCACAGTCGGTGCACCTTATCTACTACTAGGCTGGAAGGAGTCAGGAAATTGTTTAGTCAGCGGTTGCCCTTTCGGGCTGTATATATCCCCGTAGTGAAAGGTCTGCTGAGGAATGTGCTGGTATATTTCACTAAAAACGAATGATTAAGGTAGGTAGTTTAGTGATACAAGAAAAGCATCATCCATTAAGAAAGGCGTCTTGCAAGAAGGTCAACCTCATCGCGATAGACCACCATAACTATCTACCTATCTCACCTAGGATCAATCCTCTCCAACGCAAGGTAAACCATATCCGGCTTAGAAACAGTCCCTGTCTAGCTGATCGATCAAGGAGGGGGCTGCGCCGCGCCTTTCATAACACAGAGACCCACCCCACCACCTCTACAAGAAGAAGACCCGAGCACAGGCGCAAAAGTCCCCTCGGGAAGCGTCCATCGAAATGTGCCTCGATTCGCGCAGCTCTGGAACGTCTGCTTTGAACACTACAAATACAAGTTAGAATTCGAGTATTTGAACCGCATTTTTTTCCAAATATAGTCTTCTTACGCAAGCAGGTTCGTATTCAGGCAAGCTGCATGTAATAGCCGGAGTGTCTACTCCTGGTTGCAAGCAACAGGCGACTGCTGCGAAGGCCATTGGGGCGAGGGCTAACGCAAGGCTGATGATGGTGGCAAGGGACTTCATGTTGGCGGCGAGATGGTGATAGGGAACCTTGATATGGCGCTGACTGTAGAATGCCGATGGATGATTGATAGAGAATTGTCTGTGGTATGGCGGCTACTTTCTTGCTATATATATACGTTCTTTCGGCCACATACTCTGACTTCAATTTTAGTAATCCTATACTATTACATGCACTTCTGACCTGTTGGGCTGGCCATGCCTTCCCATTGAAAGGTCGAAGCCATCTCATTCCGCAGCTGACGTTGGCTCATACTCTAGGGTATCCTGACAATGCTCCCATCTTAAAAGGTACCGAGATTGAAACCTTGCATGAATACGTCGTAGGGTCTGTGTTGACGTATTATAGGATCTGGGATGTAGGCAATTTTCACATCGGTATGCGCCTGTCCTAATTTTGCCATCATCGTCATGATATAATGGCACGATAGGAAGCCTTTGAGCCCGTGAAGCGATGCACATGATTGAAAATCGAAATGTTGAATTCAACGTTCAGGCGCAGCCCTCAAGGTTTGACGTACCTAACCTTGATTTGCATCCAAGAGTCGTAAAGACTAGCGCCTCGCAAGTGCCATGTATCGTACAAAGCGCTTTCCTGACAGACATGGATTAGACGCGGAAAGTCTCGTGGCTCTAAGCTGTCTAACCTAACTAGTCAAGTGTCGTTACGATGATTAGAGTCAAACATGTCGACCCTTACAATCATGCGCTGATTGTATACATGTATTTAGGTGTGCTGGCTCCGACAGAGTCGTTGAGAAAGATTATCGGCGACGAAGTCGAGTATCACTATATTGCTAGTAAAGCCGAATTCCTGATCCTAGGTAACGGATCTATGGATAATGCAAGGAGCTACCCTTAAAGGGCTACGGCTAGGGTATACTGTAATTGTGTTTAGTGCGAAGCTATCTGACGTTCGTCACTCCGCGATAGAGTAACACTGACTAGAAGAAAACTGTAATAGACTGTAGGCTTAAAGGAGGGCCGATACTAGGATAGCGCCGCTATACTGGTT
The DNA here is from genome assembly GCA_029100535.1 of Stemphylium beticola. NCBI lineage: Eukaryota > Fungi > Ascomycota > Dothideomycetes > Pleosporales > Pleosporaceae > Stemphylium > Stemphylium beticola. The sequence continues at coordinate 261,013 of JARBXR010000026.1, read as the reverse complement.
CTTAGTAGAGCGAGAATAGTAATAATAGCTAAGCTTATAATTTAACAATCATGAATTATTCGCAAGATGCTTACTCCGCCTCACCTGCAGCGCCCCACTCCCCATCCCCCTCTGCCCACCGCGCCCCGCAATACGAGAAGGCGGATCCCACACCCTAAACTCATTCCTCTGTCACAGGCTGCGCATTGAAACTCGCCTTCCGCGGTGCACGTGTCAGATTCGGCGACCTCATCGCCGACACAAACGGCCCGTTGCTCAATGTGCTCGACTTGCGGCGATTCGCCGCAGTAATCAAGGCGTCGATTTCAGATTGACTCAGGTACGGTTGGTTGACATCGAAGGGCAGGTTTTCGAGGTCGAGATTGTCCCACGTGGTGTCGTTGCTGGCGGGGAAGAGGGCGCTGCAGCTGGTATTCCAGGCATCGAGATGCTGCGACGCGGATTGGTAGCTTAGAGTTGGTTCGCTGGCTTGTAGGTACGTTTCGGTTTCTGGGAGCACATCTTGCAGCTCCGTGTAGTCCGTGCGGCGCTTCTGCCGGGGACTGTGGCGGGAACGACGAAAGACCATGCGGGGCGAGGGATCTTTGCCTATTTCTTCCAAGTAGGGGTCGGAGTCGGAGTCTTCGGGGATGAAGTTACGCTTTTTTGGCTTGTGCTTGGGTGCTGGGGCTGGGGCTTCGTCTTGAGATGACTCGATCTCGACCATATGCCGCTTCTTGGGCTGTTTGGAAGGGGGAGCTTCTTCTTCTGAGTCGATGGGCGAGTCGCCTTTCCGCGATCGGGAACGCTTGCGTGTTGTACCCATCTCGTCTTCGGCAATGAACTGGTCGCGGAGAGCCATGCATTCCGCAATGCGCTCCTTGATTTCAGGATGGAAGTCGTCGTAGTACGCTGAGTAGTCAAAGTCTTTCTTCGACCCCTCCTTCAAGAAAGCTTTGAACTCGGGTAGCATCTCAATCTTCTTGTCAATGAGCTTGACCTCCATGTCACCTCGGTGGACAGGGAACGAGCCGGGTCGGATCGTACGCTGGAGAATGAACTGCTTCATTTGCGACTTTGCGCGGTACTTGATGTTCATACCGTATAATGCATATACTAGTGTACGCTCGTGATGTTTTGCTGCGCCTCGCTCGTATTCTTCGTGGACAGGATAGTCGGAAAATTCGTGCGTGTCGTTAAGCCGGCCTTTGCTAGCAGCATCGATAAATTTCTTCGCCAAGACTGCTTCGTGGTAATGTTTGGAGCTAAAAGCAGATGCAAAGTGGCCCTTGGGCTCCTTCTCCATGCTCACGCGCTGGTCGACTCGGACATTCGCGATTTGGCAGATGTATGCAAAGTCCAGAAAGCGTTCCATACAGTATAGATGCGCGTATCCGACGCAGTCATATGGGTCCACTACACCTGGGCCGTATACCCTGTGCTTCTCATCAAACGCAACGCGGTAGTTGCCTACCTCCGCCGTGCCCTTTCCGGTATATCTCCGCATTGGGCACTTTTCGAAGCGACAGTGGCTGTGAGATGCGGATGCGTACCGACGTGCTGAGTCGGAAGCTACAGGCTGAATCCAAATACGTAGGGTGTCGCCTGGGTACTCTGTAATGTACTCGTGAATCTGACGAGCAGACATGGTACGTTTCTTGAACTCGTGCATACCGTTGTTCTTGCTGTACTCAAACGTGTATCGGGTAGATTCCCAGTCACCATACGGGAGAGGTTTAGTCTTGTACTTGCGCCCCTCTTCCGCATGCTGGTTGATACGAGCTGTACGCGTTGTTTCACCTTTAGTGGTGTTGTTAATGCGGACCCAAGGCTTATCCTCACACTTCTTCGGCTTTTGGCCGATTTTCAAGACAGACGCCTTCACAGGCTTACTGACTGAACTAATGTCGGACACCAGCGACTGGTTTCGAGATGCGACTGATGAAGCAGCGGTTTGTACGGGTCTATATTCCCTTGGCCGCTTGACAATAGGGGCGTCGTCTTCAGATTCTGAGTCTGACTGGGAACGCTTCCGCTTCTGTGTTGACTTGACGACTGCTTGATTTTTCGCACGTGGAGATTGGCGAGGGTCTGGTTGCTGGAAGCTATCAGTTTGCTCCATGATCCCATACTGCTCAGATGTCATCGGTATATATCCAGTATAGTAATGTGGATACTGCTGTTGTGTTTGTGGGAAGTAAGGCGCAGTCGGATACATTGGGCCGAAGGGGTCGGGATACGTTTGCTGCGGCCGGCGAGCCACAGGATATTGTGATGTTTCTGGTACGGGGGAAGTACTCCCAGGCAATGCTGAGAGCCCCGGTGTGGTATCCCAAAGTTGCGCCGTTGTTTGGAAATTTGAGAGCCAAGGATCTAGATTGTGCTGATAATCAAGGGCTGGGTTTAGAGGCTGACTGACGCATGGCTCTATAGGGACCAAGTTCGATGGACTTGATCCAGTCTCGACTCCATAACTGTAGGACTCAAACGGGTATTCTGGATTACCAGATAGTTCGAATTCAGTGGGTGGCAATCCCATATCAAGCCCAGCCTGACCGTCTTGGAGAATGTCAATATACTGAAACTGATTAGCATCAAAATCTTCATTAAGCAAGCCTAGGTTATCGGGGCTGATCCATTCGAGCGTGTGTAGACCGAAAGCATCATCCGAGAAATCACCATTAGCATGGAACTGAGTTAGATCGAAATCATTATCCAAGAGCGAGGGATCAATTGTGCTAGGCAAACCAAGCACACCCCCGGATCCACTCGCCTGGGACCCGGTTCGGCTACGATGGCCTGCCGACTTCATGTCACCGGCTTGCGATTGTACCCTTTGAATCATTTTACCAGAAGCGATTGAATGGTATCGGGAACCATGGGGCATAGGTTGAGATGATGGGTGGCCACGACGGCAGGGTTGGTTGGACGAAGCTTGATTGTATGAGGGTTTCCTTGGAGATCTCGGTGATCCTCGTTTTGAAGTGTGTGAAGATATTTCGGATATTTTTCTTATAGGTGGAACGGGTACACGGTGCACTTACAGAGCAGACATCGAAGAGATATATGTGAGCTTACAACGTTCTTTCAACGTTGTGGTTACAGATCTTGGTTGGACAAAGAGACTTCGAAAGAGTATATTAGAGTACATGTCATTGTGCTAAGCCTCAAAGGATGGCCAACCTATGAAGATTCAACATTGTCTACATCCTTTGATAACTATTAAATGTTCTACGCTGAAGAAGACATGACGAGGTGGGTATGCAGCCCGTCGTGGACTACAGCAAGGTATTGTCGAAGACCTTACAAGCCTCATCACTGGAATGTGGCTTCCCCGAGATTGAACACAGATCTAGAGCTGGTGATTGTTAGCTATCAATCTCCCATGGAATTGATAGTAAAGCAAAGAGTAGTTGTTCATAGTCAGGAAATGTAAAGCAAAGTTTTCGACACTATTTTTACGAACAGGTCTGTGAATTTTTGTCTTTTTTTCATCATATGAAAGGTAAGAGAAGATTGACAACGTACCGATGGGCCACGCAAGCGACCAAGCTAGATTGAGAGTGAATATCCGCGACTGACCATCTGCGATGGCCTAAGTCATGCAGTATGTCAAATGCTTATTGCGCACCCGGGCCAGAGACATGGAAGCCTGGGAACCAGCTCATATTGGATGCATCACATGTTCGGTGGCGGATTCCAAGTCGCTGTCACAAGTGGCGTTCGAAACTGCTTTGATGAGATGGTGTAAAGATCGAGTTGAAGCTCGAGGACAAAGAAGAAAACTCCCGCCGAGGCGCTAGTGCCGGAACAACCGTTCTGCCGAAGAACCGAACACCCACAGGCCGCATGAGCCTCATGGCCCTCTTGAACACCATTTTACCAGCGAGTTCCGCCTTAAGGACGTGGAACCTTTCGCATGTTCGCGTGATCAAACAGGAATGCCGCGTATGCACATTTTCTCGGTTCGGGATATTCCCGACTGCAGTCGCCGCTCTTGAAACACTTCTCACGCCCAATGGTCAAACATGGAATGTTTAGTCAAACGCCAGCGCCTTCGCATGCATGGTTCCGGTACACCCGTAGTACGACTCGCGATATGATCGACTAGGACGAGACATCAATTCTGTTTTCTTGCTTGAATTGTTCTGCTTCCGAGATGATGGCGATATGGTCAAGGACATACCTTCGGCAGCTTCTGGAATTCGCGATGATTGTCCAAACACGTATATTTGACCTGAGATGCCAGCAAACATCTTGGATGATACTGCTATTCTGTCGAAAAGAGTCAAGCCTCACCGGCATCAACATTCGAGAAACATAGAAGACTGTCAAGATTGGAAGTATCCATACAGCTAACGCATCTCGGTGATATAGTCTGCTTTTCTTCTGACGGCCAAGCCGAACTGATCGAAAGGCCTGCCGGCTGGGCCCCAGGCTGGCTACACACGCATAGCACTGCGTTTCGAGATCTACAGCCCTGAGGAACGAGTTCCAGGGGTGCATGCAAGGTTACCCGCGCATCAGACATTCTGTAAACTTCCCATGAACCCCATGAATCCCATTTCGGAACAGAACCCGCCTGGGCTAAGCCACTCGACACAAAACGTTTGGAGTTGTTTTCACACGGTATCCATGCCTATCACAAACCGTTCAAGTCACCGCAACCTTCACAGGCCAATCGACACACGTGCGTGGAAAAACAAAGTTCTTCGTCCCATACCACACATGCGACGGCATCGACCCGGGGCCATTCCCTACCGGGGGTATCTTGTCAAGAGGAGCATGCTCATAATGCTGCGATGACCACCACATACACCTTGAAGCCTGCTACTTGCTTCTTGCTTTATCGATCGATTTTCCGCCACGGTGTGGTTGGCCCTCATCTTCCTTAAAGGACTCTTTTCTTCTACCTCAATGTTTATTAACTTTTGAACAATGGCAAGCGCGAAGCTTCAGGAGCTGGAGCTCCTTGGTTCAATCACCTTTTACCTCATAATAACACTTCTTGTTCTCAGCTACGTCACTGTCGGTTTGCGGTTATGGGTGCGACATCGCATCACGAGATCTCCTGGTTGGGATGATGCGGCCATGGCAGCGACATTGCTGCTATTCAGCTCCTACTGCGGCTTCGTTCTGGCTATCACTATTCGGACGATGAACCGAAAGTTCCTGGACAAAGACAATATCCGTGTAACTTTAATTGTATGTAACTCTACCACCCCCACGGCCGTGGGCCTTCGGCTTTCTTCTTCAAAGTACTAACCCACCTGCAGTTTATCCAACTATCCGAGGTGTTCTATATCCTCACAACGACCTTCCTCAAAGTTTCTTTGGGACTTTTCTTCCTACGGGTGCTTACCAAAAAGTGGCAAAAGATTATTTTCCACATAATACTCGCCGTCAGCGTAACATATGGGCTTTTCTATGTCTTCATAGCTCTGTTCCAATGTGGTAATCCTGTTCACCTTGCCGACAACATTCTCGCCCCTTCAGTGACGCACTGTTTACCCGGCGCACTCCGCCTGACTACGGGATATGTTTACGGCATCATCAACGTCATAGCAGATTGGACATTTGTATTGATCCCTATCAGTGTTCTCGTGGACAGCGAGCTGGATCGCAGAAGTAAGATCAGCGTCAGTATTGTCATGGGTCTGGGTGCTGTGGGTAGTGTCAGCTCGATCTTGAGGATGGTATATTTGGACGGCTTGAGCTTGAGCACCATGAACGGGTTGAGTTGTAAGTCATTCATCGGCATTGTATTATCGTAAAGCCAGCGCTAACATTAGAACAGCGGAATCAGTCAAAGCAACCATCTGGGCGACCGCTGAACCCGGCACAGGAATCATCGCCGCGTCTATCGCCATTCTGCGTCCTCTCTTCCGCAAGATCGCTTCGGACGTCCGGACCAAAGCATCTTCGCTCTCACACTCGCGCAAGGCATCTCTGCCTGAGGATTCGATTGCGCTCAGGACCCAGGACTCTGTGGCGCAGGCTATGGACAATAAGAAAACAAGCATGCACAGTGTACGCAGTGAATATGAGAATGACCCATGGAGTCCGACAATTGTGGCCACGGCAGATGTGCAGAGGATGATTGTGATCAAGGGGAGGATGAGTCCGGCACCTCGTTCGCCTGTGAGGAGGCAGGACGGCATGTTTTGAAACGCGTACGAGACGTGTGAAAATGTAAATATGAGGCGTTTAATGACGACTTGAAAGATCTCGGAAGACTTCAGCATCGTAATGAAAGATCTCATGACCATTCAAATGCACCAAATTATAGCAGAGTATCGGTGCGTGTCTCCGACTAGTTCCAAAATGAGCATGCAGGCTCGCCATGAGAGAGGCGGTTCTGGAGGTGCCGGTACACGTGACTGAACTAACCAGCATCAGCAATCTATCAAACCTATAGCAATACTATGGCGTACAGATGCTTTGACAATATGTTGCATATTTCCTAACTACTATTGCCAACCTTGAACCTGGTTGCACCATCCCGTGACATGGCCCAATGAGATGACGTACCGAAAAGGTCAAACACGGCAGAGCGGCCCAGGAACAACGGAACATGGCGAGTTCTGGGGCTTGGAATATGTTATCCCCAGCACACCAACCATGACATAACTACCCGCATATTCGCGCCATGCGTCCTTCGCAGCAAGAGACGACATGTGGACATCGACTCTCCGCCTACTCCAAGCCACTCGAAGGCCTCCGGCTGCTTGCATGTGCGCGCACGCCTCCAGGCTGTCCTTCGCATACTACCTCCCCTCATCGATAGTTCCGCCCGTCCGCCAGCGCCGCTGCTTTCACGAATATTTCATAACCCATATCCCCTCGACGTCGTTGCATCCCGACTCGCGCCCCCCACCCTCGCTTCAGCACAGGCTTCCGCGCGACAAAAGTACGCCTTATGATGCCGAGAAGTCGAGCCGCTCGCCAGCTGCCGTCGTGGGTACGTCGCGCGAGATGACGGTGGTGCGCATACCGTTGAAAAGCGCGAAACATCACTTCGGCGTCTCGCTGTCGCGGGGGACGCGGCCGTACAATGAGGACGCATACCAGGCAGGCACCATCGACCTCCCCGCATTCGCCAAACGGCGGCCCATGTCTCTGAGCAGAAAGGGACAGAGCGCAGATAGCGACGTCACACCAGAAGTAGGCGCAACCGGCGACCCGCAAGTCTTCTACTTTGGTGTCTTCGACGGCCATGGCGGTGCCGAGTGTTCTGGCTTCCTGAGGGAGCAGCTACACGATTACCTAGAACAGGCGACTAAGCAATTCGAGCTAAAGAGCAGCCTATTAAAGGACAGAGCAGAGACACATTCGGGTAGCCCAAAAGCCAAGGGCGAGGCTTCCTCTGGGGATCAAAGGAAGAGGGATAAAGAGAGCCTTGAGGCCATCGAGACGCATACCCCGCCTGGCACAGAAGCCATGAAGCCGCCACAGCCTGGAACCAAGGATAAACTTCCGACAGCGGGCTCCAAGTCTACCCAGGGAGCCATTGCCGGAGTGCCATCGGTCAGGCAATCTGAGAGCGTACGGAAAGCCGAGGAGCTGGAGCAACAACTGGTTAAACAATGGAAAGAGCTGGTTGGCGGATACTTTAGACGCTTCAAGCCCGAGTACTTTTCCATGTCTGCAGGTGGACGAGGTCATCCTGCTGAGAAGGAGGTGATTGAAAAGCGGCACACAAGCTCACCGTCTATACCTGAAAATGTCAAAGAAGGCATCGGAATCGAGACTGTGCTAGAATACGCTTTCCTCAAAGCTGACTACGACTTTGTTGCTGCGCAGGTGGGCAAGAAAGAGGAGGACCCCGTGCGTGCAGATAAAGCTCTAAATGACGACGATATCCTCGGCCAGCCCTCGCGCACCGCCGCGACACATATTGGGGGTGAGAATCGATTCAAAGGTGGTAGCACATGCAGTGTGGCTCTCATCTCTACGCCTACGCCCTCGCCGTTCTGGCATCCCTCGTCACCGTCTTCCCTCATTACAGCACACGTTGGAGATACAAGAATCCTTCTGTGCAACACGGCAACTGGACAAGCTGTGCCATTGACATCGAACCACCATCCCTCCCTCCCCGAAGAAGCCACGCGATTGCGACGCTTCGCCGCATCCTTTGTCACAGATTCTTTTGGCGAAGAGCGCATGTCGGGACTGGCAAATACACGGTCCTTCGGTGACATGGCATCAAAGCGAGTCGGAGTGTCGGCAGAGCCCGAGATCCGTAGGATAGAGCTCTCGCCAGCCGAGTACTCATTCCTCATCTTGTGTTCGGATGGCGTATCGGGTCACCTTTCAGACCAGGAGATAGTCGACATTGTGAAAGAGGCAAAGACACCGGAGCAAGCTGCGAGAGATGTAGTAAGCTTCGCCGTGGAAACATCAACTGGCAGCGAGGGTGCGGACAACGCTACCGGGCTAGTTGTGAGACTAGGTGGATGGGAGAGACGAGGCGAGGGAGGATTGGGTAGCTTGGGCACCAAAGAGATGCGGGATTGGAGGAAGCAGGAAGCAGAGAACCCGAGGGCCATGGGCCGCATGTAAAGGCCCTTGTTTGCTGACCCTTTTTCATATGTTTTGAAATAGCTTCTTATGCATCTTGGGCGCTTGCCGGCTTCATAGCGAGTGGATGACTGCCTTTGCATTTACAATGGCCTGATGACTAAGTCTCGTAGATTGTGTCCGACAGCTATCTGTATCCTCTATGCACCCTCTCCGGCTCCACTATGACGACTTTGCATCTTCTAGGATCTTCTAGGCAGATGCACGTTAAGGCCCATTCGTCATGTTGATGTGCGGGCAGCTGTCCAATAGCTTCGTGGTGATTGACATGATGCATGCAATCGCTTGGCGCCCAAGTTGCTACCACGGCAGAGCGGGCACTGTCCGTGGAGGAGGTCGGTCGCCAGACTGGTTAGCTAGCACAGGGCTGAGGAATTTATGTCAGATTTATACACGGCGTCTGTGCAGGACCCTCGGTTTCACGGTCGATGGCTTTCCACAGGGCTGCATGCGGGAGGGCGAGCTTGAATCTGGGGGGGGGGGGGGGGAAGGGGGGGAAGCACGATGCGCAAGCGAGCCAATGCGCCGTTGCCAGGCGGGCGCTCTTTCCTCGACGGCTGCGCGAACTCGTACATGGTGCCTGAAGTAGGTGAGCGACAATTTCTGCCGTTTCCATCGTCTACACCTTCACCTTGGTCCTTACTCTGACATCAAACTCGTGCGTTTGTTGTTCTGTTTGCTGCCCTTGACCGGTTGCTCCCATTATCTGCTCCCACCTCGCACCAAAAGTCCGTCCTGTTAGTGGGGCAGACCCTGAGAAGGAAAACAACACGTGAACTAGGCCTGTCTACGCTCGTCCTTCTTTCGCTTCAAATTCCCTCCCTACGACAGCCCACCGCAACTTCTCGACTCTCTCTCGACCCCTCTTGCCGCAACCCCTTCTGCTTCTCCCGCCACCGCGGCCCTTTAGTCTCTTCGCCCGCTAGATACCCCTCTTTGAGTCTCCAGAAGTACACCCTTCAGCAATTATGGATATCAACCAGGTGTTGGAGGGAACTTATGCTGCCGGTATGCTGCTCTCACCGCGTGTTTTTTCTTTTTTTTTTCTTGCACGCCTATACTGACGTCGTCCAGATGCCAGCATCCGTAACAGCGCCGAGCAGCAGCTTCAACAGGCTGCCGACTCCAACTTTGTAAGTCCCCGCCACGAACAGACTGCGGATGCTGCCCGCGAGACATGTGCACTAACGGCCGTGTCTCACTCCAGCCTCAATACCTTACCGTCCTCGGCGGCGAACTCGCAAATGAACAAGCCGCGCCGCAAATCCGCCAGGCTGCCGCCCTGGCCCTGAAGAACGCCTTCACCGCACGCGAGTACGCCCGGTTACGTCAGGTCCAAGAACGATGGCTCAACCTCGACACCCAGATCAAGACGGAGGTCAAGGCCATGGCTCTCCGCACCCTGGCCACACAGAACAAGGGTGTGGGCTCGGCCGCCGCACAATTCATCGCTTCCGTCGCCGCTATCGAGATACCCCGCAACCAGTGGCCAGAGCTGATGACCACGCTTGTTGAGAATGTCGGCCAGGGCAGCGATAGCCAGAAGCAATCTTCGCTCACCACAATTGGTTTTGTTTGTGATACAGATGACGTAGAGCTGAGGGATGCGCTAGCACACCACTCCAATGCCATTTTGACAGCCGTCGTCCAGGGCGCCCGCAAGGAGGAAGCCAACAACGACGTCCGTGTCGCAGCCATCAACGCCCTCAGCGACTCGATCGAGTTTGTCAGGTCCAACTTTGACAATGAGGGCGAGCGCAACTACATCATGCAGGTCATCTGCGAGGCTACACAGGCCGACGACAGCCGCATCCAGCAGGGTTCATATGGCTGTCTCAACCGCATAATGGGTCTCTACTACGATAAGATGCGCTTTTACATGGAGAAGGCGCTTTTCGGTCTAACCATCCAGGGCATGAAGAGCGACGAAGAAGATGTTGCCAAGCTTGCTGTAGAATTCTGGTGCACCGTCTGCGAGGAGGAAATCGCCATCGAAGACGACAACACACAAGCCCAGGCCGAAGGCTCCACCGAGCTACGTGAATACTTCAACTTTGCCCGTGTTGCTACCCAAGAGGTTGTCCCCGTCTTGCTAGAGCTTCTCGCCAAACAGGACGAGGATGCCGATGACAACGAGTACAATACTTCTCGTGCCGCATACCAGTGCCTGCAGCTCTGGGCGCAATGTGTCGGCAGCGGTGTCATGCCTCCAGTCCTAGCTTTCATCGAGAAGTTCATTCGCTCAGAAGACTGGCACTACAGGGACGCGTCCGTGTCCGCTTTCGGAGCCATCATGGAGGGCCCCGAGGAGTCAGTCCTTGACCCCATTGTTAAGCAAGCTCTGCCAACTTTGATCGGCATGATGGACGACCAGAACATCCACGTCAAGGACTCTGCGGCCTACGCATTGGGCCGCATTTGCGAAGCTGTTCCCAGTGCGCTTGACGCGCAGCAGCACCTGCCTCCACTGATCGGCGCTCTTTTCAACGGTCTGGCCAGCAACCCCAAGATGGCTGCTTCCTGCTGCTGGTCTTTGATGAACTTGGCAGACAGGTTTGCCGGAGAGCCTGGTTGCCAAACCAACCCACTTTCACCTCACTTTGCCCAGAGTGTCCAGAGCCTCTTGCAGGTTACCGAGCGAGGCGATGCCGACAACACGCTGCGCACTGCTGCATACGAGGTTCTCAACTCCTTTGTGAACAACGCCGCTGGCGACAGCGTCCCTCTTGTCAACGAGCTCGCCAATGTTATCCTCGAGCGCCTGGAGAAATCCATGGCCCTCCAGGCTCAGGTTGTCAACGTCGAGGACAAGCTGACGCTTGAGGAGATGCAGACCAGCTTGGCCAGTGTCATCATGGCCATCATCCAGCGAATGGAAAACGACATTGGCCCTCAGTCTGACCGCATCATGCAGGCGCTTTTGAGCCTGTTGTCTTCTCTACCCCCCAAGTCGAGCGTTCCCGACACTGTCTTCGCCGCCATTGGCTCGATTGCGACCGCCCTCGAGGATGACTTCCAAAAGTACATGGAGGCATTCTCTCCGTTCCTGTACAATGCTCTTAACAACCAGGAAGAGCCCGCTCTTTGCTCCATGGCCATTGGACTGGTTGCTGACATTACCCGATCGCTGGGCGAGAATGTCCAGCCCTACTGCGATGCGTTTATGAACTCTCTCCTGAACAACCTCCGAAGCCCTGCTCTGGGCAACCAGCTCAAGCCAGCTATCCTGCAATGCTTCGGTGATATCGCACACGCCATTCACGGTGCATTCGAGACCTACCTGCCTGTCGTTGCTCAAGTGCTCCAGCAGGCTGGCCAGGTGACCATCACAACTGAAGGCAACTACGAGATGATCGACTACATCACTTCACTCCGGGAAGGCATAATGGACTCGTGGGATGGATGCATTGTTGCAATGAAGAGCAGCAATAAGACGCAACTCATCGTCCCTTACATGGACTCGATCTTCGACCTGTTGCGAACCATCCAGCAAGACAGCAACCGCACCGAAGCTCTTCTTCGATCTTCGTGTGGTGTCATTGGGTATGTTTCAGCGTCATTTCATCTGAGAAAAACTACTGACATTATTGCAGTGACCTTGCGGACGCATTCCCTGCGGGTGATTTCAGGGAGTACTTCCGTCACGACTTCCTCACCGCAATGGCCAGGGAGACTCGCGCGAATGCGGACTTCAGCAGCCGTACTCGCGACACCGCTCGATGGGCACGTGAACAGATCAAGCGCCAAATCGGTACGTCGCTCCAAAACAACCCCTATCTCCGTCCTGCTCGTCTCTGCTAGATTTGACATCCCATCCAATATATATTATCCAGCCCACTGACCTTGTCCTTCAGGCGGCAACCAAGGCGTGATGGCCTGAGTGTCGTAACACACCTCCCTCCCCAGTGTCGCAGGCTTGATCGATGTGTTGGTCATGATGTTGGATAGCCTCTGTGGAGGTTGTATCCAGTGTATGGCTAAGACATGGATTTCAGCTCGCGTTCCTGACCCCGATCCCCAGTGCTTTGATAATCGGGAAATTCCTCTCTGCGGAATTCCTATTCGCGGATGGGACCGCAGTCCTCTAAAATCGGTGCGATTTGGACCGTCTCGTCCGAGTATCGTTCCGAGTGCAAGGCCGATGCCGCAGGATGTTTCCGACAGACGTGGATTTGAAGTGTGGCGTGCCCTCTACTATCCAGGAACCATGGAAGAGTATCTCTTGCACATGGCTCGCCGAAACGATATATGAGTGCAGCTGCGCACGACGATGAGAGGAACGAAAGTCGATGAGGACACCCTACCCATTGCACACAATCAGCCCACAAACACCCCCCAACACGGCGGCACACGCAACCCCAGCACCATGCGCAAAAACCCCAATCCGAATCGCATAGCACAATCTCCAAGAATATCATGTAGCACCAAAAGTCTTGTAAGGCAGTAACGCTCAACGCGTCTTTGCCAGGAGAAAGAATAGATCATTCGTCCCATTTTGTTCATTATCCACCCCGCTGCTATTTTTCTCTACCATTCGTGAGGGCGTTTATACCACTCTGCTTTGTGCATTTATGGATAAAGCTGGGTTTATAGTTGTAATTATAGACTTGGACTTGTTTACCTGACTTGACTGGAATAACTTGAAGATGTGTGATGTGTGTTACATGAGCTGGCCAGTATAACCAAGAAGTATCAGGGTTCTCACTAGTAACAAGACTACAGCAAGAATGGTAGGTTAACGTCTGACCATCATTCTCCATCTCCAAGCCTCCTTCCATGCCTCACAACTCCTTTTTCAAAAAGTGCTCGGGTCGATGATCCGTCTCATAATCAACATGCACATAGGCCCTCTCTACATCAGGCAGACTCTCCAGCTTAATCTGCAGCTCCTCTGCTACGTCGTGGGTGGCACGGAGCGTAGCCTCTGGATCCATGACGATGTCGACTTCGACGATGAGGCGGGGGCCGCTGTGGTAAGCGCGGACGGTATCGATTTGGAGGATGTGGGGGGAGTGCGTCATTGCTGGTGGGTACGTGAGTTGATGTTATTTAATTTTTCCAAGTAAAGAGAAAGGGAGAGGGAGAGGGAGAGGGAGAGAGCGGGAAGGAAAAAAAACTCACAGATATAAGTAATATGCTGCAAGACAGCCGTATCCGCGGTAACGCCAATCAACAGCTGAAACTCACTATACGCCGTCCTACTCCACAGAAAGATGATGAGAACAGACAAAACCATGGCCCCAAGCGGATCCAACCACCACTTCAACTTGGATCCACCGACACTAGTCAAGACACCGAACCCGTTGATGAAAAGGTCGTTCCTGTGGTCCTCCCACAAAATGCGGACTTGACTATACTTATTCCGCAACGCCCAGCAATACAGAAACAAACTGAACTTTGTCGCAAACGCCACACTAACAGCAACAACACTCGGCAAGAAAAAATCATTGGTGTCAGGTCCGTTGTGCTCGGCGACTGTACGTATACTCTCGACGATAATAACCACAGACACGGTAATCATGAGCGCGCAGAACGACAGATTCCCCGCAGTCTCAATACGCGCTTTTCCAGACGGAAACTTGCGCGCATCAACCCGGGCGACCGCGCGGTTACACATTATCAGCGTGAGATTGGACAAGGGGTCGAACAGCGAGTCCGCCATGGTGGTAAACAGCGACAGCGACTGCGAACTCACCGCCGCATACAGCTGCAGGACCGCAAGCAGGATGTTTGCTGCAAACGACCCGATGACCGCGATCTTGTACTTGACGTGGTTGGCGCTGTCTTCTTCTTTGGCCGCGCGCCGGTGGTCCGCCACGGGTTTTAGGAGCCGCTCGATGTTCTCGTTTTGCACGGAGTAGAAATCTGAGAGCTTCTTTGCTGTGCGCGCCTGCGCGTTTAGTGTGATGGGGCCGCAGCCGGAGCGCTTGCGCGATGTGTTGGCTCGGATTAGGGCGAGTTCGGATTCCGGTTTTATTGCGAGCGAGAGGCGGTACGGGTCTGTGTCGGACGTGTAGGACGGCGGGGATTGCGATTCTAGGTCCGAGGTGTTGTTGTTGTGGTTGTGGCGCGCTGTGGCGGCGGCAGCGGAGGCTGTTGTGTGGGTGGCATGCCGGGCGTGGTGGTGGTCGGTGGATGTGGATTGTGGTCTTTCGACTGCGGTGCTGCTCGCGTCGTTCTTGCCTCCGCCGGCGGTGTCGGAATGAGGCGAATGGGCGTGTATGTTGTGGAGCGCGTTGCTGCTGCTGGAGCTGGGACTGAGGTGCACGTGTGGGGTTGAGGTGCGTTCGATGCGCTCGGGATGCGTGTGGAAGGGGTGTGGTTTCATCGAGATGGCGTGGTGGAGATCCGGTTCCGACATTCTGGTGTTGTTTCGTTTCGTATTCGCGGATTACGATGATGGAGGAGGAGGAGAATGTTCAGGGGGAGATAGATTGGGATTCAAATCAAAAGGAACTTTGCCGTGGGCTGTTATCACTCAAGTTTCCCCCCGCCTCCTTCTTCGAACGTTTTAGCGGCCGTGAAAGTAGGTCCGATGGCAAAGCACTAGGTTGAGAGCAAGTGGCTTGTATCTCCGCTCTACTAGTACACGTGGGCGGCATGTATGGTGGCGGAAGGCAAGGCGCGCGTATGTGTACTTCACCCATTATCTCGTACAACAAGAAAGCCATACGCTCTTATCACGAATACTTTGCGCATATCCTGTAGAATGCGGATGACATTTCACGTTAGGGTCCATCAATCATCCATTAAACTACGCCTTTTTGTCCCATGGTACGCAACACACGCCGCCATCTCCACGTTCGCTTATCGATAGCCGCTACTAGTCCACTCCCTGTCCCCGTCCCCGTCCCCGTCCCCTGCCCACTGCAACAGCACATGGCTGTCTGTCGACACGCCCACATGCCGACTGTTGTCGTGCCATGTTACACGACAAACAATTCTACGTCACACTTCCTTCTGCAAGTCTGTCCCATAACCCGACAGACAGCTCAAAGCAAAGAGTGCATCTCGAAGCACACCGATGACGCAGCTACCACCAACCCGCCGCTCAAAGCCTTGCGTGTTGGAAAAGCCAAGATGACACTTATCCCCGCATCTAGTCTTGGTATTGTATGAACCCTGGAATTGGCCGGAGAAAGGGTATTTGCTTCTCCTTTTTGGTTTCGTCCGTCTAAAAAGGGTAGTCGGAGTTGACTTTCTGCTTCAAAGGCTCGTCTCGTTACGGTATGCGTTGCGTTGCGTTGTGCTCACTCCACAAACACACGATGTTATTACCATCGCGAACACGGCTCACGCGACCACATATCAATTCTTCTGCTTGTCTATGTCTATTGCCGCCATCAGGCTAAAACAACAGTCATGCAGCACACAAGGCCAACGCACCGAAAGTGTGGAACAAATAGTTTATGAGGAGAAAGAAGGAGCAGCGGGGGTGGGGTGGGGGTATATGTGCCCTGTATTAAAGATAAAACTTCCACACGCTCAACACCCAGCTTTCTTCTACTTGCTTAAGCGACACAACGCATGTGCCTGGTTCTATGTACACAATTCCTATATACCCTGCACCATGCCCTCTCGCCTGGCCTCGCCTCGTCTCGTTTCCCCTCTGCTACTCACGCCCTCTCGTTCTTTTCTTGTCTGGCCAATTTAGCCAGCACCAGGAATCCAGGGGCATCGTGATATCAATAAACCCCTGTCTATAAGAACTGTAGCGTAGCGAACATGTAAGAGAGACCCAAGAAGTGAAAATAGTCTTTTCTAAACGTTACAGGATTTAGGGCGGAATGATGGAAGAGAAACCGGAAAAAAGCGTTTGGGCACGTGTGCGAGGATATCAAGGAGGGGAGGGAAGAAAGAGAGGGAAGTAAACGATAACCAAACCATGCAGTGCAATGTGTAAAACCCAGATGAAGACGACAAAATCAAGACGATTGCGGAGTGAGACAAGATAAAGGTGCAGGAGGTCAAATGGCCGACGAGATGCATGCGGCTGCTCTGAGTAGTAGAAACCTAGCGTGGGAACGAAGCAGCAGGAGCCTTGGAGAGGCCTCGCTTTCAGCCACGCAGCAGTCTAAGCTTGCATGGTGATCGACAAGCAAGCTTAAAACGTGAGCTATCCGACTTCGGAACCCAGCTTCGAAAAAAAAATCCCCTTTCCATAGTTCCATCTGATCATCTCTCCCATACTTTCCATCTCGAAGCTGCGTCCTTTGGCCCGGAAATACCGCCACCCCCCGGCTAACGCGTAAGCGCATTCGTGACTATATGTCAAGGATAACCCATGTCAGGGACTTTTTTTTCTTTCGGCGCGCCCCGTGAGGCTGGTTCACTGTCGGCTGTTGTATGTGAAAATTGTCCGTCGATTGTGGTTAAAAAAAAACAGCGTGCATGCCTGTCCCTTGTTCTGCATGCACATGCGTGCGTGGTTCGAGACGTTTGTGGGAAACCTGTGCTGGCCGTGCCGTGCGCTCCACCTGGACATTTGTGTGCAGGGCCAGATTCCTTGTCGGCATGCACATACCCTCAATGTAACAGCGGATCCGCGTTTTGGATGTCTCTCTTCTCCATGCCCCCCTCAAGAGAGAAAACAGTCCGCAAATCATAAATAAGTGGGGAGTAAGCCACCGGCAAGACCATAGCATGGTCTAAAAATATATCCTGGCTTCGGCCACGTCCTTTAGTTCCCATGCATCCAACATGCCCCACTGGCTCCAGAGTCCTGCGCAGTGCCTGCGTAGTCGTAGTCGTTGCTGATCCCAAACGGCGTCTCGAGCATGTCGGGTAAATTCGTGTCCCACATCATGTCATCCCAGAAGTTGTTCAGGATGGTTGGGTCGGTGCCAGCATTGGCCCACGTTGGGGTGACAGGGTTGTAGTGACCGAACACAGCACCATGTTGCTGTCCGTATGCCGTGGCATTCGTGTTGAGCATCGAAGCATTGTTTGTACCAGGAACGGCAAAGTGCGTATGTACCTGGGGATGGCTTTGTTGTTGATATTGCTGGGGATACGGTATCTGTGACATGGCGGGTTGAGTCTGGTTGGATAGCGTGGATGCGTGGGTTTTGTACGCAGCGTATAGTCTTGTGACAGCATCTCCGCTTCTCCTGGCAGCGATGCTCCAATCTTTGACTGTCTCGAAGAAAGCTAGTGCTGTCTCAAGGCTAGCCTTCCACTTCTCAACTTCTTCGGGTATACTCGCGTCGCTGAAGAGTGATACAAGCGGGACCATGCAAGCCTGGAAGCAGAACCATACTGCATTCCAACATGAGATAAGATCTGGCATGCACTCCTGGCTGATATCTTCAATGGTTTGAAAGGCGATGAGTCGGCACTTTCCAACTGCGACTTTCTCTTCTGCACTGAGAGCTACCCATGGGGAGCGTCGGAGTGCTGTAGTGAGCAGGAAGGGTCGGTGGAGGATGATGCGGATGTTCTGAAACCGCCACTTCATCACCAGCCGCGCTCGGCGGAGGAACTCTGGACAAGGCTCGTCAGGGCTGGCAAGGATCGAAGGTAGCTCTTCATGCCATTTCACGAGCTGCGCGTCGTAGCCGGCCGTTTCTGCGGAAGAAAGAAGTGGGGATTCTACAAGGCGGTCCTGTATTCTGGTAGCTATCTGACAGAATGCCGAAGCATGCATCAAAGGAAGGAGCTTGAGCTGCTCAATGTGCTGAGGGCTGTTGGGTGGTGGTATTGTCTGAACCTGGGAAATAGTCAGTCATCATGCGCGAATCCATGCAAAAGCGTGTAGTCTTACAGCATTCACAGCCGTCCCGGGCCTCATGACGGTGATGGAGGGACCCATCCTTCCCAGTGAGGGCCTTCCCGTTGTCGTTGATGCCCAGGAGTCGAGACAGAACAGGCTCCACCATATACGCCGCCTCATTTCAGGGGAAATTGAGTCCTCCTCACCCGGCGCCATGCACTGCCTACTTGCATCACTTCGTTCCGAGTACTCGCGATGCAACCCTAGTGCAGTGGCCATGCGGAGTGTTCCACCCATAAGCGAGTGGGCTTCGTTAGGACGGTTCAGATAGTGCATGTAGTACCCGCTCATGATCGCCAGCGCCTGGAGCACTTCCAAATTGCCGCTCCCAAACGATTCCAGAGACAAGTGCTGTCGCGATCGATTGAAGTAGACATAGTGTGCTTCGTTATCTGCAGCTAAGGATGCAAGCGATCCCAATGCGAAGACCATGTTCAGTAGTGCCAGCCATGCTGAGTCTTTTCGGTTTCCGTACAAAAAGGTAGACCAGAACTTGCGTTCATCAATCATGGGAAAGAAGGGATGGACACGATCAAAGTAACTCTCGATAAGTTGTTGGCCATGTTCAGGAGACGGCAAGGCATCTGATCGGTTGTCTGTCAACTCGGGTGGTGGAGAACCCGCACGACTCGGTAGCGCCGTTTCCTGGCTGTTGTGTGCAATAAGCGATCGTGCCTGAGGTGCACATCGCACAATGACCTTGAGCGCAGCTGTGATTGAGGAGATGCCAACATATGATGAGAGTCGATCCACCGACATGGAAAGACCATTCACATCATCGGATATGCCTTGGACACGGAGTTGGTGCTTCCGCGCCTCATCCCAGTAGGGATCTTCGGGCGGAGCCTGCTCAAGCGCCTCTAAACTTTCGGCTCCATCAGAGCCCACTTGGACATCGGATAAGGCTTGTGAGCCTGCTGCCGATGGTGATGTCGTCGAGTTGATGACAGTCGAAGACAAGGCCAGTTCGAGCAATTCTTCCCGCGGAAGGTTGGCCAATGACTCGAGATTCTTCACCCCATAGAGCTTGGTCAGAACAGTCTTGTACTGCTCAATGTTGCTCGAAAGCTTGTCCACTAGCCTACCAAACCAATTAGTACATGTCCGTTTGGTGTTCTAGAACTCTCACTTTCTGCTCGGCACCACTCTCTGTGCAGGTTTCGAGTAGCCGCATGCCTCCGGGTGCTGATACCACTGGCACTGTCCACATGGCTGTGAACCATCGCAGCGAATCTTGCGTCTTCTGCATTCGACGCAGGCATTGCTCGTGGATATCCGCCGAGATCCTGGTGGTCGTGATGGCTTTCCCGCGCTGTCGCTGTCTGCACCGGGCGAGCGCATGCCCGCGGACGACTGGAAGGTGTGAAACATGTTGCGATAGTGTCGGCAGTACCTCGGCTGGGCGTGGGGTTCACGACGGCGAGTGAAAGGGATGATGAGATGGGTGCAGCCTTCGAGGGGCCAGATAGCTGTCCAGCAAGGGGCCAGGTCGAGGTGTAGGTTTAGGTAAATACGTCGTGTTGGTTGGGATTATCTGAGAATGGCGAAAATCAAAATGATGGTACGACGGAAAGTATCAGTGGTACGTCGAGATGCAATATAGTTCCAGTCGGAACTAGACGTCGACGGAACCGGGGTTGATATATCAGAGACGATCGGTAGTGCAGGCAGGCGGCTTCGCACAAGGCATGCCATGCGCAGCCTGAATCAAAGTTGCTTAAAGGCAAAACGCAACGACGGTCGCATCTGGTTCCCAGACGAGCACCGTCATAATCCTGCAGGCGGGTGCGTGTGGTGTACTTCGCGGCAGCTAGCGAATCTTACAGGGCCGGAGCGACAAAATGACATTCCAGAGTGGACATTAGTGAGGATATAATCCCCGCATTATAGGCACGAACCCTCGCTGACCCCCTGTGTGTGCGCACAGCAGGGCTGACTGGTGGAGGAGAAAAACAGGCGAACGTTGAGACGGGCGGGAAAGATTGCGTCGAGCAGCCAAGCGAGATTGAGGAGATTGAGCGCGCCGCCGGCCCCCCCCCCCCCCCCCAGACCTCCAGGCCTTCTCGAAGGCCTCCAGAAGGAAGCCGATGATGATGCGCAACACATTGCCGTCTTGAGCATTGACGGCCATCTGCCACACCTGCTTGTCTGCGGCAGCACTACTGCACGTCGTTTCAGCACGTGCGGATCATCCTTCCCGCCACGATGAAGCAGAGCGCGCCCTCGATCGCATGAACCTTCATGGACCTGTCCGCGCAGAAGACGGGTGGACGGACTTGAATCTGCGGCCGTAGTGGTGGTGGTGGTGATGATGTTGATGGCGGCTGCGACGGCGGCGGTGGGTCGTGGTGCCATCCAAACCTAAACCTCAAACCCAGATCTCACATTGTCGCACACAAGCCTCGGGACAGCAGTACCCGACCTGTAAAGGACTCGCTACCATGGCCTTCTGCCGACATATCAGCAGCAGCAGCGCCATCCGGCGGCCGGGTCGAGAGCACGCGTGGGCCGACAAACAAACCGTCCACGGCCGCTCGCTGCACAGCGACCCTCTGTGATATGCACCTGGGTTGCATCTGCCTGCAGCCATCTCCCCAAAGGACGCTCCCGGCCAGCCAATGCCCGGCTCGCCATTTAATTAGACTTGGGATTTCACCATGTTCGATAGACACCCTTCATATGGAGCGCTTGGCTTGGTACATGACGACGGGCCTATAGCAGCCTCACATATACCCCGCAGTCGTAACTCTGCTCGACAACGCCCATCGGTCCCTCACTCATTTCTCCCACTCCCCTTGCCTATAATAACCTGTCATGCAAACTTTATCTTGTCGTATACGACTGTCTGCCTGCAAACTAGTCGCTGCTAAATCATCAAGGACTCGTTGTGTTGGCCCGACAGCATGCGCTGCCGTCACCTCTAACTACATTCTTCTTGCGTTCGCATATACGCCATCCCTACGCATTGGTGCTTCTGCTCGCTTTGCATAATCACACCATGATCCCAGCATTTCCACATGTCCCCCACTGTGCCTATCCCGCAGTCTGCCCTTCAATCTTTACCCAGATACGTCCACCTCAGTGGCTCATCCTGCTTGCCTAGCCCCCTCACCTTGATGACCTGCTCGTCCCCAGGTACAATATCGATGGCGCTATCGTGTACGAGAACGCCCGAGCGCTCCTCAAAGACGAGGCCCTTTGTAGGCTTCTGTGCCCTGACCAGGATCGTCTCACCCTGCGGTATGACTTGCACACCACGGTCTTCGAAATCCAAGTACTTGAGGGGCTGTGGCCAATCGACGTCTCGAGAGACAATCTCGCCATCAATCGATATGCGTACGGCTAGGACGTGCGGCTCCTCGTTCCGGTTGTCGATCGTACCTGAGAGCACATCGGTCGTGCCGTTTGGTACGAGCCTGATGTCCTGCTTGGTGATCTTCTCCTTAATCTCTTTCCCGCTCTCAACACTAATATATCTCAATTCAACGGTCGCGGTTACTTCCTCCAGCCTCTGACTCGCGACCCAGACTTCGTAGTCGCTCGTGTTGGGCACTCTCGCATGCACCACACTCCAATCAAAATGCTCCCGTTTGACGGCGACAGCGATAGGAGCGAGAACCCTGCGCATCGCGTAGTAAGCCGGCTTCTTGCGCTGGAAGTAATCGACGATGGACCACGAAGTTACTGGCCAGCAGTCGTTGAGCTGCCAGACGAGTGCACCACCGCAATGCCTGTTTTGACCCCATTGGCGTCTCCAGCCTCGGTAGCCGAACATTAGTGCTTCGGCTTGCGAAAGCTGTGTGAGGTGGATGAATGACTATTCGCTGTCAGTATCTATACAGCCTATATTGGGGCCCACTTGGTCATAGTTCTCGACCGTGAACCAGGTACCCGTCGACACGGCACGTACCTCCAAATCCGTCTTGGTGCGGAAGTTTTCCACCAAATACGTAGCGATTCGCCGCTCATGCCCGTCTGCTTTGTTATGGAAGTCCAACATGTGACTTTGCGGGTATAGTTGAGATGTGTCCGTGCAATAGTACTTGATCGTGTCGATATGCGGAAAGGCTTCCATGCCAAACTCGCTGTTAAAGCGACCTCCCAAAGTGTCGAATATTTGGTACTTCTCCTGTGTTCCATGCCACACTAGATGCGTTGTTAGCAGACTAAATCTAACGCAATGAGGAGATCGTTACCGTTCCATTGATGCATATCACCCACGGTGGGGTTAGATGTCTTGAGCCCGTCACCCCATGGTGAGCCAGGGTGGTACGACACATGCGGGCTCTCCGCGGCGACGACGTCAGGCAGCAGCTGTTCGCAAACTTGTTAGCTACTCGGGTCTTTTATTCCTGGTCGCGCACAAACCTTCTCGTAAATGTATCTGGCAGGGAAATCCGTCTGGAGCCAATTTTCTGGGTCCTTGTCTTCATAGTCGTAAGTCAAGCCATATGATTCCTGCACCTGGTAATCTTCGTTGTTCCCCGCGTAAATGATGATCGAAGGGTGATGTCGCAATCGGATGACGTTTGCCGTGCATTCTGCCTTGATTGATCGCAGAATGTTCGGAAAGGCGGGATAGTTGCCGCACCCAAACATGAAATCTTGCCACACCAGAACACCAATCTCATCGCAAATATCGTAAAAGACATCTTCTTCCCAAATGCCCCCGCCCCATATTCTGATCATTACCTGGTAGCCATCGACCATCATTTCCAACCATTTGCGGTATTTGTCCTCTGTCACTCTGGGAGTAAACGAGTCCGCAGGGATCCAGTCCGAGCCACCACAAAACACATCCACCCCGTTCACACGGAAGTAGAAGCTTTTGCCAATGGCGTCTGGCTCTTGAATGAGCTCGCCTTTTCGGAAACCCGTTTTACGTGATGATTGATGTATTTCTGCTCCATCAGCGAGAACCGTGGCGGTAATGGTGTAAAGAGGTTGCGCGCCATAGCCATGAGGATACCACAGCTTCGGGTTGTTGACACGGAAATCTACTTTCGCTATGCCTCCGTCGATTTTTGTCGCCTCCCTGAAAACACGTGTGTCTCCATCGTAGACATCGAAGCTGATGCTATCGGCAGACACGCCCTCAATGACCGCAGAGATGGTTCCCTGGACTGTCTTCAAGCTGTCATCAAGCTTATAGTCGATCCTCAAGTCTTCAATCCTTGCCTGATACGTCTCCAGTCGTACCTCGCGCCATGGACCACATGTGTTGAGGATAGGACCCCAGTCCCATCCCCAGTGGTACTGTGCTTTCCTCACTGCAAGTCTTGCCATGTCGCCATTGAAGCCGAGCCATTTGTGTTCTGGGTGGCTCTCTTTGATCTTGATGGCTTCCAGGCGCGCGGATGCAAAGTCGATCTCCAATGTGTTCTTCTTGCCGGGTTCGAGCTTCTTGGTGACATCAATGCGATGGGGAACGAACATGTTGTCGCTTTCCAGAATGGTCCCGCCATTCAACTTGACGGTTGCAAACGTGTCCAGGCCATCAAACGCGAGGACATGCACAAGTCCTTCTTTTGCTTCTGGCACCTCGGGTAGTTCGACCTTGTATTTCCAGACCTTGTCTGCCACCCATTCAGCTTTGAGCTCATTAAAACCTAGGAAGGGGTCCGGAATTCTGCCACATATTAGTCCCTATCAAGCAATAATCGAGTTACGAAACGTTCAGACATACTTCCCATTGTCCATCAAGTCTAGGTGGACGTTGGTGGGGACCGACCTTACTGGCATCCAAGAATCCTCGGCCTCATCGTCTTGCTTGAAGGTCCACCCTTTTGATAATTGATGGACACTGAGAGCCCGAGCCTTTGCCATGGTGAATGTAATTCAAGGCAATAGTGACTGATCAGGCCCTTTGTGAGCCTTTAGAATCGCAAATTAGCGGGGTAAGCAGCACGGCGGGGACGTCCCTTTCTCTTGAATAACGTCAAAGGGTCCTCTACCATGTCATATTAGACGGTGGACTTGGCCGGAGCACGAGGAGCCGTGTTGAGCTCCATCCAGCAGTTCGTAGCACCTCGAGGTCGTCTAGAATAGGAATGCGGAAGGGATGCTCCGCTCTCAAAGCAGCTAGGCGGGCGCCTATTGTGGGTCTAGCGTCGGAAAATATGGCCCTGGCCCGTGTTGTCAGCCGCCTAAAGGCCACGCGGTACAAGTGCAGACGGTGAATTGCAAGATGAGATCGGTCTTGATTGCTCCGTGTTGTATGGAGGAACTCGAGGCTTCGTTGAGCGTGTTGGGGGCGTGGCGGCAGCGTTCTAGGTGGCCCTGCCCCACGTAACGTGGGATGCTTATTGCGTTGACTACCTAGGCATCGCAGTTTTGCTTTTCGGCGAACATGGGCTTCTTCCGGGCATCCGAGTGGCACAGTTGTGGGGATAGGGTGATGTATGTATTGACGGCATTAGGTCAGCTGCGGATACCATTCTCCGTTTCTATTGGGGTAGGTGACCCAAAGCAAGGCCTAGTGTCGACGTCGAGCATTACCAATTATCAGGGCTGCATACATCACACTTTACTGTACCTAGGATAGGGCATCTTCCGATAGCATGTACGCAATGTAGTTTGCATGTTGTACGTAGTAGACGACAGTTGATTCAGCGAGATGATCGATAACGAATTCTAATAACAACGAAGGGTATAGAACTATCCAAGCGCAAAGCAGTAGCGCAAAATTGGCAAACCTCAGGTTTGTACAAAGCCGATTACAGCTGTGCCCATACTAGCAGAATCGCGCGAGTGAGGCGATGTGTGTCGGTAACAGTGCCCACGAGCATGCTGCGATCCACTTATGGCACGCCCAATGCAGCATTTCTTCGGAGCACGCCATTTCTGGCCCGCTTGAGACTCATCGTAGCTTGCTTGTCGACCTTTCCTTGTTGTGCCAATTGCAACATCTCCTCTCTACTCGTCGAGAGGATCGTTGTAGAACGAGCGCCTGGGCAGAAGACGACTTCAAAACCAGCACCAGAGGGTATGATGAAAGTAGAAGTCTGGTCATCGAACGCTATCGTAATAAATCAGCTGTATCCTTTATGCGCGTCGAAAGTGGAACATACCGAAACTGTAGGCATCTGGACAAACTTTTTTTACGTTCTTGGAGTACTCGCTTGGTTGACACGAGCTAGCTGAGTTGTACTCCCCAGTGCAGCAGTCCTCTGGTCTATTGTTCTTTGCGCACGCAGAATAACAGGGGTTGAACTGGGGCCTTTTGATGTTGTCGTCGGGGTAGGGATAGACGCCATCACCGGGCTTTTCTGGGGGATTTTGTTGCAAGTCCCAGGGACACCACCTCGAGATCTTATCCTCATCCACATCCTGGTCAAAGGGCAGTGGGTACGAGGTATTCGTGCTGAGAAAGTCTGGGTATTCCGGGTAGGGATTGTAACCCTGTGGAGCGAGGAGACCGTCTGTGCCCTGACACGATGGATTTGTCAGATTCGGCGGGATGTCGTCTAGTGTGACATTTTCCAGTGGCTGCAGGACGATTGCCATTGGTACATTGTAGCCATCAACCAGCGAAATATCGTAGTAGGTGTGCCCGTCGCCAGCATCTAGCGTAAATTCGGCAAGCGAGACGGGAACGTCACCCTACATTCAAGTCAGCAGAGGGTTGTCATGGATTATGATGGTACGCACTCCGACTTGACAGTTCAAGGCGCCATTGCAGTCCCCGGATGTACAAGCCTTTCCCCGACCGGATGCTGAAGCTGAGCCATCGTCGTTGAAAGTGCAGTTCGTTCTTCCCCACACTCGACCCTGCCAGTCCTCTGACACGGTCTGGTTTTTGGTTTCCCCGGGCTCCAACTGAAAGCCGTTTTCACCTGGTCCTGTGCCAGATTGGGTCGAGATACCAGGCCATATGTTCTCTGGGCAGTGGTTTGTCACCAGCAGAGGCGTGATATCCAGCTTCCTTCGATTTGCTTTCCAGGGCGCCTTCATTGCCATGTGGTGCAAGCCCTCGGCCAGCGGCAATCCGCCTAGTAGGAAAAGAGCAGAACATAGCCGACCAATAGAGGTGCGAGTTATAGGCTGGGTGCAGCCCTTGGTGAGCCTGTTAGGAGACATGGTGGGCTGTGACTGCGCGTACCGGAAGCGCAATCACAGTGCGAATGCTCGTGGTAAGGAATGGTCGGTAGGTATAAGACGCAAGGATCCAGGCCAGCAGGATATGGTCGTGAGAGGATAAAGATGAGCTCGAGGATGTGAGGATGAGGATGTGAGGATGAGGAATGTGAAAGTAAGGCTGGGAATGGTGACGGGGACTTGGGCCGGAGCCCTGCAACACAATCAAGGAACATTTCTAAGGATTGGCTGAGGCTTTGCTTCTGGGTAGAAGTCGCGACTTGGTAACGGTCGGTGACGCAATGTGGTGTCCCTGCCCCTGGCAGACAAGGGTCCAGCAAGGCTGAGCCGCTAATGAGGCGTTGGACAGCCTATCGTGGGCGTCCACGCCAGCCCATTTCAAACGGTCGGTCCGGCTCGTTGTCGGTACTTGAGAGTGTGAGGGCGTGTATATGTATTCGCAAAGACAGGTCACACCACGATAGCACTTGGCCCAGCATTAGCCTCCAGCTACATTGTATTTGTGAACGCGGCACACGGATGGGCCTGATCCAGAGAACGGAACCGGCCAACATGAGAAAGAATTTGATAACATTTGCCTCTAGATATTTCTACTGCATCCACGTGAGTAGAACTGCGAGGGACATCTGGAGGTCAAGGACAACACCGTCCAGGCTGCAAGGGACCTGCGGCGGATGTAGGCGAAAGGAAATTGCGTCTCCTTTCCCAAGACTGAGATTTCGGTGTAGCATTTCGGAGGCGGAAGAGTAAACAGCCGGTCTCGCCACCGTTAGCTGCGGGTGGTCAGATCTGCGCGTCGGGCGATCTCTTGGCTCTCCTGACAATTGCCTGCACCACTACATTACCTTTTGCCCAAGCTATACATTGTGGTTTTGCTACTCTGTGCATCCTCCTACCCTATACACTCCTTCTTCGTATCCGGTCGGCATTTTGTTTTGGGCTAGTCTCCATCTGCAACCTTGGAATCTCAGACTCTCCTGTGCCCATTGGCCCTGGACCTTTCTCCGACGCCTCTCGCCTTCGCGTAAACACCACGAGACGGTATTTGCCTGTTTGACCTGGGTCGTTTCCACACGCCCCACAAACTCTCCGATACGGAGAATTCGCTGCACATGTCTACAACCACCACCATGCCAGGCCGCACCCTTCCGACGATTCCGACCGCCGAGGTGCGCGCGCACAACAACGAAAAGTCCTGCTACGTTACCATCGGTACCAAGGTCTACGATGTCACCGACTTCCTTGAAGGTCACCCCGGTGGTCCCGAGTTCATTCTGGAGTACGCTGGCCAGGACATTGAGGCTATCCTGAAGGATGAGATTTCGCACACACACTCGGATTCAGCATACGAGATTCTCGAGGAAAGTCTTGTTGGCTTCATGGCTACCGAGCCTATTATAAACGGCGCCGTGAAGAGCTCCAAGCCCGCAGACATTATCCCCTTGCCATCATCCGAGGTCGGCAAAGTGGAACTCAAGGGTATGGCACAGGATGGCAAGCCACTATACGCGGCGACCGGCATGTCATCTGAGGATGACTTGTCCAGGGAAACCGATCCAAACCAAGACTACAAACAGCACAAGTTTTTGGACCTCAGCAAGCCGCTTCTGATGCAAGTCTGGAATGGAGGATTCAGCAAGGACTTCTACCTTGAGCAAGTCCACCGACCACGACACTACAAAGGTGGCGATTCTGCTCCGCTGTTCGGCAACTTCTTAGAGCCATTGAGCCTGACGCCCTGGTGGGTCGTGCCTATGATATGGTGGCCCTGCGTCACATATGGCACTACCGTAGCTTTCAGCGGCTTGGAATCAGCGTCACAACTGGCTGGCTACTGGTTCTTTGGCTTGGGCTTCTGGACCATCATAGAATACGTTTTGCACAGGGGGCTTTTTCACTTGGACGAGTAAGCACCGTTGCCCCGCACACTCTCTGATCAGGTACTGACATGTAGCAGCCATCTTCCCGATAACCGCGTCGCCATCACACTCCACTTCCTACTCCACGGTATCCACCATTACCTTCCAATGGACAAGTACCGCCTCGTAATGCCGCCTACACTTTTTGCTGCTCTGGCAGCGCCGTTCTGGAAGTTCGCTCATGGTGTCATCTTCTGGAACTGGCACGCTGCCGTAGCCGCGTACTGCGGTGGCGTCTTTGGATACACATGCTATGACATGACCCATTACTTCCTGCATCACCGGAAGTACGTTTACTATCTTCACATATGAATATTCTGCTGACTTGATGAAGACTTCCTGCGTACTACCAACAGCTCAAGAAGTACCACCTCAAGCACCACTTCGCCGATTACCAGAACGGCTTCGGTGTAACAAGTCGCTTCTGGGACTGGGTATTCGGCACCGAGCTCGAGATGGGACCGGCCAAGGTCATCAAGACCACTTAATTAGTCATATATGGGTACACGCTGTTATTAGACACATGGCTAACATTGCCTTATGAAGACCGGTATCAGGAGCCGTTCAAGCGGGTCGGCAAGGTCATTCTGGGCCTGTCATAGCACTGGTTCATGGGCTGGTGCTCATTCATTTTCTCACGAAACACATATATACATAATAGTAATGCTCAATGAAAGCGCCGTCGCTCGTTTTCACCGCTGCTCTTGCACGTGAAAAGCTGCCTAACCGCTGCGTGCTTAGTCATGACAGACCCTTGCCAAGACCCCTCCAAGTTTTCAAACGGCCCTGGTCAGGCCAGCCTCTCCGTTCTCCACCTCACTCAACCACAACGATCTGTGCGCAACAACAAAGGTTCAATCAAGCACACTCTTGCCGAGTGCAGTTTATACCGAGCAGTCAAGACGTCATACGGCAATCGTAGTGACAGCTGTTTACGCGCCCATTTCGCTGTTCCAATTGAAATCACTTTCTGAGCCAAAGCTCGCCCCTACAACAACATCGCATCTTGCAGTGACCAAGCTCATCACTTCCGACCGACCACACTTATCGAGAGCTAGGCACTATCGACAACATGTCTACTTCGGCCGCAGTCGATGCACTCCTCGAGGAGACGGCGCGCGAGGTCGAGATGAAGGACCGTGAGCGCAACGCGAGCAGCGAGGCGCGCGATACTGACAGCCGCCGAGACGATCGAGACCGCCACTCAGACCGCCGCGACCGTCGGGATAGGAGCAGGGATCGTGGGGATCGTCATCGTGAGTTTAACGGCGACAGGCGCCGAAGCCGCGACAGAGACCATCGCCGAAGAGAAGGAAGCCGTCCTCGTTCGAGCAAGGGTGCTGACACAGATGAAGACCGTGATAGGCATCGCCGCAGCAGCTCGCGAGACCGACGCGGAGGCCGTGGCCGTGACCGTGGAGGCGATTTCTACAGTGGAGGTGGACGCCCGCGCACCCGTTCCCCTCGTCGTGATCGCACCGATGACAGGTACCGTGATAGGTCCCGCGACCGCCGCCGCAATGGTGGTGAGGAGCGTCGCAACAGCCGTCGCAACAACACCCCGCCCGAGCCCGAGGTTACAGAAGACGACCGCGACAAGCGCACCATCTTCGTCCAGCAAATCTCCCAGCGCGCTGAGACCCGTCACTTGCGTACATTTTTCGAGCGAGTCGGCCCCGTCGTCGAAGCTCAAATCGTCAAGGATCGTGTCACTGGCCGTTCCAAAGGGTAAGCAACCCCCTCACTTCCTTCTTGAGTCCAGCTAACGTCTCCAGTGTCGGTTACGTCGAGTTCAAGGAAGAAGAGTCTGTACCCCAAGCACTGGAGCTGACTGGCCAGAAACTCAAGGGTGTTCCCATCATCGCCCAGCTTACTGAAGCCGAGAAGAACCGCGCTGCTCGCCCTTCAGAGGGTGGTGCTGCTCCTGGTGCTAACGGTGCTCCGTTCCATCGTCTTTACGTTGGTAACATCCATTTTAGTGTCACTGAGAAGGATCTCCAGGAGATCTTCGAACCATTTGGTGAGCTCGAACAGGTCATCCTCCAGCGCGACGAGATGAACCCAGGCCGTTCCAAGGGATATGGTTTCGTACAGTAAGTGACGACCCTACTTGTCTGCACCGACATCATCGCTAACATACACGTAGGTTCGTTGACCCTTCGCACGCTAAGAACGCTCTCGCAGAGATGAACGGTTTCGAGCTCGCTGGCCGCCAGATCCGCGTTGGTCTCGGCAACGACAAGTTCACCCCCGAATCGACCGCCAACCTTCTCCGTACCTTTTCTCAGCAGGCACAGTCCTACCAAGGCTCTGCGTTTAGTGGAGCTGGAGGTCGCGGCGCTTACGCTGGTGGCAGTGGTGGTGTCTTTGACCGCACCCACAGCAAGGACGATCGTGGTGTCAGCGGTGCTTCTGCTCTTGACGACACTGACGTCGCTGGAGTCAACTTCAAGACCTACGACCGCAGCAAGCTCATGGACGCTCTGGCCCGCCGCGACAACCCCGAGCCCGCCAAGCAGGGTGTTCAGCCTGTCATGAGCAAGCCACGCGCACCTGTCGTCGACAAGCCCATGGCCTCCAAGTGCATCAAGATTGAGAATGCTTTCGATGCTGACGAGTAGGTTTCTCCTCTTTTTACATGTAAAGCCACTAACATTGTAACAGGGAACAGCGCAACTGGGGCAACAATTGGGTCAAGGATCTCGAGGTTGAAGTCAAGGCCGAATGTGACAAGAAGTACGGCAAGGTCGTTCACATTGCTGTCGACACCAACAGCGAGGGTGACATCTTCGTCAAGTTCGACTCGGTATCCGGCGGTGAGAAGGCTCTCCAGGGTCTGAACGGTCGCAACTTCAACCACCGCACCATTCGCGCGTCATACGTTGTCGATAAGATCTACAACTCCCTCTGGGGTGCTGCTGCAAGCAGGTTCTAACTGATCGGTACGTAACACGACTAGTGTGGGGCACTCGGTTACATTATGTACTGAGTGCTCCAGTTACTCATGTGTACAGCATACCATCAGCGTTACCCACATAGCTTTTCCTACGGTTCCTTCTCTCGGTTTACTCGCGGCTCGCACTTTGGCACACTTCTACTGATCCGGTACGTATGCATGGCGTTGACGGAATGGAGATGGGTGTTTTGCTTCTTTTCTTTTTTGCCTCTGGGTGCAGGCCCTGTCTTTGGGCCACAACGACAGAAGGATTGGCGTGCAAAGCGTTTTCAGCGACGTTGCGGCAGACGATGGATGATGATTCGGGCATTTGATTGATGGAAAATTGTTTCAATGGACAGAGGGTCAACTTCGCTTCGGCGGATGATGACCTGCAAGATTGTTAATGGCAGCATACACTTGTGGCAGAAGGAAAGCGGCGGAAAAGTGGGTTTTCTTCGGTACGTTGGCGAGGGGACACGACCTTGCTCAGATCTTACGCTGGTCTCATAGGCTCTTCGGCGCGCTGCACATCAGCGGTATTGCGATTACGATAAGATCCAGGATGTTGGGGACTCATGGCTGCTAATAGCACATAGGACCAGCTCGTCTCTTCCTTTCCCTGGATGACTTGTCTGCCAATAATCATGTGTTTAGATACTTTGGATCCCCGTTGCCATGGCCTTGATGTGGAAAGTACAGAAGTGACGGAGCTTGAGCGCGGTTTGACCCTCTCCGCCGCGTTTCCCCATGCCTGACATTGTGACAGATACCGATCGCTCTACGTGTGTAGGGTAGCTCATCAGGATTACGATTGACGCCCCCAATATCTGTCGACTTCCTGACGCTGACGGTCTGCAGAGCCCATTGCTTCTTGACTGTTCATCCTTGTGCGATACACTGTATCATTCATGACCCTATCGTGCCACGCTGGTATCGATAGTCATCTGCCTCAAACTCTGAAAGTCTGCAATCGCTTTCTGGGTTGAGTTTGTGACGCGTGACTAACTCTTCACATGCGCCGTCTAGTGTGTATCTTCCCCCATGGGCTTTTTGCTTGCCTCCTGTGGCTGTCTGGCGGCCGTTGTACCGCATTATGTGGCAGCAACGCTTCAAGCATAATCAGTAGTGTTGCGATGTAGTTTCGAGTAAATTTCGTGCAGTACAGAACGCGGACCTATTCAGGTCTTCGGTCTGCTGTTTATAGCGTAGAATATACTATTCCGATACTGTCATGTTAAGCACAGACAATTCCACACGCGCCCTACTAACTGTGACTTGTACTATCTTAGTGGACAAGAAAGTTTAAGGACACGTATCGAGACAGCGAATTTAGATCTTCAGTCACATTGAGGTCGATACGCCATCTCGCCAAAAGTCACCCCCGCGTGCACGTCCTCGCGAAAAACTTCCCCACTAGAAAGTTCACAGCTTAAGCTCAAGCAGCATCGCAAGTCGCGTCTTCACCCCAACACCCACCACTCGGACTATTTTTGCGCAAACATGTCCAGTCACTCAGATGATGTAGCGCGACCAGCGAAACGCGCACGAATTGACGATAATTCGACTCCCACATTCGCCGCAGACACTTCCGCATCAGCTCCCCAAGAGCAGCCCATTCCTTCTGCGCCCGCAGCAATTGACACGGACCTGGAGCGCGAAGTGCGCGCTGGAATTACCGAATATGTGTGCCCGGACAACCTAGGATTTACTGGTGTGTTGAAGCAGAGATACACGGATTTCCTGGTCAACGAGATTGGCCTAGACGGACAGGTACTGCACCTGAGAAGTACAGAGGTAGAGGGAAAGAAAGATGACAAACCAGTGGAGAAGACCAATGCGACCAAGTCTACCGAGGAAGCAAAGCCTGCGGAGACTGGCGCAAAAGAAGAGAAGGGTAATGCGGTCATGCAAGATGCTGGTGAGACAACACTGCCGGTACCAGTGACGGTACATGATGAGTCCAAAGACGCCGATAACGACGGCGAACAAATCCTTGGTCAGGTTGCAGCGACGAAGCAAGAACCAAACGAGACAGTAAGTACCAAGAAGAACAAACCGCATTTCGCAGAGGCTAATGCAGCGCAGTTGGTAGACGAAGATCGCGAAACATTGCAGTCAATATTCGGCCAGCAGACTACCGATGACATTATCAAGCTTGTTAACCAAGTACGGAAACGCGAGTCGAAAAAGGCAAAGGACTTCAAGCCCGTCATATCACCGCCCATCACCGACAAGGACGTGCGCACCCAAGCGCACAAGAGCCTGCGTCGCATATTCCCCAACTTGCTGGAGAGTGCAATGGAGAACGATCAGACAATACGGATCAAGGCGACACCACCAGCGGAGCGCAAAAAGAAAAAGGGCAAGGGTCTAACCAGAGACCGAGAGGACCAAGGAAGGCGGAGAGGTGGATTGGACTGGGAGGAATTGGGCGGTGAATACTTGCACTTCAACCTCTACAAGGAGAACAAGGACACCATGGAGGTCATAGGCTTTCTTGGGAGCAAGCTCAACTGTGGAGCAAAGGGCTTCGGCTTTGCAGGCACAAAGGATAGGCGAGCGTGTACTGTACAGAGAGTCTGTGTCAAGCGCCAGACCGCACAGCGCATGCAGAGCTTCAACCGAATGCTGTTCAACGCCGCAGTGGGCGACTTTGAGTACCGCCACAACGACCTCAAGCTCGGAGACTTGATGGGCAACGAGTTCACAATTACACTACGAGACTGCCATTTCCAGAGCGAGGAAGGCCTGGACTTTGAGCAACGGCAGAAGCTCGCCAACGACGTGGTCAGCAAAGCAATCACCGACTTCTCCCAGAGGGGCTTCATAAACTACTACGGACTGCAGCGATTCGGCTCCTTTGCCGCGAGCACCGATGCCATTGGACGGAAGATGCTGCAAGACGACCTCAAAGGCGCCGTCGAAGACCTGCTCGCATACAGCGACGTAGCCCTCGCCGCCGCCGACGGCACCTCCTCCACGGCCAGCATCCAAGTCTCGCAAGACGACCGCAACCGCGCCAAAGCGTTACACATCTGGAAGACCAAAGGCAGCGGCAGCGAAGCCCTCGACTTCTTGCCGCGAAAGTTCACGGCCGAGCGAAACATCATCCAACACCTCAGCTCCCGCAACAGCAAAACAGGGCGCTACGACCGCAAAGCCGACTGGCAGGGTGCACTCATGACAATCCCCCGCACCCTACGCCTCATGTACGTGCACGCCTACCAATCGCTCGTCTGGAACACAGTCGCAGGCCACCGCTGGGCAACGCACGGCTCCACAGTCGTCGAAGGCGACCTCGTCCTCGTCCACGAGCACACAGACAAGCAAACCAACACATCATCATCATCCACCGTCGCAGCCGACGCAACTCTCGACCAAGACGGCGAAATGATAATCAACCCCTCCGGCACCGAAAATGCAAACGCCGCCTCCCTAAACTTCGAGCGCGCACGCCCCCTCTCCGCCGCAGAAGCCGCTTCTGGTCACTACACGATCTGGGACGTAGTCCTCCCGCAACCCGGCTTCGACGTCGAGTACCCGCGCAACGCTACGGGCGCCTACTACAAGATCTTCATGGGCAGCGAGAAGGGTGGCCGCTTGGATCCACACGACATGCGCCGCTCGTGGCGCGAAGTCAGTCTCAGCGGCGGGTATAGGAAGTTTCTGGCCCGCCCGCTGAAGCCGTTGCGATTTGAGGTTCATGGGTATAGGGGGGTTGATGTGCAGTTTGTGAAGACTGATTTGCAGAGGTTGGGGAGGGAGAGGGACGTTGGAGGCGGAAGGAGTGGGGGTGAGGAGCGGGATATGGCTAAGGGGGAGGAGCGGGATGTGGAAGAGGGAGAGGCAAAGGAAGAGGAGGAGGAGAGGAAGATTGCGGTCGTGCTCGAGTTGCAGTTGGCGAGTAGTCAGTATGCTACCATGGCGCTGAGGGAACTTATGAAGGCCGGGGGTGTGAAGGCGTATCAGCCTGAGTTTATGGGAGGGAGGTAAACCATGTGGCACGCCCGGGTGGAAAGACAGACAGCTATGATATTTTCAAATTCAATGACAACAGCTGTTTATGAACATTTCTTCACACCTGTCTCTCTCTCTGTGTGTTTCTTGGTGTAAATTCCTATTCTCTCTGTCTCTCTCTGTCGTTGCGCTATATTCTATTCACATACACATCATCTCCCCTCATATATACAAAAACAAGATTCCTCTCTTCGGTGACTCCCCCACCTCCCATGCCATCTGCTTGGCTGCCTCACTCTGCCCTCCTCTCCTGTGCACCACACGCGTCATGAAAAGCAGTCGTAAATTACATCAAGCCATCATCTCGTAACCATCCCCTCCCCCACAGACACGCGCTCGGAAATCCCCAAAAACGCGAGCGTGAAGGAAGATAATTGAACAAAGATCCCCTCCCTTATGCAGAAGGGTCAAAGGGGTTGTTGATGGAGTGGGGTGAAGAAGTAGAAGAAAAAAACAGAGTTTGAAGAAACGGACAAAAGCATTAATCGAACAGAAAAAGGAAAATAATCAAGAAAAAGCCAACGACGACCACAAGGAAAGAGGCCTGAGAACCAGCAGACAACCTTTTTGCGGTCAACGATCTTTCGTGAGCCTCTTGGAGGAAAGAAGGGGGGGTATGTTTGCTTTCGTATGTCATGTTCTTTTTTGTAGATATGTGTTCGTTATTTGTTGGGAAAAGGAGGAGGGGAAAAGCGGTATTATTCTTTTTTTGTTGGGAAAAGGTGAATTGGACAAGGTGTGTAGCGCACGGGAGCGCTTCGGCGTGGTAGACTCCAGATGTGGTCAATTTTGGAGGAAAAAACGGGTATTGCCGTGGGTATCCAAATGCGTGCGATCATGGAATACTGATTGATTCAAGCCTTGGGTCGTTAGAAAAGGGCCAGCGCGATGCGAAGCTGGTGAAAGTGCAGAATCTAGAATAGACTCTGACATTGACCTGCAGAGTCTCATCTCCGGAAGAGCGCCTTGTGTGTAAGCGGCGAGTCAAGTGTCACCGGTGCTCCTCTTAGTCTTCCACTCCTCGCAACTGGCGTCTGCCCTGTGCAAAAAACGCACACGTACACCGGCGGCAAGCTGCCTTTGTTCAGACCAACACAGCCCATATGCAACCACTTATTACAGGACTCGCATTGAACCATGAGCTTGTTGTCGTCGTCGACAATGCCATTGCAGATGCATCGTGTCCCTTCGCTCGAGAGACTACTTCGGTCGGTCGACGGAGTCGTGGTCGCTGAGCCGTTGAAAGAATTGGAGAAGGGGTCGTATTGGCCATGACCATGTGGGGTCGTGGCGTTTGAGAATTCAGCTGCAGAGGCAGCAGCCCAGCGTTGGTTGTGTGCCTTGAGTGTGTTTTGAGACGCACGTTCTGAGGGTGTTAGCAGAGTACGGGGACTGACTAGTTGGCAAACACCGTACCAATACGTTGTTGCCGTGCCCCGACCACCTTTTTCAAGGCTCCCAGGGCGTCGCCGGGAGAGTCGGGCATGTGGTGGTCTTCGTTCTCCCTATGGCCTTTCGAGGTTGGAAGATCCGCCATGTTGACTCGCCTGGTGGCATTGTCGGTGACTGATCTCCTTGCAGGCCGTAGATTCTCAGAGGAAGGTTTGTCAAAGGAACCCAATGGCGGGCGTGAAGCGGATCGCACCATCTTGAAAGAGTTACTTCTCTCAAGACTATCGCTGTCCACCTTGGCATATTTGGGAGCTCGACGTTCAGGTTGTGGTATGGTGAAGGATGTTTTGCGACTGATGACCGCTCCTGGCTCGTCGTTTTCCGATTCACTATCATCCGCCTCGTACAGACCGGGGTATTGGCGCCGGAGGTCCTGCTGTGATGATTGCCGTACAGCTTTCGGAGTCTCATCGTCATCCTCGACAGTTACAGTTTCCGTGCGAGCGCGACCAGTCTCATCGATGATAAGGCGCGTCCGTGGTCGCCGGATCTCTGGAATAGATTTTAGCGAACCGCCGCTTTGACGTTTGAGCGGTGACGAGCGACGTGGTATTGTTGATGCATTGGCAGGTATGGCTATCCGAGATTCCATCGGAGGCGCTCTAGATTTTCTCATTCCACTGTCGGTATTGCTTCTTTGAAGTACAGGCCTCGCATTTTCGGCTGAACCAGAGGATGAATTCGTATTACTGCGTGAATGCTGACTCCTCGCCATTTTTGCCATTTCCCTCTCCGCTTGCGCATCCCGCAATTGCGTCTCATACGGCTGTCTTGGGCCGATGTCCATGCTGGATGGTTGGGGCATGGCGCCAAAAGAAGCTGTCATATCGGGATGAGAGAAACTGAACAACATATTAGGGTCTACACCAGTAGTTGTTGATGCGAACGAGCCATGTCGTGAGATTTGCCTCTGATCCATATGGCAATTTGAGAAAGTCATGGGGCCAGGTGAAGCTTGGAAACTCTGGAAACCCGGAGTCTGCATCATGTTCATTGCCGACGGATGCATGCCCTGCCAGTTCATATCCTGCCCCATCCTCTGCGGTGTAGCGGCGAATGCGCCTACGCCCATAGGTCCATCAAGATCCATTTGCATACCATCATTTGCCGGGTCCCAGAATAGCCGTGACTGAGGCATAGGTGGGGCTGACATGGGCCCATGACCAGGAAACTGCATCATATCTGGCGTATATTGCAAGTTGGCGAAGCCGAACGGGGTCTGGTCGAAGAGAGCATCCGAGGGCGGCATCTGGTTGGGGGTCCTGTGTATGACGGTAGCCGGTGTGGCTGTGCCGTTCCCGGCATTCTGTTGTGTATTTCTCCTAGACGAGGCATCCCTTGTTGGGGGCGGTGTCTGCATGTGGGAGAAGTCCATGGTGGCGGGGCGGGATCCCCCAAGATGAGCCTGTGATGGGATCACCCCAACCTTCCTCAGCTGATTGGGGTCCGGCGATGACGACAGTCTGCGTGAAACGTCGACGGGCGGTAAAGGCAGATTCTGAGGAGCAAAGTGGTTGACATGGAAGTCGGGATCTTCGGGAGTGCGAACGGGTTGGCTATACGAGCTCGAGGGCCGGTCTAAGGGAGTCGACAGTGCGAACGAGGGCGTCTGGACAGGGGTGTGCTGCCCATTTAGCAGCGGGGTCGCCCAAGCGTCGAGGAAATGCGAATGCGGAAATGTCTCAGTCCGGGGCGTCTTGAGGCTGCCGTCCGGGAACGTCAGCGACTTGGGTGTGGAGGATGGACTTGGGAGATGCCAGTCGGTCGATCTAGCACGCGACCCACGTTAGCCTTGGGCACATGCAGGTGCGAGCCGGAACATGTCAAGAAAAAAACAAAATGGGCAAGCGGACGGAAAAGGAGTGAATGGGACGTCTAGAAAAACGGTTTCTTTAGTAGGGAGTTGGCGAGTTACTGGAATGCAGTATTGGGGCGAGCTTAGGGCCGGTTGGCATCGAGCTTCAGATGGCAACCGTGCGGTGTTGCCTGCCCCTCTGCCTACCCCAAACCCCCATTGGGACTTAGTTTTGCCAGATCCGATATTTAAACCAGGCAGGGAAAGCATAGACAGCCGCTGGTATTCAAACGTGAAGCTTGTTGCGCCGGCCCGACAGCGCCCAATGTTGTCCCCAAAGGGTTCCATCAAGGGCAATGCACAAGAGCCGGAATCAGGTAAAAAGGGAACTGTACCCATATATGTGCTGATCCAAACTCATAGCAACCCCAGTAACACAGTTCTCCAGTCCTTTAGGTCATGCAGCGAGCAATATAAAAGGTCGTCGTCGTCGTCGTCTTCGTCGGGTGGTTCGTGGGAAGGCGTGCGGCGGGCGGTGGGTGACCAGAAAATAGCGGAGGTTCTGGATGAGATTTGTTGCAGTCTGACAATGCAGCCTGACGCTGGTGCACTTGGGACAGTGGAAGAAGCTGTGATACCTAGTGGGTAGTACGCTGGAACAGCAGCAAAGTCAGGGGATATGCCCGCGTCTGTGAGACGTCGACGATGCAGGTACCGGAGAGAGGGAGGAGCGTCACGGAGAGCGATGGGCCTTCAGCACAGTTGCTCTGCCGTTGTGAAGGACGGTGAAAGGTTTCTTCACGTACTAGGCAGCGCAGTGGGGCCGTGATCTGAAGCTGCAAATGCAAAAGGTTGTAGTTCGGCAAAGATGAATAATTGAAAGCACCGATCGTGACCCGCAGCAGCACACACGCAGCAACGGGCGCTGGAAAGGTGCTTCTTCTCTCCTGAGGCCTAGCAGCAGTCGTCTAGCAGCTCAGGTACCGAGCCGCATGGCCCGTTCATGGCGATATAGCGAGGCTGTCATTATTGGGTGGTGACGGCAGGGAGGAAGCATGAAAGATGACGGTCTGCGTCGTCGACGCCGGCCAGGCAAAGCTTCACCTAGCCGAC
The DNA here is from genome assembly GCA_029100535.1 of Stemphylium beticola. NCBI lineage: Eukaryota > Fungi > Ascomycota > Dothideomycetes > Pleosporales > Pleosporaceae > Stemphylium > Stemphylium beticola. Next base: position 221,351 of record JARBXR010000026.1, on the reverse strand, counting down.
TGCTGCAGCTAGCAGCGAATGAGGTGATAGGCTCCGCTAGGAGTACATAACGATGAGCTAAGTCGCGAGCGGACACGGAACGACTGCACCATGGCTTGGGATGCGCAGTGCCGTAACAACGAGATGGGTAGACATGACAGGTCGACGCTGGTGTCTTGTCTAGAAGCCGACGCTAACGACACTTTCCATGCCCAGCTGCCCGCGCACCCACCCACTCACACGCCCAACGCTTGTCCGACCACCCATTATACCAGCATCAATCATGCACTCCTGAATCCTTCTTCACAGATGAGGCGCCCGCTACGGAGAATAAGCAACCAACAAAAACGGCTGCTCGCCGTTGCCAGCTGGCAGCCCTCTTCGCTCGTCAGCACCGACTGCGGACAAGGCCGAGTAATCTAGCCGTCATTATGCAAATCCCATGAGCCTGGATTTCCTCTCCCTCCCGGCAAATCACCACCCGGCCTCGTTTGGCCCATGTCCTTTTGCAGAGAAAAGAGTAACGTCTATACGATAGCACTTTCCGTATCGAAGTAAGTACCCGGGTAAGTTTTTTTTTCCTTCTTCTTCTTCTTCTTTCTCTCGGCCCCTGGACTGGAAGCGGGAGAAGTCTCATGCATGTGCGGGAGCATCATCGAGATCTGGGCTCTTGGTCCATATTACCATCTGTCCATGCACTGTTGGAGAAAATCATCCGTCGTGGTGCGTCACAGCTTGCAGATCAAAAATACAGTCTTTTAGTTGAGGGTAAAAAGGTGTGGGTTCAGTGGGACACATTTCAACATCCCTGGCTTCACATGTTAACTGGAGCTTCGCTCGAGAAGCTCGGTACCGGCCTACCCTAGCGCCACCCGAATCATGCAAGGTACCGTTGTACTCAGCTCGAGTGTTTTGAACGTGGCTTTGATGCGAATTATCGACACTGCTGTGTAGTGGCAGATCTGCCTTGAAGGAGGGTTGCAACGAGGGCCTTTCGGTGTATTAGCACCAAGCACAACGACTCGAACGGCGGGGAGGTCTTTACGCTATCTTCCGCTGAGTGTGATGGAAAAGTGACTTCATTGGCTCCCTGTATCGTGCATCGTGCGTGTACTGTTGAGCGTTGGCCGTCTCAGGCTTCCCGCTCTAGGCCCGGATAACCGAGACGAAACGCTTGTCGGAACTACACGTACGTCATAAGAAGTGGATTCTTCATTGTAGCTGCTGTATATATATATATATATATATATAGATGTCATCGCACTTCCTCGTGCTTGCGTAAACCACTTTCGTCAACATTACATCGTGTCCCGCAGACACTAACGGCTGAGATAATCAAAAGGAAACATGATCGGCACTAGAGACGGTATGCAATGGAAAACAAAAGCCCGCATGATAAATGATATATACACCGAAGAAAATAGTGAGGAAATGCCTCGTCGCAACAACCTATCGTGGAGAGTATCTCCTAGCATAAGGCTCTCGTTGATAGGATAGATTTGACACCACGGACACGGTGTCGTCGTCTCGCCCAAGTGCAGGCCCTGACATCTCAGAGACTGTGTCGTCGTCTGGATCGTCAAAGGGTGAGCGTTCTATTATACGCGGAGTCGTGGGAACTCGAAGGCTGCTGTGTCGCGAATTGGTCGTGAAGCTTGGCGGAGCTGAGCTGTGTGCTCGATACGGCGGCGGTGGCTCTGTGAGGCTGCTGTTGTCCGAGAATGGATCTACTGGTCTCTGGGTGTTTGAGTTGATCGAGACCATGTCCGACGTGTCCATGCCAGTTAGGTAGGCACCGTTCGAAGACGATCCAATGGGCCCCAGTATGATGGGCTGGAATTCGCTTGAAGTCGAAGTTGGGGGAAGATGGTTTGGCGGTGCGGTATAGGCTCGTGATACTGATACTGTGGGTGGTGATGGGGCCAGTGGTGCATTGTAGGGCTGTGCTACGGCCTGGTGTGGTTGCATCTTCATCTCCTCGGCGACAGTATCTGAAGCAGCTTCCGCCCTGCTCTTTCTACGCCTGCGCAGGCATACCATGGTAACGATTCCAATGACTACAAGCAGAATGATAGGCACGACAGCGGCAGCCGCGTACAAGGGTGCGTTGTTGGCATGCTTCTTCGACCAGTCCCAATCAGAAGGTCTACCTCCATGCGGACCAATTGGAGACGAGGAGACTGTCTCTGTGTTTGTCGCCAGAGGGGAATCGGCTATCGACGATGAGGGAGTCTCCTGTACTTCACCATACGGTGTTGTCGCAGTAGGAGTGGTTGATGTAAGGGTTTGCAAACTGCTTATCATCTGAGTAGGAGGTCCAGACATGTGTGGTGGATAAGGACGACTGGTTGGTCGCCCAAATGGCCTTGTGCTGAGGGGTCCTGTCTGCGTATCGTCGTCGCTGTCATCGTCATAGGAGGATTGCGTCGGAGATGCCATAAACGTTGTTTCGACCGAGTCTGTTGGCACGTCGGGGTCTTCTGAAGAGGAAGTCGCGGTTGTCACAATTATCGCATCAAAGTATTCGATCGTGGTGATCCAGGACGGAGGATCCCACTCGTTTTTTCTCCAGACATCTTCCTCAGTAGCCATTGTGGCTTGGGCGATCTGCTGACGGGAGCAGCTTGCTGCGGATAGATAGGCCGCAGTCGTGTGGCAGATATCAACACCAGTCAGACTGCAGTAATACGGCGCGATTCCTGATCGTTCGATACGCCCAAGGCAGGAGCTGGTATATGGCGGTGATCCTCCAACTTCTAGCCAGTGGGAAGAGATGCGGGGCCGAGGGAGGTTTTAGGGCTGACCTTGGTTCCCCAATCGATGACGCGAGACAACACAACAGACGCGACGGAAGATTGCCTCTGTCCCCCGGACTTTTGGGATTCTATAAACGAATCAAGGGCAATTAAGTTGGAAGGCGGAGGATAAAGCGGAGAAGGAAAAAGTAAAGCAAGTCGGAGGGTTGCCTACTAGACTACCCCGAGCTGAGGAGGCGCGAGCATGTTACTGTTATCTGGCGACATGTGTGCTGCAGGCTGTCAAGCCAACAGGTCCCAAGTCCGATGTGCCGGCTGTAAACAATCGGCCTGGTTGGCTGAGTGCTAGGATGGCAGTGCAAGCAGCGGCCTCAGCCTGGATGCGTATAAGACGAACAACCCCACTTGCTCGGGTTGGGGTATTTTTAGGCTAGGCCGACTGCCCTAGCCGTCGATCTAACAAAGCTTAGTATAGGAAAGCGTTGTTTTCGGATTGGACAGTTTGCTGGTGTATGCGTCCATATATTGCCCCAGTACGTCTCTCGTTAATTGCCTCGTGGGCCTGCTCGTTGCAGCTGAACAGGAAGACTCATGGTCGACACCAGGACAGAGGTGGAAGTACCAGCCATGTGCCTCCACACCGTCTGACTTAGCGCACGAGGGGGTGTGCTGATCCTTTCTGGAGGTGACAGACAACAGGCGTGTTTTTCGTCTTGGTAGTTGCAAGCATATTCCGTTAAGGCAAAGGACGATATCACCATAGGCCGGCGGGGCTGCAGCTAGTTGCATATGAAACGCGGGAGTATGCTATACAGCTCCGTACCACTACGCGATGCTGTTATGTCCGGCGTGAGGCCGGAGGGGTATTAGAGATTCTCACAAACTGCAACTTCGCCGGACGCCTTTAAAGTTCAGACGGCAGCATCCAGGATGCCGAAACATGCCCAAGACTCAAGCAGAGTTCCGTCTGCTACGTGTCATCGGGTCGCATTGGTCAATCCGGACCCCGGGAGCTCCGGCGATATGACAGTTGCTAGAGCAGCGCTTGGCCTGATGATCTCATCGGCCCGCACGCATCGGTTCCGCTATCCGCGGCCATCTTCACCACGCCTAAGTTGAGACATTGTCCGCCATCATGGATAAATTTAAGAGTGTAGCTAAAGGAGGCTGGCACCCCGAGAAGAGTCGCACCAACAGTGGGAGTAGTGCTGGCGGACAGAGCGATTCCAAGCTTGGACAAGTGGTATGCACAGTCAACTTCCCCCTTCAAGCTTGCATTCTAACCTGCTACTAATAGAAAGGCTGGGTTGTTAAAGTGCAGGGTAAGGATGTCCACGCAGAAGCGGCACGCGAGCATCAGTCGGCGCCGCTATCGACGCTGAAAGACCCGTCGTCGTTTGCTCCACCGCCCAAGCGACTCGATTACCATGGCGGCTCCTCAGCAGCTGGGGGCGCTGGCTCTACCACGGGATTGGCTTCTGCGCCCGCTGGAGGAGCTAAGCAGAGGATGCAAGAAAGAGAGGAGGCACGGAGGAGGGAAGAGGAGGAAGCGAACAGACCGCCTCCAGGGCCATACAGACCCGACACGACTGGTTTAAGCACCGCACATCTACCCAAACCTCCTGCATTCCGGCCGGATGCTGCCTCGCCAGCTCCCCCAGCTCCCGCCTCTAGACCGAAGCCCAGCCTACCTCCCCGACTACCCCCGCGCCAGAATGAATACCCCGACGAATTCTCTCCGCCTCCCCCACCGACATACAACGAGGCTACACAGCAAGGCACACCGGCGCAAGGCGTCATGAACCAAGCAGCCTTGGGCCGTCTTGGGCAGGCCGGCATTTCCGTCACAGGACTGGGTATCAGTCGAACGGCTTCTCCCCCCGTGCCGCCACGCGCAAATCCGTCACCGCCGGTTCCGCCTCGACAAAACTCGCGCACGAGCATGAAGACACCGCCGCCCCTTCCAGCCAGTCGTGGCTCGCAGATGAACGAGCTTCAGAACCGGTTCGCGAGCATGTCTGGGCCAAAGTCGCCGGCAGAGGCACCCGCGACAGGTACATCATGGGCAGATAAGCAAGCAGCGCTTCGTACCGCTAGCAGTCTACGTGAAGACCCTTCAAAGGTCTCTGCCTCGGACTTGAAGGGAGCGGCGTCGACAGCCAACAACTTCCAGCAGCGTCATGGAGACCAGGTGGCATCTGGATGGAAGTCGGCCAACTCACTCAACCAAAAGTACGGCATCACGGGGAGAATGAACAACTTTGCGTCGTCAAGCGCATCGCCTCCACCAGCACCAGCACCAGCACCGGGTAGCCAGGCAGGACTAGGGAAGAAGGCACCGCCTCCACCACCACCGAAAAAGAAGGAACTCAGCAACGGCTCTGGCGAACCACCGCCAATTCCGTTGAGTAGCAAGCCCAAGTTTTGAAGTGGCGTTATCAAGATACATTTGCTTAGACGTACATGTAGTCGATATCATATACCCTGTTCTAACCGTGTTTCCCCGCATGTGGCTCTCGTTTCCCAGGGCTGAGCCCGGGCTGGACCCTCAACATGTTCGCATTCCGTGGCACCCCTGCCAAAATTTTGCTGCGTCTTCGGGCGTTTTTTCTTTCGGCCAGCATTTTGCAAATACGGCCACTTTTGCGAGAATTTACTATGTGTAAACCGCAGAGCCCAATGGCGTTAGTCTTGCGAGGCTGACTTGGCCTTGGATAATGTCCAAGAAAGCGACACTTTTTTGCAGCGGGCTAGATGAGGGTCTCGCTGTCCAGTGGGAAAGGGCTGTGGCTTGCCTCGGCACGTCATAGCGATGTTATTCGCCCAAAAAAGCTGCGCAGCCGCTAAAATCCTCATCAGAACCAACAAGGCCTGTTGCATTGTTTTGCCTGCTCTTTCTAGCTTCCGGTCCGATGCACCTTTACTAGATACGTGGTCGCTCCGAGCATATCTGTGCACTCGGCGCTCGATATATCTTGTGTGCGCTGCCCCGGGGTCGTGCGCCGAAGCCGTCAATTGCTGCAAGGCACCACGGCATCGCGTGTCGATTACAACATCACCGAGACTTGGGCCGACGATAGTTTTCCCTGAACCTCAGCTTGTTGAGAGGTGCTTGCTACGACGCTCGCTAGCGCAACGGCTCGGCATTGACCTCACCGAACCACAGAAACTTTCCCTGCCCGCTCCCGAACCCTTCCTCTACCAACAATCTCACTCGCGCACACACACACACACACACACAGAGACAGAGCCACCATGTCCGGTGCAGGTCCTTCTCTCCACCCCGGAGACTGGCCGTCAAGGGCTGTCCTCCAATTCCCTCCCGATGTCGCGCCTCTGCCCATTCCACCTCCGTGGTCGGGCGAGTCGACGTTTGCGAACCCATTCCCCATTCCCGAGGACATCTACCAGGGCGCACTGTCGTACAAGGTCCCGCTGACCATCGCCTCAATCTACTTCGTCACCGTCACCTACGTCAACTGGTACAACCGCCAGCATGGGAACAAGCCGTGGAGGATCGCAAAGACGCGCCCATTCTACGCCTTTGTCATCTTCCACAACGTCTTCCTGGCTGTCTACTCGGCCATTACCTGCGTGGCCATGATCCGCTGCCTGAAGCACTCCTTCCCCCACTACAGCGAGCCCAATGCTGTTGTTGGCACCATCGACGCTCTCTGCAAGATTCACGGTCCGCGGGGACTTGGCGACGCTGTCACGTACAGCAACAACAACGATACCTGGAGTAGCTTGAACTCAAACGTCGCCGTCGGTGCCAATGGCCTCCCAGACACGTCTGACGTTGGCAGGATCTGGAACGAGGGTCTCGCTTTCTGGGGCTGGTGGTTCTATCTCTCCAAGTTCTACGAGGTTCTCGACACGGCCATCATTCTCGCAAAGGGCAAGCGAAGCACTACTCTCCAGAAATACCACCACGCCGGCGCTATGCTGTCCATGTGGGCTGGCATGCGCTTCATGTCCCCGCCCATTTGGATGTTTGCTCTGGTCAACTCCGGCATCCACGCCATGATGGTAAGCTTCTTGCTGTTCCCCAATTAATACCTACTAATCATTTTCAGTACACCTACTACACCGTCTCCGCCCTCGGCTACCGCGTTCCCAACATCGTCAAGCGAACTCTCACCACTCTCCAAATCACCCAGTTCCTTGTCGGTTCCGCCTTTGCCGCCATCCATCTCTTCATTTCCTACACCGTCCCCGTCTCCGTTGCATACAAGGTCGTTGAGAAGGTTACACAAAAGGTCGCGCCCGAGGTCTCGTCTACTGTTTCGTCTGCTGTCTCCTCGGCTACCGAGTCTGTTGCCGAAGCTCTGCCCACCGCAACCGGTGCCGCTGTAGCCTTCCTCAGGAAGCTCATCTACCGTGCAGCTGGCGATGAGGGTCTTGCTGAGAACATTCCCGTTCCTGGCCAACCTATCCCGGTCCGCCAGCAGCAGCAGGTAGTTGCCGCAGAGCCCGTCCCTCAGCACAACGTGGTACATGACTTCTTCCATCCCCAGGAGACGGTTGAGAAGATCTTCCACCGCACTGAGTATCAGACTGTCCCTTGCGTCGACACATCCGGTCAGGCTTTCGCCATCTACGTGAACTTGATCTATCTCGCACCCCTTACTATCCTGTTCATGCGCTTCTTCTTCAAGTCCTACCTCCGCCGATCGTCGCCCAACACAAAGCGCGACTTCAAGCCCCGTACCATCTCCGATGCAGCTGGCGACGCTAGCCGCAAAGTAGAGCGCGAACTCGATTCTCTTGACAAATCAGCCGAAGATGCCATCTCCTCAGGCGTAAACAGGGCTAGGGATGCTGTTCGCGGAAGGAAGCCAGCTAACGGTCACATCAAAGACCAGAGGCAGGGTAGCATGAGCCCAGCCAACCAAAAGTTCTTGGAAAACGTCAACCGCAGAGTCAGCCAGAAGCTGCAGGAGCTGAACGAGGGCGCTGAGGCTACCAGCCAGAAGGCGAAGCAGACTGCCAAGGAGCTAGTCGGCAAGGCTGGAGATGCTGGCGACAAGCTCGAGCAGGCGTACGAAGACAACGAGGAGGACATTGCCGAGAAGACCAAGGAAAACATGAACGGCCAATCCTCAAGCAAAAAGAACAAGAAGGGAAACCAACAAAACCAAACGGATGAAGCCGTCGCAAAGCCAGAGGACGAGCCCGAGCCCAAAGACATCAACAACACCCTGAGCAAGGGTGACGGTTTGTTCTAAATCAAGCTCTATTGCATGCTACCATTCAGCCGCACAATTGGCTTACAAAGGGTACCACAGTACCTACCAAAGGGGGAGCTGAGAGCGAAGTTCGAAGCAGCAGCAGCGGCGGCGGGAGAGGAGCACCAAGTTCGGTTAACCCCGCCACGCCGTCCATGGTTAGGGTTTGACGCTACAACTTCTAGGCGCTGTATTAGACTTTTTGAGATATCCCAACCCCCAACCCCCAACCCCCCTCTTCCTCTCCATAGACTTTCTGTCTAAGCCCCGTTTGTAGAAAGGCAAAAAAAAATGTACTAGGCTTAAAGCGAGATGAACAGGTTCAGGGTACACACACGCACACATGTACAGAAAAGTTTCGGCTCGGCGTTTTTTTTTATCGATATATCGATCCTTTTTTGCTCTTTCTTCAAGGGATGTGCAGGGCAGGGGAGGGCGACGGACTTTGCCTTGGGAATTAGTGGCATTGGTTGATGAAATGGCGCAGGGATGATTCCAGTGGTTATCTTAATTCTAAACTATTACCCCCCGCCCGCTGCCCCAAGTTCCTGCTTATGGTGGCAATGGTGATGTCGGTCTGTTTCTGTTTCTGTATCTGTATGGTGTGGTGCTGTCACTGAGCGGCAACGTCAACATCAACGTATACCACCGTCCATATCCCACGCACCCCTACTCCTCCCCCCACTACCAGCCCCAACACCAACACCAATCCCACCGCCCAACTCGAGCCTCTCCTCCCTCTCCCTCTTCTCCCTCCTCAACCCCTCAACCCCACCCCCGGCCCCAACAACAGCCCTAACCCCTCGTTCCTGCCGCCGCTGCACCCCTGCACTTTCTCCCCTTCCTCCCGCACCACCGGCACCACCACCACGTCCTCCTCTTCCGGCACCTCCATCCTCGTCGTTTCGCGCGAAAATCTGGAGGCCGCGCAAATGCGTATCTTTGCCGTTTTGGTGGTTCTCCAGGATCTTGATTTGCACCAGGTGCGCGCGAAGCACGGGCATCTTGGGGATTCGTGGGCGGGGCGCGGGCCGCGTGTGTGTTAGGGCGGGTTGTGGTGTGAGTGATGTGAAGGGTGTGCGGGGGTAGGGGCGTGGGAGGGTGGGCGTGGATGTGGGGTTTAGGGTTGGTGTGGATGGGTGCATGTGCTGGGTGGTGGTGAAGGAGGATGATGGTGGGAGGGGGGTATGCTGTTGCTGTTGCTGTTGCTGCTGCTGTTGTTGTTGTGTTTGGACTGGCGTGTGTAGGTCTAGAGCTGGCTGGGGCTGTGGAGCTGCGTTTTCGGAATCCGAAGATGCGTCGTAGGGGCCTCTTGGTCCTCCGTTTGCTAGTGTAGAAGGGTCCGTTATCATTCTCTGGGATACATTGCCTTGTCTGCCGTCTCCATCTTCATCTTCGTCGTCATCGTCGTTTGAGCCGTCGCTGTCAATGTCGCCCACGCCTGCAAAGTCGGCCCAGACCCAGCCGCGTGGACTCTCGAGTCTCATCTCGCCCCATTCTTGGAGGTCGTTCATGCCGCTGCCGGCTAAGAAGATTATCCTTGTGGGCGTGTAACTCTCATCTTGCTCGAAATCTAGGTAGAGCCGTAGTCCCACAATTCGAACGAGCTTGAAGAAGTGGATGTTGAGGTAGTGTGGTTGAGGGCCATCAGATTGCCAGAAGAGATTGGTGTTGGGGTGGCGTAGTTGGGGAATCGAACAGCCTGGCTTGGAAGAAGATACTGTCCATGACGCTAGTGTACTGATTTCACGGAGGTATGGTGGCGGTGGATCAAGATTGGGTAGTGGATTTGCTTGAGATGGGGAGCCAAGGGCCTCGTCATCCTCTTCCAGCTCTTCTTCGTCGCCTCCCTCGCCGTCATCTTCAAGGGCTATCAGCTCTTCGCCTTCATTTTCTTCTTCTTCTTCTTCTTCCTCTTCTTCATCATCATCATCATCGATATCTTGCTCTTCTTGGCCGTTACCGAGATCGACATCGCTGTCGCTGTCTTCTGCCTCGGAAGGTGGGGGTATATGGTGCGGTTGACCTCGGCGACGGAGTGAAGGTGGCATGGTGCTGATACTAGTCTACGTCACCTTGTGATTTGGCCAGCCAGATGGGGTCCTGATTGATAGTCGGGTACAGGGATCGCGAATTGAAGGGTCGTGGAACGGCAACGTTGAGCACGGCCAGGGTCTTCCGTATCGTGTTTCCGAAGAAGCAACTCAAGTCTCGACCACGATCACGCCAAGTTGTGCATCGATCTTGCAAAATCGTGGCGCGGCGATACGATGTCTTCGTGTGACTGGGGTGCAGGTGGGCGTTTGGGATCGTCGACAGCTGATGGTGAGGGTGGACAAAGACCAATCTTACTTCAGCCCGTCCAGTCGCTATCCTGGCCAGATCTCAAAGGCCTCAATGTCACCAGTATATCTCCTAGCGTCGCAGCATGTTTTCTTTTTTTTTCATGATGCGACTATACCTTGTTGGCGGGAATAGTAGGCAATGCAGTGGTTGAGTGACGAACGACCTAGAGGCCTGTGCGTCGGGGAAATTGCTGCCGCTCGTACCTGCAGCTCGCAGCTCCTCTCCCACACCCTCTCTACACAACCGCGGCAACGCCCAAGTTTCGCCGCTGCATGTATCCGTCGCGATGCATACAGCGTGCGCGAATGGCAACATCCGGAGAGCCCCGTGATGCCCAATATCACCCAATACACGCTATTGCGCGGGCTGGCTTCCCCCCTTCCGCCGCGGTCTGGTAGCGGATCACACCAAACGGGCCTTGGGCTCGCTTCAGTCGCGGCCAATCCGGGCCACGGGACTCTCCGACGCCCCCAGGGAACGCGATGGAGCAACTCTGACAATGGACGCCGGCGACAGGCAGTCTAGCAACATTGAATGGTCGTCTAGGGCATCCCTGCCCGAACTACATTGGTCTACATAGGTAGTTCAACCAAACTCCGCAACACTGCATCATCCATCTTAAGCAGGATCCGTCCCCCAGGTTCCCACGACCTAATCTTTACTTTTCTTTTCACGGGACTTGACACACTCTCAAGGTACCGCGTCATCTTCGTCATTGTACAATCTGTACTGCCGTGTTCGAGGCCTTGCAGATATCCCTTGTCACATCTGGAACCCTCTGGTCTGCTTCGAATGACATGTAGCCTCGAAGCCACTCTATCGGCCAAAGGAGTCATCTTCCCCCTATCCGTCCGTCGTACTTTTCAACCTTGCTTCTCCAACCTACTTCTATCGCTCCGCTCCACTACCTCAACGATTCTACGCCCCACGTGATCCCTCGTAAACCACCGAGAACAACATCCGGCCAACATGACTGCCCACAGCCATGATGACGTAGCGTCGTCCAGCGTCCAGCAGGAGAGAATTACTATAGCTTTCCTGATTGTGTCATGGCTGTTCATAATGTTGAGGATATGGACTCGCACATTCGTCATTTCGAGCTTTGGCTGGGATGATAGCGCTATGATTCTTGCAGGAGTGAGTTTGGCATTCGTCCGGGTCATGACCATGGCTAACGTGGATAGTTGGTCTTCACTGTCTACTGCGCCGCGACATTGTACATTGCAGGGAACGGCGGAGGAACACATGTGACTGAGATAGCGCAGCTACAGTTGTTGGCAAAGGTACTGCCATTTCCTTGCATTCATTTCCAGCCCTCGCTAACAACTACAGTGGGTCGTCGTCGGCGAAGCCTGCTACATCCTGTCTATGATGATTATCAAGATATCCCTTGCCGTCTTTTTCGCCCGCATCGTTGTCAGGCGATGGCACCTCATTCTCATCTACGCCACTTTGGGTGTCTGCATGCTCTCGTCCACTTCTGCCTTCTTCTACAGCCTGTTCCGATGTGGAACCGACTTGGACCAATATGCCATGCGGCAACTGCTTAATAACTGCACACCTCGTCACTTCGACTTGTTCATGGCGTACCAGCAAGGTATGTTTAGTGCCCCTCTGTCCACTACATGCAAGCGCTGTAGCTAAAATCGTTTTCATAGCTGCCTTCAGTACCCTTACGGACATTGTGTTCGTTGCCATGCCTCTTTTGGTTCTCTGGAACGCCAACATGGACCGAAGGACCAAAGTTTCAGTCGGTGCCATCTTGTGTATGGCCACACTGTACAGACTCACGGATCCGGCTATTAGATCATCGCTAACATCTTGCAGTGGCACAATCTGTTCCATCATACGATTCCGTTATATCGAAGGTCTCCTTGAAATCGAAGACTTCTTCTGGAACGTCATCAACATTTCCATTTGGAGTACCGTCGAAGCTGGAGCATGCATCGTTGCCGGGTGCATAGCCACACTGAGACCGCTCCTGAAATGCGCCATGGCCAGAGCACAAGAATCAACGGCTCTTTCTGGCTACAGAGCACATATATCGAGAACTCTAAGATCCAGCCAACGCTCGACCCGCGATATTGGACTTTCGGAAATCGACCCAAACTACTACAGCTCCAACAAAGGGCCGAGTCCCCAGTTCAAAAGCTCACCAACCTATGTCGAGTATATAGCACGACCCGGTTCCGCCGTCGTCCCGCTCTCGTCTGATATTGGCAACAAACGAGCCAGTACGGATTTCATTCTGGAGCGACCTGAACCGAAGTGCAGAGACATGTCATAGTCGCGGGAGCCCGAGTAGCGATACTGGCAAGAAGCCGGGAGAGCGGCTGAGAAAGGCGCATCAGCCGTCTCCCCAGATCTCTGCAGGGCCGGGGGGAGGCTAAGTCAGCCACATCTCCGGCTAGCCGACGATCCGAGCACCTAGCTCCGAAGATCAGTATGGTCAGGCATTACTTCGCCGACCCTGTTGCAGAGCTGGTAGGCACAGCAAGGCCTCCTGCCGTACGACATCTCGCTTCAGCGACATGTCTTCGCCCTCAACGTCCATGAGCCACCTGCGTACAACATCACAAGGCCTCTAATGACGCTCTGGAAGTATGCGAAGACGAGTGCGAGAAGCTACGCCCCGACAGGACGCTACAGCAGGTTCGCGCCCTCCGCTTTGCACCGGACCTCAACTAGTCAAAGCATCCAATGATGGGTACAACCAAGGACGACAAAGAAAACACATGAGTCCTTGGAGCAAAGGAGCTTACCAGTTTGGCTCCTGAAGCAGACACATTGGGTTTCTAATGGAACTATCAGCTTGACGAAGGACCTGTCCGCTATTGCGCACGCAGACGCTATACAGCATCACTTTCCTCGACGCAACGAGCGAATGCACTCAGACTCTTACATCTGAAATGTGCAAAGCTTGGTACTATCAAGGTACCAAGAAGCTCTCTGCTGCATCGAGGATAACGCGACATGTCAGTGATGGTGCAATGGAGTCGCAGATACAACTTTCGAGACCCTGGGCAGATTCTTTCCCACTCCGCTCGTAGCTTCCCAACTCCCTCGCCATACACTCTCCACCTTCTTTTCCTTTTTTTCTCAATGATAGAATTAACGGCCTCTTCATGTCAAAATAATTAATAAATTAATACATTCGATTTACATCTCCTTCCCATGTCTTACCTTGTCTCGCCTTGCCTTGCACATGCAGCTGATGAAAATAAACGCGACACTAATTCATGACGTTTCCAATACCGAGACTAGAGCCTTGGGTATCAAAACAGAAAGCTCGGATAGCAATTACACGACAAAGCGAGCGAGAGAGGGAGGGGGGAGATCTCACCTGCAAATCACAGTGTGGACATCTCCGCCCGTAGATTTCGGCTTGGTTTTAGTGCGTGGAGCGGCGCCGGGCAGCAAAGCCGTGTCTGGAACCTCGACTTCGTACCCAAAGCCGGCCACATAGTTTTTCTCAACGCTACGTTGGTGGCGGGGTTGTTTTCAAATGCTGCATGTAGATGCATAGGGTAGTGACGCGTACAGAGCGAGAAAGTTGGGTGGGAGGGTTAGAGGCTGGGTTGCACTGGGCGTTTGTTGCTGCGTGGTGGGCTGGGAGGGATACGGGGTTCGCTTGTAACGCTACGGGGCTGTGTGTATGTGTGTGTGTATGCATAGTGATTGGGCATCTAGATGTTGTATCTTTACTGTTTATCTTTTGAAAGCGGGGGTTTGCGCTACCGAGATTTCTTATGTGACCTTCTGGAAGAATTGCCGGCGAGGGTTATGCTCCTAGACATATTCAGGTAGAACACGTGTTATAGTAAAATGCAACCCTTCTTCTTGAAGTCCTTGCTTTGACACGATAGCATCATGAATTTCTATCCTATATTGAATCCTACCCACTTTTAAAGGACGTACCGTGATACAGCTGAATATTGAGAAAATGTGTGCTTGGGAACAGCACCTACATAGTGAAGGAGCGTTGCCCTACTTCAGGATCAGCACGCACACCAGATAATAAAAGAAAAACTTCGATAAAAAAGAAGTCGTCTCTATTAACACGTTAAACCTTACATTAGTATATCAGCGTAGGCGGATTTGTGGGCGCTACAAAACGTCCTTCTACGGCTAAATTGCAAGCAGATAAACTAAAATCAAAACATGTCTAACAATTGAAGGAAAGAAAAATTAGATAGCTATATCACATAAGGGAGAAAGAAAACACGAGAAACAACAAGCCGAAACATACGGGACATGTGTAAATGGCACTGCCTGCTTGATGTACCGCATTGCTGGCGTCGCATATCAAATGCTGCCGACGTTCTACTCGGAGTCCTCCGAGTCTTCTTCCGGGATGTTGCCGCCAAGGTTGGTTACCCCATACATGTTGTGAGGCGGGAGGGTGTTGCGGTTTTGCAGCCCTTTGTTCGTGAACTTCTTTGAGTTCTTCACACGCTTCATGCATTTGTATAGCATGACCAGTTCGCCGCTAGGGTCTTTGTTTGACTCGGTGAAGGCCCTGAGCTCCCTCCCAGTAAAAGCCATTACCGACCCTAGGCCCCGATATGGGACCACCCTTGGTTGGTAGACAGCTGTGGTGTACTTGGAGATTTGTAACACCGGGAGGAGCTCAAGGCCATAGGCCATAGGCGTCGACAACGAAGCGGACAAATGCGTCAAACGAGCCGCGGTGGACGGTGAGGCCGTCCAAGCACCCCCCCCCTCTTTGATAAGCTTCCAGCTTGATTGCGCTGGGTCTTCTTCTCATCGGACAACTTGTTGCAGCAGCCAGGAGTTATACACAGCGCCGCGAGCCGTTTATCGTAGACTGCAGAGTGCCTTGAGGATATCTTGGATATCGTTTCGACTCCGCTTCTACCGCCCCAAAGCTGCCTGAGATGCTCCAGACCACCCTGTCCTTTTCCTTCCGCATATTCCTGCGAAAGATTTTGCCCTTGGGCTTTGGTCTAGTGTCCTTTGACAAGTCTTCTTCTTTTTTTTTTGTTCTGATCATCCACATATTTGTAGTCACGTGCATGTAACATTAAAGATCAGTAAGCTGACCACCCCACCGAAACATCACGACTCTGTCTGCGCCAACAACTATGACGCCACAGCAACGTCCTCAACAGTCATCTAGAGAAGGTAGAATTACTCTAGCTATAGCATCCTATTATAATAACCCACTTCAATCACTCCGCGCGCTCGCGATAACGTACGACGTCCCAAGATCAACTCTACAGACGCGTCTCAGAGGTACCCAGCCACGATCTGAGACTACGTCTGTCAACCGCAAGCTATCAGCTGTCGAAGAGCAGTCTCTCGTCCAATGGATCCTAGACCTTGATCGACGAGGCTTTCCACCTCAGGTCATCGACGTACGACGTATGGCAGACGCTCTACTCGCTGACCGCGGCCAAGATCCACCTCCCCCACCTGTAGGCAAGAACTGGGTGTCGCGCTTCGTCAACAATCATTCTGAGCTTCAGACAAAGTGGAATAGGAAGTTTCACAGCCAGCGCGCTCGCTGTGAGGATCCTATCGCAATCTCGGCGTGGTTTAAGCTAGTAGAGGAGACGCGCCAGGCCTATGGGATACTAGACACAGACACGTACAACTTTGATGAGACTGGCTTTATGATGGGCGTCGCAGCTACGTCTAAGGTTGTTACGAGCTCAGATACTATAGGCCGAGCAGTCACTGTACAGCCAGGTAATAGAGACTGGGTCACGACTATCGAGTGTATTAACGCGTCCGGCTGGTGTCTTCCGCCGTTTGTGATCCTGTCTGGGAAGCAGCACCAGACCAGCTGGTATCAACGCCTACCTATAGACTGGATGCTCGCTGTATCAGATAATGGCTGGACGACTGATCAGCTCGGTGTTGAGTGGGTAAAGCACTTCAATAGGCATACAGCTCCTCGTACGCATGGAGTCTACCGGCTTCTTATCCTAGATGGCCATAGTAGCCACGCTACGCCTGAATTCGACCGGTTCTGTACAGAGAAAAATATCATCACTCTCTGTATGCCACCGCATACCTCTCACCTCCTCCAGCCGCTTGTTGTAGGCTGCTTCTCGCCGCTTAAGCGAGCGTACGGTCACGAGATCCAGGAGCTCGCTCGCCAAGGCGTCTACCACGTCGACAAGATAGACTTCCTCACGATCTATACCCGGATTCGGCTAGCAGTATTCACGCAGGAGAGCATCCAGGCTGGCTTCCAGGCGACAGGGCTTATCCCTCCCTATCCAGACCGCGTCCTATCGTCGCTCACAGTCGTCCCTACGCCGTCTCCATCAGGGACAACAGCAGACAACAACGTCGCATGGACTGCAGCGACGCCGCGTACGATAGCGCAGCTTGAGCATCAGGCTCAATGTATACGAGACCTTCTTCGTCGGCGATCAGAGAGCCCAATAATGAAGGCTATCAGCCAGCTCGTCAAAAGTGATCAGCTTATGCTGAACTCAGTAACAATACTTACAGAGGAAGTTAAGAAGCTTCGTACGGCTAGTGAGCGCCAGCAACGTAAGAGGGACCAGCGGCGTCAGTATATAGCTCGCGGGGGTGTTCTCCAGGCGCAGTAAGGCCAGCAGCTTGCTATAGAGGCACAAAGAGTAGTTGCGGAGGTAGAACAAGCTTTAGCTACTCCAGGACGTCAGCGAGCACCACCAACGTGTACGAAGTGCCACATTCGAGGACACACATAGACTAAATGTAGACGGTAATAGACTAGCTATCTACAAAATTCTATTTTATCGCCTAACGTTGTTGTAGAGCTATTATATAGAGAGTCGCGTGAAGTTGGGTGGGGTGGCCAGCTTACTGATCTTTAACGTTACATGCACGTGACTACAAATATGTGGATGATCAGAACAAAAAAAAAGAAGAAGACTTGTCAAAGGACACTAGACCGAAGCCCAAGGGGCTCGAACCCTCAACCTTGAATTATTGTTAGAAACGTGATTCAAGAGAGAAGCTGCGATGTGGTATATACCTTTGGTGAACAGGCACAAGCCGAAAACCAACGCGCTACCATTGCGCCAAGGCTCCAGGTATTGGAGTAATTGATGGAGGAAGTTGTGAGTTTTTACAATATATCACAAGAGTTTTGAAGAGCGGCGCCCCAGTTTTGGCGCCGTAGTCAGGTTGCGTCGATTCCTTCTTTGGTTCCGTAGTGGGGGGCTGTGTTCATTTTTCTCAAGTGTGGATCGTCAGTGAGGGGTAGTTTTTCCCAAGCCGAGCGAGCCCCTCACTTGCACCTCCGCATCGGAGTCTGCTAACGGCGATACATCGGACCCTCGCATGTTTACTCCAAACATTGCCCATATGGCTCATGAGATTCTTCGGTTCAGTCTACCTGCGTCAAACCTCACCGTGATGATATGGCTCCCAGTTACGTTCCTCGCAACACCACGAGTCCGTGGTACCTTGGCAAACATCCTTATCGTCACTCATCATTGGTTGCATTACGGGAACAATAGTAGTCAAGAATACGATCAAACCATGATATTCTAATCAACCTTTATGACAAGAACGTGTCTTGCACGTTTTCCTACTTTACATTGGACGGCAAAAGCATCCAAGATGCACACCCATACGCCAAAAGCTATGCTATCGCTAATCAACAACTATTCTAAAACAAGCACGTCAACCCGGCATTCTTGGCATGAGAAAACTGTTGAAAGGGCTCAATTTCGCGGCTTCTTCCATAACTCATCAGCATCTAGCTGTCGCGTAGAACTCACACCGTTATCCGGCTGTGAGGCAGAGTACTCGATACCGCAAGATCCTCGGTCCAAAGCTAGCGTGTTCAAGTCCCAATGCAACTGCTCTTCCGGATCCGTCGCCAAGCTTGTGCGAGTTCGGCCTTGGGTGGGGAGCAGCACCTGCTCGGCTGTCGAGGTATTCGACGCCATCAGCGAGAGAGATAGAGAGTCGAGCTCGGTAGCAAACTCCATCTCCTCTTTGCTAGCTTCCATGGCCGAGCAAATGTTGCTGGGTCGCATCTTGGCCTTGAGCTCCATCTCGTAGACTCGCTGGTCGCGGGAAAATTCTGCTTCCAGTTGTCGATGCTCAGCGTACCATTGGGCGTACTGCTCTTGTGTCATCTGCTCTATGGGGGGATATAATGTATTGTGCTGAGTTTGTCGCTCTTCCCAGATTTTGGCTGCCTCGGCTTGAACACACTCGTGGCAGATAAAGGCAGCTTCCACGGTGTTTCCGTAGGGCTCAACGCAGTTTGCACCGCAGTCTTCGACGAGATCTGTCCGGATGCGATGCGAACATAGAAGTTGGTGATAGAGACGACCCTGACACGGCGCAAACCGCTTTGCACGTACGTTGTTGAAAGTCGAGGCCGAGGAGGAAGGTTGTGTCGAGGTAGCGAAAGGCGAGTTTGCACCATCGCTGTCTGCACCCGGCGTACTGGTCCATCCCCATCTACACGACATGACGAGATTCGTATGGGAAATTGTGTCGTTTGAGACCTTGGAATTCGGTGCAGTCCGGAACGCGCTATTTGAAAAGTCCATGGTCGGTTTTGGTGTCCAGACGGGGGTTTAGGGTTGATATGCGGATGGCGTCAGCTGACGACGCGTAGTTGCCTTGTGCAGCTGAACCAAGGGTTGTAAGAATAAAAGCGGTTTGCGGTACCGAATTGACAACAGACAAAGCGGTCAAAGTTTGGGTGAGATAATCGACGTGGTTCGAATGGTCTTGTGAATGTGCATCGTGTGTGCACGGGGCACTTGAAGTCGTGTAACGCTAGCTATCGCAAAAAGTTTGGTCTGTTATCGCAATGACTGTTTGACAGCAAAAGGTGCATGTTACGAGGGAAGCGAGCCGATAGTGATATTGTCGCGTGAATGCGCAGACGAGAATCAGGAGATGATGTGCTGCTGGGATGAAAGACCGCGGAGGGCGGATAGGGCTTGATGACCGTCGCGACGCGCTGCAGCAAGCTCGTGATGGCGCTAAGCCCTACGTGGGCTGATGACGCTGTGGAAGCTTCGAGTGCCGCCGCCAAGAGCCAGCCACTTTCTATTTCGTACGCAACAAGTACACCATCATGCGACAGGAAAAGTACGGCCGATGGAGATGGCTATGTCTTCACGATAGTCAGGTTTCACTATTCACGCGCTCCGTCATACAGCATATAGATAGTCAGGAGGTGGCAAAAAGTAAAACACGCGAACCTGTCATTTGAGCGTTCCAAGATACTCATCGCATCCATTGATCTCATTTCTGTTCGCTATGTCACAAACTCGTGCTATCGCATCTTTAGACCAAGAATCTGAATCCGCGGTCTTGTCCCGCACCAGGTACAGCATTAATTGCGCCCTCGACGTGCTCTCCCCGCGCGAGCTTCTTGTTGAGACGACCGAGAATGATGCGCATGATGACGGTCATGATGATCGCCAACGCCGCGGTTGCACAATCCACGCTCAACGGCACTGTCAAATCCGGCTGCCCTTCCTTCGGCTGCGGGTACATATAACTAGCGTAGATCGAGCTCATGTTGCTGACTGCGTTGATGAACGCCAACGCTGCCGCTCTCTTCGCTGGTGGACGGGGCAGAGAATTCGAAATCCAGGCCAAAGCGACAACGTAACCTGTGTAAACACCAGGTACCATGAACATCATGGCGACGTAGCGGGGCGCGGTGGACGAAGTAGCGGCTGCGAGAATGAAGGCTGCTACACCGACACAGAGTGGGAGCACGATGTGGAAGAAACGCTCGCCTGTGCGATCCGCATGCCATGCATTAAGATAGGTCGTTATTACCGCAAGGACGTACGGTGGTGCTGTGAGTAATAACGTTTCGATGTTGGGATATCCCAGGGTCTTCACGACGGTCGGGAAGAAGTTCGTAACGGATGCCGACGAGACGATAGAGAGGAGTAGGATCGTCAAAACCCAGGTCTTGATATCCATCAAAGCGAGCTTGAGGCCATGGAAGAAAGTTTGTGACTCCGAAGACACCCAGTCGTCTTCACCAACATCTTCCTCCAGGCGATATGCCGCGAGCTGACGCTCTTCTTCCGTCAGCCAGGATGTTGTACGCGGAAAGTTAGGAAGAATCCAGAATGCTGTCCCGGCGATGGCGACAGTAATGATACCCTATTGAGTCAGCACTTTCTCATCACGGTATGAGTCTCACGTACCTCGAGAATGAATACCCAACGCCTGCATTTATAAGAATGGGAAGTCAGTACATCTCTCACACGTGCAGCATGCAGCTGAGACTTACCATGCCCTCAGTCCTTGCGTCCCATCCATGTTGCTGGTGATACCCGCAGTGATCAATCCTCCGAAGGCACCCGAGATCAAAGACCCAGAGTACAGCACCGCTGTTCTGAAACCAAGCTCCTTCCTCGTATACCACGCACTGAGGTAGAACAAGCACCCCGGGAAATACGCTGCTTCGATAAATCCCAAGAAGAAGCGACAGACGACTAGTCCGGCGAAGTTCTGGCAAGCGCCTGTGGCACCGGAGATGATGCCCCAGATGATCATGCAGGTGGGGAGATAGATGGCAGGTTTTCCCGTCTTGTTTAGAAACAGGTTCGATGGGATTTGCATGAGGATGTATCCAACGAAAAGGATAGAGACAGTTGTCTAGAGGCGTTAGTAAAGGCCGTCTTTCTAGGCATGGGTCGGTGTTGTGGCGCATACCTGATACTGCACACTTGAGAGATTCAATTCATCCTGGAGACCAGCTAGACGAACGGCAGCGATGTTATTTCTGTCGAGATAATCTGTCAAGATCAGCATCAGCCTCGTGCATCCCGTTATAACACCGCGTCATTCAAACATACTCATGATATACATCAGAATAATCATGGGAAGCAATCTCGTATCGATCTTCCTCCTCAATTGCTTCTCTGCTTCAGCTCGTACCTCTGCAGTCATAGCAGCCACTAGCGGTGGCGGCTCCAACTTCCTCCACGTCTCATCGCCACCAGCACCCGCTTCAAGCGTCGCGGGCGCAACCTTATCGTCCGAGATGCGCTCAACGCAAGCCTTCTGGTCCGTCGTAGTCACCATGCCTGTTTCAAAAAGCGTGAATGCCGCTTGCAGCTGGAATTCTTAGGAATCAAAATACAAGGCGCGACGCCGCTAAGTCCACGGTGAAGGTGAGAGCGCAAAGCAAAAAAGACAACAGATAAGAGACACCAAGCAACACTGCGGGGCCCCAAGCTTCCACTTATACGAAGCTTGCCTGTACGTCAAAGCACAGGCGGGAGGGGTAGCTTCCCGCCATATACGTCGTTAATCGCCTGCATTGGGGTAAAAGAGTGCACTCATGGTGTCCACCGAGGGTATGTGCCGACAGCCGTAGAGGAATAACGGGCCGCCGTCGAGATCAGCGACTCAGCAGTGTGCAGCACGAAGACACGATTGGCCGCAGCGACGGTGACGATATGCAACAGTATCATGGGATGTGGAAGCGGGATGTGCAAGTCGGGTTAGTGGGTGTTCGGCTGGGGAAGATAATATGCGAATGCGGGGTGTTGATCAACCGAAGGCGTCATAGTTTTGCGCTACAAAATCTGGGGTCTTGAGACGGGTAAATTCACGGCATGGTGCAGCTGTGAACGGAAACTGCATAACACTCTATCCCAACTTGCATTATTTCGCTTGGTCGTTAATCAATCCATCTAGCTATCAAGCTCAACAACCTTGCAGGCCCGTAGTCCGCCAGCATTTATCTGACGCTTATAGCTATCTTTGCACACCTTCTCAAACCCTCGATTGCCTAGCAAAACATCGTACCAGCAGTCAAACTCTTCCTTCGTATACTTCATATTTATCATTGCCTGGCCATCGACCGAAAACCCCTTCTTTTCTCTCTCTCGCATTTTGTGAAGGCTGAGACCAATCTCGTTCCCTTTTTTTGTATAGTGGTTCATGTAGTCTTTGTACTGGCGACTAAGGTACGCCTTGTGACATGTTGGGCAGAGTAATGATGGTTCTGCTTTTGTGTTTATGTCAACGCTTTCGCAGTTTGGTGCGCATTTTGGGGATGAGAATGGGAGCAGGAAGGTAGCCTGGACAGTGTGTCCGCAGATGAGCTCGTGAACTGGGGTTCCAGCACAGGGCTGGATTCGCTTTGTGATGAAGTTTGGAGACATATTGTCGTAGTGTTTGGTAAATGCGTATTCAAATTCGATGCAAGAAGTAAAGTGGAAGATTGCAATGAATTGTTCTCTTGAATGCCAGTTTTATACAGGTCAATCACGCTGCGTAGACTGCACAGAGCTTTGTTCGCACAAAGGCATCGCAACACAATAAGCTTATGAAAATACACACTTTGTCATGCTTCACAGTGGTTACATTGGTGGTGGATTCAGATCAAGCCCCTCAACACTCAGCTTGAAGCTGTCCATGCGTGAATAGCTTCCCGCCGAGTCAAAGTCAAGTCTGCCGCGTTCACAATCTTCAAAGTCGACTTCGGTAACGAGTAGCTCGTCTTCTGCCTCCCAGAGTGGTCCTGCAAGAACCTCTCCTAGAGGTGAAACGATCATTGAGCCCCCACGAGAGACAAACTCCTCACCATCTTCGGACGATGAATGAAGCTGTGAGAAAGGCTGTTGCTTTACGCTGGCGGCTTCTTCTGTAGAGTCGATGGCCGATGAATCGCCATTCGTAGCTGAGACTTGACCTTTAGGAAGTGGCAAGCAGATCTCATGACCTTCTTCTGTCTTCGTAATGGTACTTCGTCGCCTTGCAGCGCCACTAGCCTGCTGTGATATCGTTCTTCCGACACCACCTTGATCACCAAGTCTTTGCGATTGCGTCTGTTCAGTCTTCTTCCCGCCCGATATCCATTCTGGAAGGTGCTTCTTCTTGACGCACTGGTTCGCGCTCAAGATGAAGCAGCGCCCTTCACATCCGACCGTCCGCATCAACGCCGCCCAAGTATCGCGCGCGTCTGCTGTCGGCGCAAACCAGAGGTTGACGTTCTGACTGTACAGACTCTGTCTCAGCAACGGCATGTAATTCTCCCAGCATATCGCGGAACCCATGCATAGCTTGACGCCCTTGATCTCCGTCGTGACGGCTCTCAGTGTGCTCGCACTGCCCATGCCCCAGATTAACCTTTCGCTGCCAGTCGGCATGACTTTGCGCCTTTTTCCCAATACGCCTCTCTTCGGATCCACAAAGAGGGCTCCACAATACAACGTTCCTCCCGACTTCTCCACTAGCCCCGTCACTATAAACACACCCGTCTCTCTCGCTATTCTCTCCAACTCTTCCCTTGTACCATCGCCCCTGTATTCTTTCCCCTTGGGTAGCTCAAGCTTCCGGTCTACCCAATCGTCTCCAGCGCCACTCGGTGTATCGCCCAGATCGACAGCATCGTGGAAATAATGTAGGAACTGCTCGCGACCTTCGGGTGCGCGTGCGCCAACCGCAGCGCCAAAAGAACAAGTACGAGGATATCCACCCAGGTATGCTTCGGGAAAGAGGAGCACATCTATGCCTTGGGAGGCGGCGCGTTTGGTGGTGGCTTCGAGAGCGGACAGAGTTTCCGAGGTTGTTGCTAGAGTGCGGGCTTGCGCGGACGCGACTTTAAGTATTTGCGGCATCGTAGCCATGGATCAAGGCAGAACGCGATATATGCTACTGGAGAGATATCATAGATTTAGCACCTTATATACGACAATTGCGAGAAAAAAAAAGTAGCAGTTTCCGTCGCCAGCCGATGTGACTGGAGGTAGCTACGTAGCTCTCAAAGCTACCTACCCCGCTGCCGCAATCGCTGCCCCGCACCTCGGAGGATCAGAATACGGCATCTGCGGCATCTCCAACACCGTCGCGTGCATTGACCAATCTAAGATTAGTCAAGAAAAAAGCGGTTGACCTACAATCTGTAACTCAAGTTGCGGTATACAGGATGCGCATTGAAGAAAGTGGAACAGTTGTGGGTGCAGTGGAGCCATCCAGCCGGCAAAGTTCCTCCAACTCCACCACGACGTCACAGTCTAGGTAGATAGCACTAGCAGGATAAGAATTTCTTCTTTCCTGTGCGACTCTCTCAATTGAATATCGACACTATCTCATAAAGCACGATTCTATCAGTACCGACCAGTGCCAAATAAGCGTAGATACCCTCCAACATGGCATCCCCCACGGATCTCACAACCCATCTCCAAAACCTTGTACCAAACACACATACCCAACTTCGCAATTCCGTTATCCCAGAACTCCTCAAATCAGTCTACGCCATAGCAGGCCACCTGCGCACCTCGCCATCCGTAACTCAAGTCGGCACCGCCAACGCCTTCGGCGACGACCAACTAAACGTCGACGTACTCGCCGAAGAAGCCATCAGGAAGACCATCAACTCGTGCCCCAGCATAGTCACTGCATCCAGCGAGGAAGACCCAATTGAGAAAGGCTCAGAGCCCAGCAGCGGAAAGGAAAATGACGAGACATATACACTCGCCTTTGACCCTCTCGACGGCTCTTCCATCATCGCCCCAAACTGGAGCGTGGGTAGCATCATCGGCGTATGGACCGGACCCAGCGCCCTCGACTCCTCACCTTCCACGCAGCAGATTGCCTCTATACTCGGTGTCCTGGGTCCGCGAACCACGGCCATTGTAGCCATCCGCCTACCCGGCATACCAGGCACATGTTTCGAAGTCGGCTACTCGGACAGTGGAGCCATGCAAGTGATCCGTACCAATGTCCAACTCAGCCCACCAGAAAGCGTCAAAACACGGTACTTCGCGCCCGCCAACATGCGCGCAGCAGCTGAAGAGGAGAAATACATGAATCTCATCACGCGCTTCGTGCGGGAAAAGTACACGCTGAGGTACAGCGGTGGTCTCGTCCCCGACGTTGTTCACGCCCTGGTAAAAGGCCATGGCGTCTACGTGTCACCCGTTACGACAAAGAGCAAAGCCAAGCTGAGGCGCCTCTACGAATTAGCGCCCATTGCGCTCATCTTGGAATGTGCGGGCGGTGCGGCGCTGGATTCTGCGACTGGGGAACGCGTGTTGGAGAGGAGTGTACGGGATACGGATGAGAGGGGTGGTCTAATATGCGGGAACAAAGAAGAGGTGGAGGCAGTTAGGAAAGCACTACTAGAATAGGTGGTACTAAGATAAACGTTAGTGTGGGGAAAGTACACGTGGAAATATACACGCTATTGAAGTATGTCCCGAATAAGTGTTGCGTGCCTGGGGCTAGTCGTAGATCTTGCTTTGCCCAGCTTTTCTTCATTTGACTGTCATTTGGGCCATGGAATGGGGTCGCGGTATTTTCCACCTGGTCGAGCGTTTGACGACACGTTTTGCCCCCACGTTAGCCCCCAGATCAGCACTGCGTTGCTCGTCGCAATATACACGATCGTCGCCGGTATAGTCTCTTGCCGGATTGACACTCCCGCCGTAGGTACCGACGTGCTGATCAGTCAGAAAACTCCCGGGTCGATCTTCCCGCGCGATCTTCCCTCACCCTGTAATCGGCCCTATCTCGCCCTGATTAGCCGTAGTACTGGAAGTCGAATGCACGGTGTTTATGGCGAGTACAGGAGTTCTTGATCTTGAAATTGTGATTTTATTATGCTGATTCTAATGATATAGGAAGGAAATGTGAGCCTCGAGCGCCGGGAGGTCCGAGTCTGGGTATATATGCTCATTCTAAAGCAACATTCAAAAGTTCCATCTGTGAGTCTGGTGCTCGCGTAATCGTATAATTTGGCTCTTTGCACTGCGATTCCAAGAGCTCGTATGTGAAACGGACAATGCGTACAATCTATCCTCGTACGCCGCCGAGAGAGAAAAGATAGGAAATGTAATGGTATTATGCTCGAAAGTCGTGAAGTGTTGTACAAGCTGCCTGGAGGGAAAGCGGGGCCTGCATGGTTGTAGGCTTAAAAAGGGCGCGCGGCTTCGATATCGTCGGGATTCCGACACGCTGACGTTCCCCTACTACTCGGCCTGAAAGCGGCGCAGACAGTCCTGCAGCCTTCTGCCCAATCGGCCCTCTCTCGCCACCCCTGGTGGGATGGAGGTACCATAGTCAGATTCTTTGTGCTAGCATAGCTCTTTTGACTGCAGTCATCCCTCTCTTCGACTTTGACATCCAATTTACGGTTTATTTGAATACCCTCTAGAGGAATGTCCTCGTGTAAGGTATCCCCGCCCATCTGTGACCGCTGAGCTGACGATTGTGACTTCTTCGAGATGATGGCATTCGATGGTGTTTTGGAAGAAAAGTTGGGCGTTTTCCCGCGGCTGACGCCAGAGTATCCAGCACGCGTGGTGTACTGGGCGAAGTATCGGTTGAAAAAGACCTTGAGCGATGGTGCAGAAGCGCATATCACCGCTAGCTGGGCTTCGAGCGTTGTCCAAACCCAGCCATAATATGCGATCCAGGTAATATCGTATGTGACTGTGTTACAACTGTCAGCTTCTCGGAGCGTACTGCAGAAATGGGCGGGGAGCCTTACAGTAGTACAACTTGGTCGCATAAAACGTGCGCATTATGCCACAGACGCAAGTGATCAGTCCTATGCCGAAGATGCCGCAAAGTCCAAACTTCTGGCGCTTGCTAATCTGCAGGTTCCAGATCAAGAGGATGGGCAAGAGGCAAATAATGAAATCCTGTACGGAACTGATCGCTGCGCATGCCACAATGAGTGCTCCTTCATTGCGGCACTTCAATTCATTTTGTAGTCGCCATTGCAAATCGAAGAAGTGCCAAAATCCCTCGACCGGCGTACACGTAAAGATGATCGCGAAGGTGAATACAAGGCCGTAGATGACGCAAAAGACGATAGTGCCGTAAACCCCTATTATGCAGATGAAAGATCAGAATCTATGCTTTTGCGATGCGTGGTGAAATTGGCTTACAGTAAACAAACTGATTCGTGAGGCGTCCGGTAATGCGTCGATAGAAGCAGAGGATCGATACCTTGATCAATGTCGTCGAGACCATATAGTTGAGCTCAATAGCCAATGCGATCTGAAAAGTCAGCAATTACAAATGCTGCGGGGCTGCGTGCATCGGTGTACCTCTCGAGTAGTAACCAAAGTCTCTGCGGTTTGATCCCAGACATGCCATTGAAAGCCATAGATTTTAATACCTTGCTAAGTTAGCGATTGCCATAGAGGGGTCGGATAAGGCCTACCAAGTAGAGTCGATACTGTCAGTCCAAACAGCGGCAGCATAGCGAGACTGATAAGGATATCGTCCAGTCCCGTGTTTTTTGATATGGCGAATCGCGCCCACATTCGCGCCACGTAGACAAGGAACGTTATTCCCAGAAATATTATAAGAATGACTGGCGCCGCCCATCCTCTTTCCTCGGGGTCGACATAGTTCGGTCGCGGCCAGCTGTAAATGACTTCTGTAGGGGGATGCAGTCCACCAGCGCGAGCGACGAGGCTTCCGACATGTGAGCTTTGGCTGTAATCTTCCATGCTAGGGTATGTGGTTGGCGATGCAGGGCTTGCAAATGAGAGAAGTAAAACAGCAAACTAGCATCGTCTTCAATTCTCCGACACCAAGGGCGGGAGCAACATTATACGCAAGTCAGAAAATGGCCCAAGGGCTAATGACTGTCTAGCGTGTTGTGGGGTCCGTATCTTGCGCAGACGTCTAGTTCAAACGCCAGTGGAGTGATCCACGCCGCGTTATGTTTGTTACCCCGCTAGCCCAAAATGATTTGTATGAACCATTTTGGCCGACTGCGCCCATGCTCAGGTTACTTCCGGTCGCGGGAGACTACACTTGCGGTGAACGTCGGTGTCGTGCAGGGCTGATTAATATGCTGTAAGCTCCGATATGTGTTGTACTGCATCTTTGTGTAGCCTGGGCTGGCAACATGCAAAAGTCCGAGAGCGTGCGCGCTCATGTAGGCCCCCCGCACCATGCTGCCTCGCTACCCATGTTGCATGTATCACAATATGCCACGCTTATAGAGGCGGGAGATCGTGGTGACACACGTGGCAGGCGAAATAAGCACTGGGTTGGTGTCGCCTGACTGCCAGTGCTCAAAGATCTTCTACCCACCATTACGGTAAATATTCGGACTGAGTGTATTGAACGTATTGCGCCTATACAGAGCAAGATTGCCGACCTCAAACAGCCAAAATTCGGGGAGCTAGAACGTTTTCACTCTTCGCGTGCCTGACTATCGGCAGCGGCTCCACTGTGCTGCCGTTTTCCCAGGAACTGTTATTGCGGACCCTGAAACCTGGCCTAAGTCTAGATGGTTGCTATCGTTCTCGCTTCCCGTCTCTCATCCTGTTGAATTATGTGCCACGTACAGCACGCATGTTGCAGCGTCAGTATGCGGTACCCAGTGTGGACTGGATCAAAGCTCGTCTTGCTCGGAACCCGACATTGAGGTCAAAGACGGTCGACGATCATGCTGGGCGAGCCTCAACCATCGGGCGACTTCGCTGAAAGGGGACCAAGACTAATCGACACAAGCGGTAGAGTCACGGCAGTCGTGCTATCGCATTCTCTGATTTTTTACCATAGCGTTTTGAATGGTGAAGCGTTCGAGTCGCGAGTAAGCGTAGGATTCAGGCCAAGGCGACCGGAGGCCTCAGCATCCACGTTCTGCCTCAGGCACGCCCCACAAAGGGGTGCGCTTCTGTAGAATAGTCTATATCAGTTGCGCAGTATTCGTCGGGGGAGCTTTGGCGGCCATTTGAATAGAGTTTTGCCTGTGGCGGGAGATACCATGTCAAAACTTTATTTGCGCGATCGGCAGCTGCGCGACCAGTGTTCTCGTCACGCGACGGTTCGCGCGAATTCGGCGACAGCACAGCGAAGGCTAAATTGATTGGTTCGTGATCTTCGTAGGAAGAGCGGGCGACCGGACGTGGTGTTGAGGTTTCGTGCAGGAACTGTCCTTCCGTAGCCGTCGAACGGTGGTGACATCATTGGGCGACGCACGGATGTAAAGGTCGATGTCTCTGATTGGCTCTGTCTTTGCATACTTTCTACGCAAACTCACCCTCCCTTTGCCTGCGAGAGAGTTTGTGCCGCCTCCTGTAAGACTAGGCAATGATATGTGCCCACTGTAATACTCGTAGCTAAGCCATCCGACTCGGTGTCGGATTTTGCACACCGACTTCTCCTCTACTCCGGGATTTGGGAAGAAGTGCGTTGCGGAATCCCTATGGTTCTTCCCTGAACAGATGAAACACGCAATCGTGTCGCGCATTCAACCGGTTTGGCATTACCCATAGTCGCAGGATGGACCGCTACAATGGCTTGAAGGTTCTCTGCTGCCCCTGCACATCCTTCAGGTGAAAAGAAACCCTTTGTCTTTTAATAGTGCTGATACCTGGACTTCGAGGCATCTTATAGAGCGTTGGTCCCTCGTAGTCCAGCCACCGAAAACTTAGAGCAAAGTAAAAGCCTCCATTGCCTTTCGTACGGCCTCTGTCGCCTCGTTCTCAGGAGGAAGACTAACCCACGCGTCCAGCGAGTGATCAGGATTCCCATCCATCCCACCCTCCGCACCAGCAGCCATCTCTTGGTTGGTCTCGGCTCGCTCTTTTTTCCCCACGCGAGATTCCCCTGCAGCTGGATCACGGAGGTTCCATTCTTCAGCGTGTCCATCACCGTGATGAACGTTAGGTTTCGTTGGTCTCCTGGCGGTGGCCATACCCGGACGTTTGCGAGGCGACAATGGCTCTTCTTTTTCACCTTCGTCGGCCAATCCCCCGAAGCCGTCTTGTCGCATAAACTGGTCAAAGAACTGTAGACGCGGTTCATCAAACTTAGAAGCTGCCTTACACGCGCGATAACCTTTCCGGAGTAAGACTGCGACATATTTATCTGCGAATCGGCGAACTTCCTCCTCCGGACTTGTTTTGACCCCTTCCATTGCGGTGTCGCCATTTAGTTTCAGCGACAGTCCTTCGAGAGCTACCTCTGCACGTACTACGTCGATGAGGCAAGTCGGGCAAATGAAGGGTTGGCCTTGCACTGGGCGTGCGCAAAGCACACCACAGCTCGCTGTGTACTCCGTCTGGATCCTGTGGC
This sequence comes from Stemphylium beticola, assembly GCA_029100535.1. NCBI lineage: Eukaryota > Fungi > Ascomycota > Dothideomycetes > Pleosporales > Pleosporaceae > Stemphylium > Stemphylium beticola. Next base: position 191,017 of record JARBXR010000026.1, on the reverse strand, counting down.
CACACTGAAGGTCGTGGAAGGTGGATGAAGAATTGCATGGGCTGTACATATCCTGGAATTCTTGTTGGTCCTGCTCCGCCCGGTGTATAAACTGTTGCTTCTCAGCTGCAGCCAACCTCGCGTGAAATGCGTCAATCGTTGCGCGGGCGCTGGCCGTAGTAGCTTTCATTGTTGCCATATCAAGAAACTAGAGTGTTGCGATTTGTGTAAAGCTCAATTGCCGAGCGCAAGCTGATTTTGAGGTTGAAAATCGAATGCGGGGGCGATCGGCCATCGTCACGCTGTCCGCGACCGCACCTCGCTAACGTCACCATGTAGGTGTCTTGTTCTGCCCAGCGCGGTCGGAAGAGGTGGATCCATGGGGTGCACGATGTGGACAACTATCCTATTCCAGCGCCCTACTGTCTCAGAATGAATCCCATCTTGTTAGTCCGGATTCCCATCGATTGCGCCGTGCGATGCGGCTAACAACACCCCGCCTGGGCTTACAACGTGCCATCAAGCCACCGCCGGCCATGAACGTGGAAAGATGTCTCGTGCTACACGACGACATCTTGCGCCATGGCTGGGCCGGCTCAGGCCGCAGTCTGGAGTCGCTGGAATCCGTTTGCAAGACGTGGTTCGAGACATTCGGCGAAGAAGCGGAAGCTGCACACTCGAACCTGACACCCGACCTCATCACGTTTCTCTGACGTGCTCGCTTCGTCAACTGCCCGGAAGCCGAATTAAAAGATACGTTTTTCTTTTACTGGGTTCAGAATCTCTCTCCTCCGGATTTTATGTTCGAGCAAGGAGATGGCTGGCCTGGGGAAGGGGAAAGTAACAGGTATTTGATACTTTACGCCATGAGTAATTTTACAGATGAATTTTATGGACGAGTGTAAGCCAGCTATGCGGCTTTTTCGATGCGAAGCGTCCTGATTCTAAGGTCGTAAATATGACCAACAAAAGCACCTCTGCATCATCAGCCCGACCATCTTCGATGCCGACCACATCTCTAAGCAGAGAGTGTGGTATCCCCTAGAAACCGTCTTGGAGTTCTGGCTGAGTCAAATCCGCAAGGGTAGAATTGCCGCTCTACCAGAAGAGACGCATCGTAATTACGACCTAGAACGCTTTAGTCCTTGGGAGTTCGTTCCGTACAACGACCTCATGGTGAAAGATAACATTGGAGCTTTCAACCGCCTTGTAGAAGCCATTGAAGCCCGCATGCCATTGACGGCAAGAACTACAAACGCTGAATAAGTCACACAGGGGCTGGTCGACGAGAGCGTACTCCAAACCGTGGAGCATCCCCAAAGGTTCGCATACGACTTCCTCCGGTGCGCACGGCATCCACGCTTCCAAATGATAGCTCCCGGCCTCCAAGTTCCCACCACCTCTACATTTCCTGACCAGCCGTTTCGCTCCTATTTATCAAATTCTACCCCCGATATCCCTCCCATCCTTCTTTTCCGCTCCAGGTTCAATTACACGGACGAGACGAGACGAGACGAGACCGGATTTCCGCACCGACGAACCAATACCTGGATTATTTCCATGGTACCGCCGCATCACTACGTATCCCGCAGGTCTCTACCTACTATCTTTATCCCCCATGAAAGCCGACAACGAATGCATACTTATCCTGCCGTTTGGTATTGGGGAGAATGGATATGCCAGGAAAACTGATGGAAGTCGATTTGGGCCGAGGAAGAATAGAGCGGAGAACAGCCACATAGATTTATACCGTCCGGGATATCAGGCGTTTGAGCAGCCGCACGAGCAAAGTCTTGTGGATGTGCTGGAAATCCGGAGGGGTATGGTAGAGAGGGGCGATTGGCAGATTGACGAGAATGGAGTTGTGGGGAACATGGATGTATGGAGGGAGGTGGATACCGTGTCCATGCGCACAGTGCGCCGAATCACCCTAACACGCACCTACAAGATCGAGGCTGTAGAGCTACGTACAATAGTTATTATTATATATCATCTTAGTGGAGCGTTCTATAGGCACATACGACAAACTTTCTCTATATAAATTAATTAAATAGAGTTATAGTGCGGCCGCTGCGGGTGGTATAAGTGCGAGATAGTGCAGGAGGCGTCGCAGGCTTTAGGTAACTGTAAGGGGCAGTTATAGGCAATAGCATTTGCTTCACACTGCAAGAGAATAGTGGAGGATGGCTCTGTATTGCTACACTAGGTAGGGTAGTAGTAGGAGAATAATTCTTGTCCATCTTCCCCTGCGCAAAGCGCAGATTAAGAGCAGGTACCTTGGCCAAGGCACGAGTGCAAGAAGCAAACATGTTGGGACCAAATCCTTCCAACTGCAGGCCTTCGGCCTGGGTGTTACATCTTTACAAACTTGCGTCTTGCGTTAGTATCTTCGCGTTAATATTAAGCGCATAATACTATACTTCTTTAATATCTACGTCTAAGGAATATCTTCTATATCTTTATAAGTATCACACTCTATAAAGGCTTCTTCTAGCGTCATTGTGGCGTTGAGCTATGGTGTGGTGAAGTATAGGTGCATAAGACGCCTCGGCGCATTGCGCGCACGGACACGGTACTGAGGAGAAATGGGAGAGGTACGTGATTCCGAGGGCTGTAGGAGGGGTAGAGAAGTAGAGAAATAGAGCGTTGTAGAGTGATATCAGTATAACCGCATGCAAGAAAATCGCATTGTATTCACAAGACCTAAACGCGAGAGACGACAATATCAAACGGCGGATAATGCAGCTCAACTCTATCCTCGACCTCGACCAGCACAACCTTACTAACAGGCCAGCCATTATTATCCTGGTACCCATCAAAGTCAAACCAGTCGCACGTCTCTAGGCCGGGGAAAATCATTCTCCAGACCTGCGCTCCAGGCCCAAACTGCGCCGTCTCGGCTGCCCCCTCCGCCGGCTCCAGGACGACGCCCTGAGGCCCAGAAAACAATATCGGCTGCGCATCCGCGGTCCAAGAAAGGCGATCAACAGCTTCCAGAGCGGATGTACCGTTGACTACCAAGTCCCGAATGTAAAGGATCTGGTCCTCGACTTCCAGACGCGCATAGGTTAGCGTATTCGATTGTGCGGTGGTGACGACTTGATCTGCAATTAACCCCGTGTCCTTGCCCATACTATACGTTCCAGCGAATCGCTCCTTCATCCTCGCGCTGATTGCCTTTGCAAATGCAAGGGCAAGGAAGCCATGCATGGTACTCTTCAGCATGCTCGGCGAAATGCCTTCATAAGCGACCAAACCAGACGTTTGCGCGAGAACAATAAGGCCATAGCCCAGATTAGGAATGGTATCGAGCCAGCTGTTCCAGCCCCCGCCGCTACCCGATTTCCCAAAGATGCTGTGAGTTTTCATGCTCGAATTTGCTAGGCTGGTGTTTTCACTCGTTGGTAGTGTCAAGATCTCGATTTCCCAGCCTGGCCCGCTTTGTTGCACGCCGTCTGGGAGGACGATGCTGGGTTTCATGATGTTTCGGCGCTGGAAATCCGTGATCAGGGCTGGTTGGGGTGCGAGCCAGGTGTTGAAGAGAAAGTTGGAGAGATCATTGGCCGAACTCCACATTCCTGCCGCTGGATCGTAGCCCTCGCCCACGATTAGATCTGCCCAGTTTTCTCCACCGGGGACGCTGATGTCGGGAATCAGATGCTGTGGGACGGTACCAAAGAAACTGTGCGTCATGTTGAGGGGTCCGAGGAGCTTTTGCGTAGTCAGCTCGGACCACGTCAAATCGAGTCCAGTGATGTTGTTGTAGTAGGTAGCCACAGCAGCTGTAGTGAATCAAAAAGCTGTGGACGCAATGTGAAAGGTGTTTACCTACCACCGAGAATACCCAATCCAGCGTTCGAATCTGTTCAGGTTCAATCAGCACTTGAATCATGGTACTTGGGCTTCACTCACACGCAGCCCTCTGCCCAGGCGCAAACATCAGACTCTTCGTTGCAACACCATCAACCACGTCCTGAGCGCTCTGCCCAGACCAAGCAGCCCCAATTGTCGGCGTATCTGCTTTCCCTGTACTCAAAATCATATTGAACCCCGTACTGTAGCTCTCCCGCGGAATACCGGCAGTATGGGCCGCAAGCATACGCAAAGTAATCTCGCTACCGCCATCAGTCCAGTCTTTCTGCGGAAGCGCGAAAGAAGGAAGTAAAAGTCGAACAGGTGTATCCATAGTAAGTCCTGAAAGGCCATCTATCGAGTTCCTTCTGATCTGATTCTCGACAACGAGAGCGGACGTCATAGCGATATGCTTAGATATAGACATGACGCGGAAGATGGAATCACTCGCTACGAGATTCTCCTCGGCTGCGCGAAAACTGCTTTCATTGAACTTGAGAGTACCGTTGTTGAACGTGTATACCGGTCTGGGACTTGATGCATGTACCTGGCCAGTATCTGTAAGTGAGTGCAACACGGAACGAAAATATGGGACTCCACCACGTACGATTGCGAAGCTGAGTCCATCGCGCGTAGTATTCACATACAGCGCAGAAAGATTTCTTTGGATGTCTTGTAAAGCACTAACAATAGCCGTATGCTCAAGTACGAGCGGGTCGAAAAGTACAGTGTTCGGAAAGTCGGGAACACAGGCGCATGCTGCGAAGGAAACCATTAATCCCCCAAGCACGAGGAGATGCCGCAGCGCAACGCGATGCATCTTTGCCATGCCGCGAGGGGAAAAAGATCAGGGAGATGTTTGCGCATGTCCTTCGGCCAAATGAATACTTATACATTCGCACGGCAGGGTCCCGGCTGCTCACGGCCGAAATGGTCCAAAACAGGCGTCGCGAGCCAAGTTATCATTGCTGTATGTACGATACATGCCTGATCATGGAAGCCAATAAGCTGTTTGTTTGCTAAACAGTTGAGGCACCTGCCTATCGAAGCTAACCCCAGCCTGCAGGTAGATAGTCGGTGGTGTAAACCATGCAGCGCACATTCGGACAACAGAACAAAGCGTACTCGCTATTGTCTGTACAGCAGTCAATTCATCGAGGTTCGAGGGTAAAAAGGGTTGGATGTACGAATTCTTGGGTTGCCACCGAAATAAGCACGAAAAGGGGCCGAAGCGGATCGCATCAGTGGGAAAGCTACGAAAGTGGGGATGATGGTGGTGCTTGCTTCTACCCCACGTACTGTACTATCTTATCAGGACTACGCTGGCAGCCTTGTAGCAATGCTTTCCGCTCAAGCCCAGGAATTATACCAGCAAAAAAAAAAAAAACGAGACATACAACCGTACAAATGTAGCGTCGCTCACGCTCCAGTGACATGAAAATTCTAACCCTCCAGCTCTTCATCTGGCAGCGGCACCACGCTTGGCGTATCGATGGAAAAGACCAGACGACACGCCTTTCCTACCAGGACTTCTCCAACTCGTTTCGCTTCCTCCTTCATCAAAGCAAGACATCTCCTAACATGGCCGTGCGTTTTTCTCTTCATTTTCCCCATGATAGCGACCTCCACCTCTAGCGCATCGATCTCAAAGCCCGGAATCTCGAGTCCAGAGAAATTCACCAGAGTGCCTGCAGTCAACTTCTTCAGCACAAGACTAAATTGCACATGCAGAACCTTGCGGCCCTGTTCGCCACGCAGACTGGGCTCCATCTTCTTGAGCAGAGCAAACTCTTGACCAACAGACTTCGCAATCAGGATTTGATCCCGGCACATGTCTACCTCGGATAGTGCAAAAGCATTTCCTGGAGACATGTCTCCAGGCAAGTACCAACTGATTATCTTGCCATCCACTATCTCTGTTGCAGGGTCGTCGGTCTCACGCCAATGGTCACGATGGTGGTGAGGTGGGTGCCCGGCACAAGCGCAAACCACATGCAGTGCCGGAAGAACTGCTCCATGGCTTCACGGAGGAAGTGCTCTCGACTGTGATGAACGCATACTTATTATTATGTAGTGCTGTTAAAAACTCGAGAAGATAGCTTATTTGATAGATTTCCCGTTATCAGTACCATGGTTGGAATCAGACCGCCACCCAAAGGCCAAAAAGGGCGTTCAAAAGAAGGATGATTGTATACGGAAGAAAAAACGAATATTAGTCGCGCGTGCTGGGAGGATTTGAAATGTAAATTGACGTATATCATTGCGGAAAATTAGGCAAGCGCGTGTCGCGTATAATACGGGTCCTTTTCTGAAGCCTCACGCAGAACATGAGCTCCTCGCTGTTGGCTTAGTCGGAGCATCATACGTCGACCATCGAACAACGGATCCTCCCGATTGTCTGCGCGTTCATTAATAATCTCCCTCCTATCTGCAACTACAGCTTGCGCAGAGTGGTGGTGTTGCCATGGATTATGCGACATCAAATTCGGCATCGAAGGTCGTGATGTTGGGTGGCACGCAGAGTGTTGACGTCGAATCTGGTCTCGCTCGCACTCTTCAAGCGCATCCAGCCTTAGCCGTAATGACTCTCGCCGCTTTCGAAGAGCTTCTTCTTCTGACAACGCTTCCGCGGGAGTAGCCACGGGTAGAGTTTGGTGAATCTGGTGCCTGCTTGCTGGCAGGATAGGAGATGACAGCGATGTTGGCGACTCGCCTTTTGGTAGCATGGTCAAGTTGCTGGCCTGAGGAAATGTTGACGTACGACGCTTACTCAACACATGAGCAATCGCCGAGTGTTCAGACGGGGGTTGTTGTGTTGTACGAGTGCTCTCCCTTTCATTCGTACTCGTCTCTGATCGAGAAAACTGCTGTGGGGAGGCTGACATCCTTTGCCTTTCTCGCTGTTTGGTATCGCGTGCCAACAAATCAACTGGCATATTCCCCATCTGTGGGCTTGGCATGTTCCTTTGCCCGCGTGTTGGTTCCAAAACGTGAGGTCTCGAATGTCTCTCAAGCGTAGTCGCTGCTGCGAATGCTATTGGACTCTGGGCTGACGGCAGATTCTGTCTCAACCGATCGAGCGTTTGAACGAGAATGACGCAATTCTTGCATGTAGATGAACCCTTATGCTCTGGGATTGGTCGCGGCATCGAGCCAGAAATAAAGGCCCTGCTAATGTAGATATGCTGTACTCTTGGAGTCGTCTCACCACAAATCGACTGAAGGCTCTTCACGTCGCCCAAGGCAGTCGGCACTACTGGAATTGGGTTGCGCTTTTCCCGCCACTGCTGAATCTTCTCTTCTGTCGTCATCGAACGCGAGAAATTTGCGAACAGCGAGGGGCCCGCACAAGGTTCAAACTCAACGTCTTCTTTGTGCCTGAGCTCCGCAGGCAGAGTCGAGGCTCGCGCGAGTGGTCTAAGTAGAGGTTGTGGCATATTTTTCGATATCCCTGGAGCGCGCAAAAGCGGCGCGTCTGCTTCGTTGCTCTGTCTTTGTGAATTCGTGGTTCGTCGATGTGATCCATCTGCAATCTTCGACTTTCCATGCTTGATAATTTCCAGCATCGCGTCACCCTTGGGGGCGGTAGTCAGATTCTCGTAACTCTTCACGGTGATGAGAATGTCGTCTTCGATCCGAACTCCACCCACAGGGAGGTATCGCTTGAGCACCTCCACGTTGATGTACTTGGAGTGTATTGGCGACGGGAGGTAAAATTGCTGTAGGGCGTAGACCGAAAAGTAGATGCCAGGCTCGACAGTTACCACCATGCCTTCCTCAAGATGGCTACTTTGAGGGTCTGCTGGAGCGCGGCATGTTTCAGAACTGTACACAGGGACGTGAAAGTTCTCCGGATACAGAGACGGAGTCTAGAGAAGGTTAGCTGCTATCAACGTAGGAATGGCTTGTCGCACTGACCTGTTGATGAGTGATTTTTCCTCTTCGCACGCTCATTAGATCTGCCTGGCCCGGATCATGTACTTCCAGACCAACATGATGCCCCAATCCGTGCGGGAAAAAGGCTCTGCTGGTGCCAGCTTTGAAGATCTCTTCCTTGGTTCCGTTGTGCAAGACACCCAGCTGCAATAGTCCATCAATGGCAATCTGATGCGCTAAAATGTGCAAGTCTAGATACCTGACACCAGGGCCGAGCCTTCCAATACACGCCTCTTGCATGCGCTGTACCAGTTTGTATATGCTCTCGGCTTCTTTGCTGGGCCAGGAAGCCGAAAGTGGGAATGAACGAGTAATGTCGCTGGCATACAATTCATACTCACACCCTGCGTCTAAGCACATGAGTTGCCGACCTGCGAGGTCTTCGTTGTTCGAGTCGTAATGCAAGGTTCCTGCGTTCGGCCCCGACGCGGCGATTGGAGCGTAAGCTTGCTGCTTAGCCTGATGTGATATACACACGTCCATGAACAATCCCTCAACCTGCGCTTCGTTCTTGAACTGTAAAATATTTTCAAGCACGTTCCGATGCGCCTGAGAGCTGATGTCGTTGGCCTTCCTGATGAGATTGATCTCATGATCGTCCTTGATCATGCGACAAATGTTCATGGCTGGCAGTAAAGAAACTGAGTCTGTGCGAGGGGTGAGATTGTCGCAGCCAGGCACTCGCGAAGATGAATGCAGTACGTAGATTCCAGCGTGCCGATTGCCAAACGCCCATTTCTGGACGATGTACTCTAGCTCGTCTGCGTAGAAAACCTCGTCAATGTTATACTTAACGAGTGCCTCCGCTCGAGTTGAGCCACGGCCGTTCCAGATAACGCGCTCTGGCTTAATGCGCGGAATAAACAAAGTAAGCACGTCGCGTCGGACATCGTAAGCCAAGTGGCAGTCGGCTTCATTGCATCTTCCTATCATCAGCACGCGCACAATTGACGGATCGACGACTTCGACTAGACGCACCCGCTCATGTAGTAGAAGTATCGTCGCTGTCGGAATGGCGCTGGCATGTCGCTATCATCGTTGTTCCTCGCCGGTTGCCCTGGAAGGTAGATCAAGCCTTCCTCGATGCCCAGTTTCTCTTGCACTCGCCGTGCATGCTGCTTAGCTGTGTGACATTAGTACAACGCGCGTATTTGGAGATTCTGTGCTTACCTGGATACTTTTCCAGAGGCGTCTCAGCCTCAAGGTGGAGGCAGTACTCCTTGTCTTCCCATCTAAGGCGTTCGGCAAGACCTGTTGCATCGAGGACCTCCATTGTGGCACCGTGAGCTGTTCCTTGGAAGCTCTGCGATTGCGAAACTTGTAGCTTCGGTGGAGGCGCGGTCGCTCTTTTAGTGTTGTCAGAGCTCCTCACCGGTAAGCCACTTGAATCCGTGCAGAGCCGCCAAGACTCCGGTCAGTAATCGACGCTGTTTAATCACCACCGGTTTTGTTTTTTTGGAAGAGAAGTACGATTTGTTCCTGTGGTATCTGTATGGCGTTCGCGTGCGATGCTGACACCGGTTCCATTGCACGATTCCGGAGACGGTGATGATGATGACGAGATGGATCGTGTTCAGCCGCGCCTGATGTTGCCTACTTGACCCCGCGCCTGCCCTCCCTTCCAACACACATTCTGTGCAACACCGTGTCCTCGCGGTATTCGTAGCTCAGGTGAGCGCCGGCATGACATTTGCAGCGGTTGATAGGTGACACGAGACGAGTTGACACCAACTCCGGGTCCATCACGCAAAAGAAGAGATTGCAATTTGACGACCTGGTGAAAATCGCTGATTGGTCAGCCTTCTTGACCGGTCACCGGCCAACATCAAATCAAGCAAAGTGGCACAGAGTATAAAATAGCCGCAAAATTCCGGTCATCTGAAGCGAATCTCGAAACGAAGTACTTGCCGGCCATGATTAGCTAGGTGATGAATCTATCGCCGTACAGTAGCCCGACCGCTGATACATCCCATGGCCTAAGTGCGACATCCGAGCCCGACGAACCATCTCAATGCGATTGCAATCATCTCTAGCCTTAATGCAACTCTCAATGACGAGCGCATAGTCGAAGGCGCTGACACTTCACCAACAGTAACCAAGAAGATTCCCAACGCATCCTATACCCAATCCTTCTACGACGCCCAAGCTAGATTTATATGCATCAGCCCACTCACGTAAACCAAACCACCCGAACTCATTCACATCGCTTACTACAATATACATCTGGGATATGATATCTTGATTCTCATAATTCTTCTTCTGCCTTGTCCATCGCCTCATCCCCACTCCTGCCAACACATCCCACACAGCTCCAAAAGCTATATCCACGACATCTGTTTCCGACGCTTCAGCACTCTGGTAACTCGTTTTGTTCCTGGCCGATTTCCCCGGTCTGCGTCGTCGTCTTCTACAGTGTGTCGCTTGCGGCGGCGCTGTGAAGACGAGTTGGATGGAGGGTCTTTGCGGTTCTGCGTGGCGTGTGAGGTGATGGAGCGGTTTGAACTGATGAGGCGTGTGCATGCGAGATAGATATCCCCGTCTTCGCCGAAGTCGATGGGGCTGGAGTGGTCTGTGTCTTGCTCATCATCTTCTTTCCCATCCCTCTCTTCTTCTTCTTCTTCTTCTTCTTCTTCTTCTTCTTCTTCTTCATCTTCATCTTCATCATCACCTCCCTCCTCCCCTATACCCTCGAAGAAATTATCACCAACCTGCGGCACCGAAATTTCCCATGGATGATGCTCCCTCCTAGGCACATATCTTGCACTTATGCTCCCATCGCTACGACACGGCACCGCCGTCACCTTGGTCGCAACATAGCAAGAGCGGAACTTTGTCATTTTGCCCCGTTTCCTCGCTGCAGCGTGCCGCATAGTCGTGCGCATTGTTTCTGTTGCAAAATCTAATCATCTCACTGTTCATATTTATGACGGGAATCCGAAATCCGAAATAGGAAACGAAGGTTTTGGTGGAAAAACGTACCAGCGCTCAACGCCGTAGCATCCTCTGGTATCAACCCTTCATGTTCCGTTTCTACACAGGCGTCGCAGTAGAACTCTAATAACCCCCTCTCCTCCTCTTTCCTCTGTACTTTTCTCTTCTTATTCTTCTTCGGTGTGCGGTCTTTACTTGACCCCGCTGTATTCGCGACGTGGTAACAGTTTGGTGCACACCTCTCATCCGCCTGCGCCGTGACAACCACGTGCCCACACGCTAGAACGTGCTCATACGACATGGAGGCGTTGCGACAGGGGTCGTTTTCTGCTGTCACGGTGATTCGTGGGTATGTGACTGTCTCGTGGATGGGTGTGAGTTTGGTTGATTGCGCGTTCACGCCGAGGGGCTTGGAGAGGTTATGATAGTGGCGGTGGGACATTGTGGGTGGGTTTTGAGGGGTATCGGGTTGATAGAGGTGAAGGGAGTGCGGGTTTGGGAAGCGTGGATGTGGCAGATCGTGGAGGTGTTGAGGTTTGGTTGACGGGTCGAGGCTGTTAGGCTGCTGGTTATGAAAGAGAGAGCTGTGAGTGGTGAAGTGGGTGGAGAGTGCGGCGCACGAGGTTTTGCTTTCACTTTTCGAAATTACTCAGGCTAAAATTGCGAATGACAGCCCCGAGGGCTTTTGGAAGTCTCGTATATTGACAAAGTATAGTAATGCGATCGCGTAGAGTGGATTTCCACGTGGGAACAACACTGATGAATTTTTCCCATCGAAATGACCTATGGTACCTGGACTAAGATCTTGATATTTCAGTCTTCAAAACCGCGGTTGACAATCCATAACTCTTGAACTAAAAAGCCTATACTGAGGCTCACAATGTGGAATCTGACTGTTACGTCCCCATTCATCCTACACAACTCGACCCCTGACCCTTTCTACCACTCCCAAACATCCGGGGAGCATATCACAAGTCTACGCCTGCCTCGTAGCCGTCCGCCCATGCGCCTCTTCCCCCTGCTCATCCTGCACATCTTGCGCATCTCCATCAACCCACATCTCCACAGCCCTCATCCCCCTATCCCTCCCCTCCCCATCAGCAGCACGCTTGAAAGCCTGCATAACCCCATTCAAACCCGTCACATCCTCCTCGTCAAAAGCCACTGTCTTCAAAAACCCATATAGCGACGTCCCACCCAGCTTAATCTTCAGCTGTACCTTGGCTGTCTCTAGTTCCGTAGAAGTAGCCGCGCAACCTGTTAGAGAAACAAAGGCAGCGCAGATGTCGTCTTTGGTCGTTGTACCGTCTACCAGCTCAAAGTCAAGGACCGAGACGAAAGTTGCGAGAGAGGCGATGCCGAAAAGGTTGTGTGTGCGATTTCGGGTTTGCAGCAGAGGGAGGCTGAGGTCGACGACGAGTCTGTGGATGAGTTTGCGGAGGAGTTGCGGGGTGAAGGGGCGGCTGAGGAAGGGTGGGATGTATTTGATGATGGCTGTGTGAGAGAGTTGTACAATGAGTGGCTAGATGAGGAGCGGAGTGGGGAAGAGACGGGGGATGAGACCTCGGTATCCTGGTCGACGGATACGGAGATGGGCTCTTGTGAAGACAAGGAGCTGTTCTGTTTGTTGGATGTCATCGTCGCTTCTTTGGACAAGGGGCAAGTGGTAGTTTCGAGCTCTGAGGTCTCCTCAACAGGAGTAGCATCATCCGTTGTAGAGATCATCTCGGTAGCAGCGATTGGCTCTGCCATGGTAGTCTTGGCGTCCTCCTTCTTGGCCTTTTGCTGCTCCTTCATCAAGACTGGAGATTGGAGCGCGAGGACATGCATAGCGACCAGCTTTTCGTGGAGCTCACGCGAATGGGCCATAATACCAGAGCCATTTGGCATGTTCAAAAGCCTAGAGACGAATCCAGAATCAGAAGTCTCTACAACCGACATGTCATCCGGCTTCTTTTGCTGTTGCTCCTTGCCGGAAACTGGAGAGCTGGGATGTGCATTACGACCAACTTGTCATGAAGGTTGCGAGCCTCCATAGTCATTCCAGAGCCATTAGGCATCGAGAGCATCTTGGAAACGGATCCCTGGTCACAAGTATCTGCGATAGGCATACCGGTCGGCTTCTTCGTCTTCTGCTGCTACTGGTGGTGGTGGTGGTTTGAGACTGGAAGTTGAAGAGCCGGAACATGCATAGCAGCCAACTTATCATGGAGATTGCGAGATTCCATTGTCGTCCCGGGTCCGTTTGGCATAGATAGAAGCTTGTAGACGAAGCTAGACTCTTCCATGTTTGGAGTAGCGATGACAGCGGTGTCAGAAGAACTCGAGGCAGGAGTCTCAACCGCGGTGACAGCAGAAGACCCAGCGTCAGTGACAACATCCACCTCCTTAGTCGTCTTGGTAGCCTTTGCAGCCTTCTTATCCGCCTCGGAAATCTTCTTTGTCGCGTCGGTATCTGGAAGAATAAGCGAAGCGACATGCATAGCGACCAAGGTAGCCTCCTCATCACGCGTCAGACGCGAAGGGTACATGGCAGCATTGAGGAACGCCAGACGAAGCGGTAGCCAAGAAGGCGGCTTAGACTCTGCGACTTCAAAATCATCGCTCTTACGAGAGCGCTCCGAAAGAGACTCGTCCTCTTCAGTAGCGACATCTACATCGAAGTCCGCTTCAGAAGACTGAGACATGCACATGTCGTCGTCGGAATCTTCGCCGAGCTCTTCCACGAAACCCCCCATCCATCCGCCGGCGCACCAATGTGCTGAGTAGTGAAAAATGGATCATCGTCATCGGAGTCGAACTTGGAGTCTGAAGTCGAATCGTATACCGAGGTGTCGTCTGACTCAGTGTCCATAGTCTCCGGCACGTAGGCGGGCTGTGGGATCTCCTCGACATTGCCGTTGACGACGCGCTGCTCAACAATAACGCAGTAGTCCCACTTGGAAGGCGGAGCACGCGGACACTTGGCCACAGCAGCCAGGATGCGTTTGTCTGTCCGCATCTCGCGGACGCCCTTGGCGTGTGCAGCGGCGTAGTTGCTGTTGTGGTTTTTGTTGATGGGTGCAGCGAGCGGCTTTCGACCCTTTTTTACGCGCTCGGCTTCAGCCTTGTCAATGGGGATTTGCAATTTCTGATCCTTAGTGAGCTGACAAGTGTCTTGGACGCTCTTGTTGTTGACGGTTGTGCTGTTGTTTAAGGCGCCGCTGGTGGGGGCGGTAGTGGTTGAAGACATGGTGTTTGTTGAGTGAACAATCTAAGGAGGTTTGGCTGATATTTCTCGTCGGGGCCATGTAAGTGAGATATACCTTCGTTGAAGCCGAAGACAATACAGTTGAGATATCAAAGTCTATCGTAAGATATTCAGGATGCAGGTGAGCTTCATGCTTGATTTCCTAAAGCCTGTTGAGGGTTTGGACCAGTGATCTGTTGTGAGGGACGAACAAGTGAGGTGAGGGGGGTGATTTGATGCCTTGGGTCGTGAGATACTCTGCACGTGTAACGCTCTGCGTGAAACACCTCAAGGACCGAGCGCTTGGTGTAGAATTATGACGCAAGAGCAGTTCTCACTATGTATAACCAGTCAATTCGCCAGGCGCCGATGCTTTCACTGAATCAGGTGGGCAGGTCCTCTCGAAGAGTGGGCCAGTATATAATCGCTAGGGGACCTCATCGTATTGCCTTGTCATATCAGCATAGGTGAAGGAGGAGAGTCAGGCATGGAGACATCTGAAAGCACCCCACCCAGAGAGCAATAGAGTACGGCCGCGATGGGGTCTTCGAAAACGAATGTATTAAGCGACCATGGACCGTATGATGTCTCGCGCCTTTAAGAGGGAAAGCATGAACTCGTGATGAGCCTACCGACATCGCGACGATGAAAATCATGCCGAACACCGCGAGTCAACGCGTGTCAGCGATCTTGACTGCGAGCCATACGTTTCTTCAATCGCTATGCAACCTGGTTTGTGTATTAGCGTCTATCTGATACGCGTTTGCGGCTCCTCACTAATTCGCTAGCTTGATGGTGTTTCCAACGGTCTAGACAGGGCAATACTTGTGCCCATCATGAAATGAATCCAGCAGCTCTATCCTAAACTCACTGCCACTGTCACTCGCAGCACGAAGGTCTTCCAGCTCCTCCATCTTCCGCAACGCCATGTTCGCCCGCATGATTAGGTGATCGAGATTGGCGTGGAGGTCGTTGCGGATGCGATCCTCTTCAGTCACTGCTATACAGTCAACAAATCAAGTCTCGACTACTCCAAAAGCGCGCGATCAGACCTACAACTGGTAACACCCCCCATGATCTCATTCCGCATATCTAACACCGACTGCTTCACTGCAGCAAGACTGGCTTCGAGTGTCAAAGCCTCCCGAGTTCGAACGTCAGCGTGCCGCCGCTTGATCATTCCAATGCCATTGCATGTCAAACAGATCGGCGAGCAGTCTTTTGCCTCATGGCCTCGCGCCTCTCTACCTTTCTGTTGCGTACAGATTGTACACAACACTGGACACTCATTGGACCAATGCCCATAGTTCTTGCAGTGCCCACACACGTTGTTCGCGGGATCTGCTGGTGGTGATGCGGGTGAGCGATGGAAGACAGTAGAGAAGCTTCGTCGGAGAGTACTGAGGGTGTTTGGTTTGCGCCTTGACGACTTGGGCGGTACCTGGGGAGGCGGGGGAGTGCGAGGAGAAGTTTGCGCCAGCATTTCTTTAAGAGCGAGGGAGACGGTCCCCTGATGCCGCGAGGTTTCGGACATGTCGAGCAAGTCTGGGATTTCGACAGAGGGCGTAGTGATAGCATTGACTGGAACACTTCCCAGATGTCGGAATGCAGGCAAGCGTCAGGTAGCTGGTGCAGGAGGACTACGGCCAGCGACGCTCAAGTTGGTCTGTCATAGACGCAAAAGCACAGGTAAAGGAGGGGAATTGGAATGCTACCATGGCTTGGAGGTCTGATGTTGTAATGCCTCGTGGAGTCGATCAGGCGCCTCCAATGGCCATCACCGGATACAGTTTACTGGTGTCATTGCATTATCGCGCATTCGCCTTGTGTATCTCGACGCGATGCAAAGTTCCGCTGTGCTTCGAACGATTGCGTCCTGCGTCCTGATGGTGTTGAGGTTTGCCGAGAGAGGGTACCTAGATATTGTCACATGTCAAAGATCACGTGATCCATTCCATCCAGCCAAAAATCGGGAAAGATGAACAGCGCTCGACAGCAAAAAAAAGAATCAGATGCTCTCCAGCGGGGAATTGAACCCCGGTCTCCCGCGAGTTGTCGTTGAACGATGACAAGCGGAAATACTGACCACTATACTACTGAAGAAGAGAAAGCTGATCGCTTTAGTAGTAGCTACTTGATGGAGGAAAATTGGTTTTTTTACAATATATTGTTAAAAATTAAAGATCACCAGCGTAAAGCATTGAGCACAGGTGCTGCCAAACTTTTCTGGTTGTGGGTCTTTTCTCGGATGTGGAACCCAGCGCCATAAGTGGCGCGCGATTGTCCCACAAGCAAGCTGTGGCGATTTCGCCCCGCTCATCACCTGCCATTGATGGCTAAAAGCCGACAACCGGAAGGCCCTTCTCGTCAAAGGATTTTGTGTTTGATCATTCAAGGCCCAAATCTAGACTTGACTGCCTAATCCACTTGTCCTGGGTTCTTGGCAAAGTTTTGGGCGATGCAGCTGCGTGGATGACAGGCATCTAGAAGCGTGCCTGCAGTGTGGACCAGACGGGCGGGCCAACTTTGGACTCGACACCGCCTTATTTCCTCAGGCCCAAGATTGAGGTTTACATACTGCAAAGACGTAGTGTACTGTGCCGCAATGCTGTTGTAATTGATATAGCCTTGCTGCGGTGAACATGTCAGGGTAGCAGGCAACAGCAACATGGCTCGCCGACTGGTATCACTCTGGGATTATCGTGAGGTACGAAATGGGAATTCGGTCGGGCCTGCAGGGCCGTCGAAAGTTACTAAGAAAAGCAGACTAGACGCTGTCAACGCCGTGCAATGGAACCACCAGAGAGTGGTTCAAAAGACAGTGGTGAGTGCCATAACAAAGCGTTCTCGTAGCGTGTAATGTTGTGCTACGCCACGATGTAGCGCTGGGTTCCTACGTGTGCGTGGCGGTGCACCTGATAGTCGGCCTAAAGAATGCTACCTAGGTATACATTCCGTTTGGCGAGACAAGAAGGCAGAGTCTAAAGGTTGAGCAACCATGCAAGATGACATTTCTCTGTCATACCGGGCATTGGCGCAATAGCACGAAGCCGTTAGCGTTGCAACCGAGAGTAAATAGTGGAAGCTGGCAGATCCGAGCGGAAGCCGTGGCCGAAAGCGTAAGCCGCACATGAGTAGGTGGGATGCGGCACGGCCTTGGCTTGAATTGGCTGTGACGCGTTCCATAGTCTGGGGTTGCCCTGGCCCGGTGCTTGACAAAGAACAAAGAGATTTCCGTTGCTCGTCGCGACGCCCGCCATGATTGTGTCGTTACAGTCTGGGGGGATGCAGGATGAAGTGAGCGTCTTGGCCTTTTAGGTGAGGGAGGAGGGAGCGCATGCGCGACCCCAAGAAACAGAAAGGGGCGATGGCCATTGTAAATATTGGGCATGGGAAGGCGCTCACGGCGACGATGATGATGGATTGGCAAGAGCGAGGCGGGCAGGGGTTGTAGCAATGCTTAACAGCATGGCCAGTGGCTGAGCGTGTATGCGTGCGTCCTCCACCTCAGCGAAGTACGAGGACGTTTGGCGCCCTCTTCCCCACCGCTCATCCAGCCCAGCTCTCTGGTCATTTCTGGTCATACTTGCTCTCTTCCCGTTCCAATTCCAAACTCGATCCCGTAACTTCTTCTGGTCGCTCGTTGTTGCTGTCCCCCACCATCCGGAAACCATTGCGCCGTGCACCTGCTGCTGCCTCGGCTCCATCTGCGCTCGACGGACCGAAGCGATCTGCACCGCGCGTCAGGCTGAATTCAAGAGAGCCAGGTGCAGGTGAGGCTCATTTATTTACCGTATCGTTCCTCGACAATTAGGAAGGCCGCAACAGGCGTTTGCCACAGTCACTCGTTTATCCCACTGCATCTGCTCTGCATGAAGACGGCCCAAGTCGCTCGCTGGTACCGCGCGAGAGCTTAGGGCGACGACGCCAGGCACCACCTGAATCGCGAACAAGGCACTCCCCCGCTATCCAAGGCGCGAACCAACGTCCCAATGCACGCGGAGAACTACCACAGCATCAACGGGGCCAGGCCTGAGCAGAAGGAGCGCACGCCATGGTACTGGCGTTTCATCGCCATGGCCGCCTCGTGGATGATACTAGGAGGGTGAGTAGCTGCCGTGCGACTGAGCGCAGCACGCTTCAGACGAAGGTGCGCTGATACTTTGCAGATATCTCATACTGCCCGGCCTCTACGCAAAAGAATATGACCTGCGCTTCGGCCGATCAGTATTAACCGTCATTGTCGTCGCGCTTCTCACAGCTGGCTATTCATTCACCGCGCTTCTCTGCTTCGCCTGTCGCAATGAGCACTTCCAAGCGGACGGCGTCTTCCTGTACGGCCCATTGCCCACACGGCACACATGTACGCAGCGCAATGCTAATTTATTGCCCAGACCAGCCCTCGTTTCCTCCCTCGCCGGCCTCATCTCGATAGCATACAACTTGCTCGCCTCCAAAGCGTACGAGTGGGCCACCGCTGCCGTAACCGGCACAGTCCTCAGTGCCACTGCAACCCTCATATACTGCATCCTCTGCATTTGGACATACCGACGAATGAACAAGCACGAGCAGCCAGCAGAACCCCGTTCTCATCTCTGGTCCGAGGAGCCCTTTTACACAAACTTCCTCCGCAACGTCTATCCGACTGCCGTTCGACCTCAATCGCAGCCACTCGACGCCGCATACACCGAATACGACGGTGTGCATCAGCAAATGGCGCGTTTGCTGCACAAGTCTGAAGACCGAGCGAGTCCCGATCCCGATACTACCACCTTCAGGATAGACCTGCCAGGAGAGCGTGAGCAGCGAGAAAGAGAATTGCGCAGTCAAGAGTTGGTAGGCACACCAGCCCAAGCACATTCTGACTGGAATCGTGGTCGAGCCGACAGCAGACCAGACAGCTTGGGTGAGCATCAGGCATGGCAACAATGGCATGACCGCGGCCGAGCTCCCACGCGACCAACGAGCACAGGCAACAGGAGCAGTCATTCCAGGAATCTCAGTCGAGAAGAGAGAAGACGAGAGATTGAAATGGGCCAGATTCACCCATGATCTACTCTGATTGCTCTTTCTCTTCCATATCGGTTCTGTCGTTTACTCATTTTTATCACACACACAAAGCAGCGTCGGTGTCCTCGGTAAAGGTGTTTATGGAGTTTTTTTTTCACAGCTATACCTTTTGCATATTCCACCTCTGCATTTTAGGGTTTGATCTGGGACAATGTACATGTTGCATGATTATTATTTTTGGCATATTCGATAGGCGCTCAATGTATTTCTATCTCTTTTCACGTTTGGTTCTGTAATGAGTCTAGAGCAAATACGACTACGGCAGCGACACTCACTATGAATCTACCTTGCGTTTCGACCCTATCTCCGCCAAACGGCTTCTCCAGCCACATTCGCTACATCTTACCTTGACAGGACGTCTCCTTGCATACCTCTATTCAAGCGCCAAAGGTGACAGATTCGGGGTCTGGAATTCAACAAACAGTCCGGATGCCATCGGCAGCGGTCACAGTCGTCGTCATGAATCCGACAGGTCCGACCTCTTCTGAAGCCCATTAGGAGTACTAGGTTTGAATACTGATCAACAGCGTTTCCTAGTAGAGTTGGGGTGGGCGGCCATATCTGCGATCCAAAGCAGCGCCGTGTTGCCCTCTCCAAAGCGCGGGAACACCGACCACGACAACCATAACAACAACAACGACCCCAGCGAACTCATTCAAAAACTTAATTCACCGTCAGCGCTTCATCGTTACCGGCAATCGGCCACCTTCTCTCTCGATCACACTGCACAATCAGACCACAACAAACCTCCACCAAACATTGCTCATCCACCATTCTACTTGTTGAGGCAATCCATCGGCGCGTCTAGATGTTCTCACATGTAAGCGTGGGAAAGGATGTGGCACATCGTCCAGTCAAAATCATACAATGTGTCAGCACCCCCCATGGCAAGGCGAAGCGAAGCATTCCGAGCGGTTAGCCAGCCACAGATGAGGTGAGCGTGTTAATCATATGTAAGCCGTGGCTGAGGGGTTGTGGCTGTGGGGCAGCATTTCCTCTCTCTCTCTTTCTCTCCCTCGAAAATATACAAACGTTGTTTGTAACGAAGAAGACGCAAAATATGTGTTTTTGCTACATCAACACACGCATCTAATGTACTGAGCGACACGGTATCCATCCGCTCCATTCCATCTCCATCTCCATCCTCCGTCTAAAGAAAACTCAATATACTGAAAAAAAATCGCCCCTATCTATACCATCCAGCGTCTTTCTTTTCCTTGTCCGCTTTCACCCCAAAAAACTCACGTTCTTGATCTACGCAGCGCATCTAAACCTTGATGGCAAACTGCTTCAAATACTCATACGTCTCCACATTAGCAGCCACGGTATCGCGAATCACCTTTGCGCCCTCTTCACCGTATTTCTCTTTCCACTCCGCGAACAGCTGGTCATCGGATTTGGGCTCTTTCTTCTGTTGGTAAACTGTCAGTCTGTCGTCTATATCCAACAACACAAAATCCATAAACGGGGAAGGGGAGGGGATGATGGTGGGAAAAAAGGAAACAAACTCACGTGCGTCCGCATCCTCAACCGATCACTATCAAGCGCATCCTCATGAAATCCCTTCCACTTCTCAAACGCCTCCTTGGCAATCCCCTGATCCTTCTCCGTGTCCCAGACCAACATGTTAGGATCCCACTCGATACCCGTGGTCTTGCAGTACGCCTCGATCATAGCAGCAGGATTATCCAGCAAATCGTCTGCATCGATAACGCAGATTTCCACGCCGCCTGTATGCCCGTTTGTCTCGTCATTGGAATCCATTCCTTTTGCGCCCGCGAACTTGGGGCCGATTTGTCCCTCGGATCGCAGGTAGTCGAACAGGCGGCGCAGCTCGTCGTAGCCGGCTTCGTCTGGCCGGAAGTTGTAGAACCCTGTCATGGCGTCTAGCGGCGGTATGGTGCATCGGTAGTACGATGGGATGCTGTATTTGGGGTGGCGGATTAGGAAGGTGAAGTGGTAGGTTGCGAGGAGCGCCGCGGGGATCACGGTTGGGTTGCCGGGCTCGCCCTCTGTGTCGTACGGGTATGGCGGCCGCGAGGGGTCGGTTCGTGTGGTTACGGGTGAGAGTTCGGTTGTGTTTGTGCCGACGTTGCTGCGGTAGTTGGATAGCGATGGGGCGATTGTGGCGGGCTTGCCCGAGGGAGGTATCCAGTATTGGGCCATGTCTTTTATGAAGGCGCGTTTTCCCTGCATTTGGACGTGAGTGTGCTTTCTTGTAGTTGGGCACGTGGAGTTTTCCGATTGAGGAAATGTATCTTTTGAGGGGTTTCTGGTCTTGGGAAAAACTAAAGGAAGGGCATTAGAGCGCCTGTGGGAAATGCCGTCGTGGGGTTGGGGTGTTGACATGGGAATTGGAATTTTCGGTTTCGTCGCAAATGAACGGTGATGCATCATCCGAGGTTTGGTGGAGAAAACTCTGGCAGATCCGAATGGCTGGGGGCTGTACGGGCATGGTGGATGGAATGGGCAGGGGCAAAATGGAATCGATGGTAAAGGGTGAGGAAGCACGAATACACGCAGAAGAAAACGAGCCAGGTTGCGATGATAAGATGTTGAATTGTAGGAGAGGAAATGAAGGCCGAAAACATTGTGAGGAAAAAAAGGATAATGATGCTGCAACGACAAACGAAAAGATTAGCAAACGAACCTCCGAGTTCTCTCTCGCAATGCGATCAAAGATGGTTCTGTATGTGCTCTCCTCGTAACCACTCTCCTTTCTGGCTTTTGGGTCGTTTTCATAGCGCTCCGCAAGGCGTTCAGGTCCAAAGTAGTACGCATCGCCAAACGGCTCGTGAACACATTGAAGTGTGTCATGGCGTGTCATGAAGACCTAGAACACAGTAAGGATTCCATTTTGTACCAGACGAATAAAACCGCGCAAGACATACCCGCTCAAAGGCCGTCGAGCAGGCCCTCGGATGAGTCGCCACAAAGATAGGCTTACTCGTCATGATGGGCAACTGTCGACTATATGCTTAAGATCTGTATTCCAAATATCCCACAGTAAAATAAAACTACAGACTGAAATTTCTCAGTCGGCGTCGAAGATGGTGAAAGAGTTAAGGAAAAGACCAAGTCAACATATATTCCAATCCCAGTCTTGTCTTTGACAAGTTTTTGAAAAAAAACAAGAGGGGCACTAGCAGACTCTTATACCGCAGGCCCAGACAACAGCCAGAAAAAAAACTGCCGATCACAGATGCCCACAATCCACAATGTCTGTTGAGCAACAAAATCCCTACCGGCGATACGGGTTAACAGGTACTAGTGCGGCTAGCCATGCAATAAGGTGGCAGAACAATCAAGGAAGATTCGGGTAGAGTAGGCCATTGCTACGGCCGGCACCCGCAAGCCGGCAGGTATGGCATGAGGCATATGCAAACAAATGCAAGCAAAAGCGGCTGCCCTGGTCTAGGCGCAGGCCAAGGCTGCAGAGCGATATGCACAAACCTCTTGTTTGCGGGATGAGGGGGGGGGCTGTTGCGCACCATCGCAAAAGAAGTGATGTCACAGAGCGGGTTTGCGAACGGGTAACAAGGCGGCATACCATGTGGTGGGGTTGACTTGTGCCCCTCACTAGCTTAGCAGCTAAGGCCGAGCAGCCGGCGGACCCTCGCAAGTGTTGCAGACTTCCATCCTTTTGACTTGTCGGTTTGCGCCCCATGCGCGGCTTTTCGTTGGATGGGTTTTCGGCTCCGTTTTCTGGCATGCTTTGATAGATAATGACTTGTTACTACTGCTGCAGCTAAAAGCACGACATATTGTGGCGGCATGTCGCTATCGTCCCGCTGCTTGCTGCCTCCTTCCCTCGAATAAAACCCCGTTGGAGGACACCCCGCCATCAGGTAGGAACGCGTTTGCTTCAGTCCAACCGGCACGACTATACGTGATGAAGGCTTAGCGCCTGTCATCAATTGTGTCTATTTTTGTTTGCGGGGGGTTATCGTGTTCGTGGGGAGATTGTCGTGCTTGTACTGCGAGCAACTGGTCGCCCTGCCGCAAGTCCAACAATCGACGACACAGCCAAATCATGTGCGCTTGTCATAGTTTCGGTGGAACAGATGCATACCATATCGTCTCAAGTACGACGTACGAAGGAGTTTCTTTCCCATTAAAATCCGTGTTGCGGTCTTCGTACCCGGAGCCCGCCGGTTGGAGCACGTTTCTTTCCCAAGAGACATGCAGCTACTCCAGGCGAGACGACTATCTCCTCTCTTCAAAACACAACGGAAGACGTTCGAGGCGCAGCGTAAAGCAGTCCGCTTGGTTCTCAATGAAGAGCCTACAATCTGCTTCTTCCCCAGGAGCAAAAAAGACTCGAAATCGTCTAAACATCATACCAACCACCATACGCAGCTGCAGCATAGCCAAAGGCTTTCCGGCACAATTATACGCCCCATAGCCAAAAGGAAAAAAGGCATCGCGGCGGAGGATAAGATCGGGGCGCGCAGACCAGCGTTCAGGGAGGAAATCATCTGGATGGACGAACGCACGGGGATCTAGGACGTTAGCGCAGGTAAGCCGGATTAGGGGATCGGATGTACCTCGATGCAGAGCGTATGTCGGCGTTGATACGTTCATATGTCCGGGAATGTATCGACCTGCGACCACAGCGCCTTCTGGGGGTGTCATGCGCTGGAGGCCGGAGGGAACAGGCGGACGCAGTCGCAACGTCTCGTTGATGATACCGCTCAAGAAGGGCTTGTTGACCAGGAATCTGTCCTCGATGATTCCGTCCGAGCATGGCAGGTTCAACAACTCTTTGTGGAGTTTATCTTGGTATTCGGGATGTCGACACAATAGCCAGCAGATGTTGGATACGGTGATTGCGTTGGTATCTGCACCGGCGATTATCGCTAGCTTGGCCTCACTGAGAGTATTTTCTCTAAACCCACCGGATTCTGAGAGATGATTGTAGATATCTGGCGATTCGTTTGACATCTACACGGCTCAGCGTTCGGAAAAAGATA
Organism: Stemphylium beticola; assembly: GCA_029100535.1. Taxonomy (NCBI): domain Eukaryota; kingdom Fungi; phylum Ascomycota; class Dothideomycetes; order Pleosporales; family Pleosporaceae; genus Stemphylium; species Stemphylium beticola. The sequence continues at coordinate 167,047 of JARBXR010000026.1, read as the reverse complement.
CAAGATGTGGCTGGAAAAATCACCTTGCTTCGTGCTTTCAAAGCGTCTTCATACCAGCCCTCTACCTTTTTCCGACTCTTTCCTAACGTGGAAAGGCTCCTAGCGATATGGAACATGGGCATGTGGAGGAATGCAACGCCAATTGCCTTTTGCCTTTTGAAAAAACTCGTGACGATAGGATGACGCTGTTTCGTCGTCTGTTGGTCAAAGGATATTCCAAACGTCAGGTCTGATATTACGTCAAAGAAGAGATGTAAGAAGGCGCCGCTTGCATCGCACGGGGTTTTGGATTCGGCATGCTGGGCGAGGATGTTTGCGAGAGTTTGGTAGTGCGTGATGAGCCGAGGCACGTATTCCTGTAATGCTGTCAAGCCTCAGAAGAATCCTCGAGCAGCTTACAAGTTGGCTCACCTCTATTCTGGAACGCTTTGTCCCAGTACGTACGCTGCTCCCTATGGAGATAAGGGTCGCGCGTGGTTTGTAGCGTATGAGATGGATACGTTTGGTCGTAGAATTCTCCCTTTTTAATCTTGGTTCTAGGCCTATGAACATCGACTACAGCATCTGGATGGCATATGGAGATCTCTCGAGGCCCTACACTCTGTCAGACTTGATCTTGTTAAGGCCTAGCATTCTACCTACGTATGCGCACAAAATCGCCATATCGATTATGTAAAGCACGCAATTTGATGTAGAGATCAAGGTCGGGTGCGCTCTGGTAAATAACCCAGAGTCCTGTTAGACGCGCAGCTCGTGGTCCGGGGAATGACCGCAATGGATGCAGATGTGCTCGATAGATAAATATGGAGCCAAACACGCCACTCAAGAGAAAGATATTGGGAGTGCTAGCGATGGCAAAGGACGAATTCCAGAATAGGTCTCTTTCGGTTAGCGCCAATAATATGATTGAAATGTAAAGTATAAGGCTCGTGTTCAGGATAGTCGGAGTATGGCGATCCCATTCGTAGTGCTTGGAAAAGACGGTGACATGGAGGAGGACGCCGACGCAGAACGCAGCGACGTAGTAGTAGAAACGCATATCCCCAATTACCTTTTCAAGGGTGAGAGACTTATTCTCTCGAAGTAAAGCAGTAAAAGTTGCAACGGGCCATGTTTTGTTGTTCAGTTGGACTGTGATGTCCGAGCGTATCGGCATTTTCGGTCATTCCTTCACCTTCAGCCACAAGGTCTGCTAACCCTTTCCCGAGCATCTTATTGTCACGGAACTGGTGTTTAGAGAAAATGATTGGAAGTGGTGCTTCGCGTAGGCTATACTACAAGTAGCTAGAGAGAAGCTTGGAGTCAATCCGTCGATTAGGTCCTGCTTATAAGCTGATCGGGGATGCAAAGATGAAGTTGCAGATCTGACTTTAGGCACTTCTTAACGTATTGTCATTATGCGGAAGGTTGTGTATGCGTCTATACACTACCTACCACCATCACAAGTACATGAAGGAGAGCGGACAAAACGCGGACGAAAAGTGGAGTCAAGATGCAGGAACGTTGGTTAATTGACGTCATTGCTACTTTTCCACCAAACCAGTAGTGGCACAACATACGCTATCCCAACTTTTACAAGCTGCGGAGTGGGTGGAGTGTATATTCATTCCACAGATGAAGGTTAATAAGTCGACCGAGGAATTCCTAGAGAGCATTGAAAAGCCGCCCTACAGAGCCTCAAGTAGCTTCTCAAACAACGACCGTCCAATAATAGCTCCCCGTGGCAACTACCATGGCAGACTCACAAAAGAGTGTAGGACTAATTGGTCTCTCGGCAAAAGGGTATGCAACCATGCCATAATCCACGAGACTCATACGAGATCGCTGACACGCGTCATAGCTCCTGGGCATCTCGATCCCATCTGCCATATATGCAACAAACCTCTCACTACAAAATCACAGCCCTGCAGAATAGCTCGCAAGCCTCTGCTGATGCGTCAGCAAAAGCATACTCCTTGGATGGTGTTGCGACCCACGATAACCCAACCTCGATTGCCAAGGACCCGAACGTCGACATTATAGCCGTCAGCGTCAACGTTCCTCAGCATTACGATCTCATCCGCCCAGCTCTTGAAGCGGGTAAAGATGTCTTCTCCGAATGGCCGCTTGCCAGAAACCTCGCCGAAGCCGAAGAGCTAACACAGCTTGCGAAAGAGAAGGGAGTGAAGACCATGGTCGGATTACAGGCGCGCCAAAGCCCGTCTGTCATCAAAGCCAAAGAGATAGTTGCATCCGGTAAACTTGGCAAGATTCTCGGAACCACCATGTTCGGTCATGTAAGCATGCCGAGTGCTCCGTAAGCCACAATCGTCCTTGCTGATACTTACCAGGGTGGGATATTTGGTGGCATGGTCGATCAAAGCTTCCTCTATGGGCTTCCTATCGAAGCCGGAGCAAACTTGGTCACGATACCTTTCGGCCACGCTGTAGACGCACTATGCTACGTCCTCAACAGCGAGTTGGAAGACATCTCCGCCACGCTTACAAACCATTACCCTGAGATCGACCTTGTGGATGAAAACTACAAGCCCATCGAGAAGCGAAAGAAGACGGCCCACGACTTTGTCAGCATGACCGCGTCTCTTATCAACGGCGGAGGCAATGTTGACGTGACCTACGCCCCAGGCCTATCCCGCTCCGGCCGCGACTTTTACTGGGAGATTGTTGGCTCAGAAGGCACCCTAGTCCTCGAAGGACCAAAAATGGGCGGCCATGTGCAGATGTTCCAGCCCAGCGTCAAGCTCGCGATTGGCCAGGAAGAGCTCAAACATGTCGAGGTCGAAAAGGCAGCCGACAAGTCGTTCTCAGTGGGGAAGGCTTGGGATGCGTGGGCTGGAGAAGGGCTGGAGAAGGGGTACAGTGTGACTACGTGGGAGGACGCTGTGATCAGGCATAAGATGATCGATGCTATCTACCGCAGTGCAGACAGCGGAACGCGTACAAACTACCTCTAACCTGTCACAAAGTTATCAAAAACCCTCCGCAATAAATATACAACCCAACGTCTCAGTGATAGTCATATGGCTTGCGCGAAACCAGAACAGATACATGTGACCTGCGGGCGGTGGCGATTTAACAACCCAAGACAAATTCGGTTAGCGTAGAAATGACGTCTTCCGGCTGTGGTGCATAGCCAAAACGCCATTCATGCATAGCATCTATCCTCAACCACGTACCCAAAGCCTCACCAACATCCGCGCGCAAATAACTCCTCTAGCGCATCACTTCAAAATATGTGTATCGTACACTAAGAACTACTAACCCCGACCGCCCTACCCGCAAGCTTAGCCACGCCGTCCCCAAAAAAAAGACTGAGCTTTTCTCTTGGCTTCCGCTTGCGCACTTTTTGTTACGTTATAGTTAGCATACCCTCACTCATTCCTCTTAGTCAACCACCTTATGAGCCGGTGATGTCACAGCAAGTGCAAGCTTACGCTACGTCGTATTGCGCCGCAACAGTGGAAAAACATGAATCATCTGTCTTCGCCCCCGGGGAACAGGCGGGAATGGGAGCCATGCCATGTCCACCTACTTTTTTCCCTCACCACGCTGCCCCGCGCTTTTTGAGATTGGACTTTGGAGGCTTGGCTTATGAGGCTTGAATGCTGAAGCTTCTTTCTCGTTTTGGTTCTAACGACGTTGTACGATTTCACCGCCTCGGTACAGCTTTGTACGCGACGTATTGTTGCTGGCGGGTACCCGCTGCTACGCCCTTCTGTTGACAAGCCGTGTCATTACAAGGAAATATCAAGGACAATAAGAAGGAAGAAAGAAGCAAGCTCGATTTCCCGGGGGTTTTCGACACTTTTCATCATCTTACTCGTCGTTGCTTTTTGCGTTTCACGATCTCACGCCGAGGTAAACTACCCAACATTAGGCATCAAGACAAGGAAAATAAGATAAGATAAAAATATCATATCCTGCGTTCAGGATCGACCAGATACTAGAGCCTTGGGTCGTCGAAGACAATTGTCCGTCATGGATTCTTCCACTACAAGGTCGCGCTCGACGAGTCTGTCCTCGGGAGAGATTGGAGAAAAGCCACCGCTCCCTTCACCAACATCGCAACCCCCATCAGCGCCATCACGACCCAACCCAAGCAAAGAAGCAGATGCAGGTTCAGAACCGGAATTCCTCACCTGGACCTCCTCAATCGATCCATCCAACCCTTTCAACTTCCCTGTCCGTAAGAAATGGCGCACCACGCTGCTCGCCTGCGGCATGACGTTCTTCGTGCAAGTCTCTGGCACAATGTTAACCTCGGCCGCCGAACAAATAAACACCAGCTTCAACGTCAGCGACGAAGCCTTCCCACACTCCTACTGGCCAGTGCTAAGCTGGAACCTGGGCGGTGCCGCCGCACCGCTCCTGGGCCTGCCCTTGATGGAGAACTTTGGCGTTCGTTGGAGTTACCTAGCCATCTACGTGGTCCTAATCATTTTCATCATCCCACAGGCGCTGGCGGAGAACTTTGCCACGCTGATTGTGACGAGGATTATCACGGGTTCGTGCTCGGGTGTGCTGGCGAATATCACGTCGGGCATTGTGAGCGATATCTGGAGACCGGGGAGAGCGCAGAGTTTCGGTACGTCGCTGTATATATTCGCGCTGCTTGCGGGGTTAAGTATGGGGCCCGTGTTTGGGAGTTTGGTTGTAAGGTATACGACCTGGCGATGGTAAGATTGAAGACACTCTCTGATTTTTTTGAATGAGGGAGTAGAGGCTGATTTGTTTGTGTCTAGGATCTTCCTGGGTCAAATCATCTTTTATATCGCTTTAATACCGGTCCTGTTCTTTGCACTTCCGGAAGTGAGGCCGGATGTCATTCTTGCGCAACGTGCACGTCGCATCCGTGAGACTACGGGGAAGGAGGTGTGCGCACGGGCTGAGAAGCAGCACACAAGCTTCAGTGAGATCCTTAAAGAGACACTTGTGAGGCCCACCCGCATGCTCTATACCGAAGGCGTGGTCTTGTCCTTTGGCCTGTGGAGCGCATTCTGCATCGGAACAGCCTTCATGTTCACGCAGTCCATCGTCCAAGTCTTCTCTGAACTGTACGGCTGGTCGTTCTTCGGCACAGGACTTGTGCAGTCTACCGTCGTGATCGGCGAGCTCATTGGCCTTCTCGCTTCCTTGGTGCAAGATCGCATCTACTTTGCGTCGGCGAAAAGCAATACTGAGAGCCCGGGGAAACCCATACCAGAAGCGCGGCTCTATCTTAGTATCCCTGGATCCTTCATCGGCCTAAGCGGTGGCCTGTTCTACTTTGCTTGGACGTCTTATTCCTCCGTCCCGTGGATTGCGCCAACCATATCGCTTAGCTTTGTCGGGTTTGGTATGTTTTGCAGTACAGGCGGGGTCACCACGTACGTGGTTGACGCATACGCCAAGTACGCAGCTAGTGCCATTGCCGGCATTGCTTTCCTGGAGAATACATTGGCAGCATTCTTGCCGCTCGCGACGCAGAGCATGTACCGGACGCTTGGGTTTAACTGGGCGAGTACCTTGTTGGCATTCTTGGCGCTGGCGTTGAGCTTCATTCCGTTGGTCTTGCTGAGATATGGGAGAACGATACGGGGGAAGAGCCCCTTCATGACCGAAGCAGGTTATGAGAATTGAACGTGATAGAAAGCTTAGAATGCTGGAATGAATACAGAATGCAAGTAGAGAACTCTCGTCGCTATGAAAGTATTACCATCCCCGATGCAGATTAGACGTAGACCGTGATAGGGAGGCCGGCGTGGAATGCGAAACCCGAACTGGAACGCCCTCAATCTCAGCTCTAAGCCAGGGCGATGGCAGAAAACCTCAAATCACCACCTTTCTCACTCTCAATCCTCATCAATCTTCCAATCCCCTTCTCCAGCGCCGCGGGACTAAGCACATCTTGATCCGACGCAAGCTGACCGCGATCAAGTGGGCCCATACGAGATCCCTCCAGCTCCCACAAATGGCCATCTGTAGCCTTGACAAACGACACAAAATGTTGGCCAGTATGCTCATCTGCCACGGGTGTCGGCGTCGCAGTATCACCAAGTTTCGCTGCCTCGGCATGCGCCTTCTCGAACGCGTCCGAGTCCTCAAGCACCCTGGCTCGCCCCCAGATGGGCTTTGGAAGCGCATCCTCGCGAATCTTATCAAGAGTCGAAGAAGAAACGATATGTTTCGATGCCTCGCTGTTGAGCAAACAGTGGACTAAGCCTATGCTACCACATGCATTACCGATGGTCTGCTTAAACCAGATAACGGGCTCATCGGCGCCTTTGCCCGTGTACTCGGACTTGTCTTTGTCTTCGGCTGTGCGGACTTCGTGCCATGTGGGCGTAAGCGGTATGATGACGAGCAGTGCCAAGACAGGGCGTGGGATCGACGCCAGCATATCCGGGTCTGTGAGTGAGTAGACGTCGTGAAAACTGACGGCGTCTGTGTTGAGACCAAGGTTTCGTGCCAGGTAGTTCATGACATCTGGGTTGTTCTCCAAGACCGTGAATAGCTTCTTCGCCATTTTGGAGGTCGGGATGGCTGAGATTGTAGATGGAGCGAGGCGATGGTCGCTTGGAACGCGAGGTGAGCGGAACCAACGCTGGTCACGGTGGATATGATACTCGACCAGGCAACAACCACACGCGTATCGCTCTGTTCTACCGGTTCACCGGGATCCGGCCAGGCAGCGACTGCAGGAACACTGCAACGCCAGTGGAAGGGCGCGCAGAGCGGAAAGCAGAGCGGAGTTCCATAGGTTCGGGTCCCTTCCTGGTGTGGCGTTGACCCCGCAATAAGCCCGCGCTAAGCGCGGGGCTTTCACGCAGCGGGAAATGCGTCCCATCAGCGTACAAACCTTCAGAGGATAGGATTTCGTAAAGGGAATATATGCATGTTATGATTTAGATCTGTGATCACCGCCGCAATCGTGCAGGTTGATACTATTGCGGAGAAAGAGTAGGATATCGCAGTGTTCTCCAGGCCATACGACACAAAAGTTGCCCTTGTAACCATGGCCGGCTCTCCGCAGTAGTAAAGTCCAGCCTGCAACGGATAGGCATGCGCTGAGACTACACTCATGTAACCACTCCAGAATCGGTATATAATCCATACACCAAAGTCCCTTTTTTCCTAATATCTACATACAAAAACCTAACTCACAATTCTATCTCACAACTCATCCCCATTCCATCCCCCAACTCATCCTTCCCAAGACCTCCAACCCACCCCACAACGCAAAATGGACGAAGAAGCCCGCCTCGCCCTCTCCAGCATGGCCACACCCCAACGCCCCATAAACTTCGTGTCCGCGAAATCAGGCGAGATACTCAAGTTGGGCCACATCACGTGTCGCATCATGGAAGACGGGTCACGAACAGACAACCGCATCGGCAGCGCGGAGTTCACACTACCGCCACATACACAAGGTCCACCGGCGCATTGGCATGAAATGCACGACGAGACTTTTCTGGTGATGCAGGGAGTTGTTAGGGTGAGTTTCTTGATTTACTTCTCAGGGGAGGGGGAGGGGGAGGGAAAGGTGCGGTGGGAGGTTATCTATGTTGTGTACTGCAGTTCGCACTTGACCACACGTCTTTCCTCGCCAGCGGAATATGCATCTCCAGCTAACCCCCTCTTTCCCCTCCTAAAGTTCCACGCCCCCTCCGGCGCCGTCCACGACGCGCATGTCGGCGACTACGTGACCGTCCCTATCCGCGCACCACACACGTTCTCCAATCCTACGGATCAAGAAGCAAAGTTCTTCAATACGTTTACGCCCGCTTTTTACATTGACTATTTCAAGATATTGGCGGAGATAAGTAAGACGGATGAGAAGATGAGCAAGGAGAAGAATATCGAGGTTATGGCGAGGTTTGCTACGTTGCCTGCGAAGGAGATGGTGGAGGAGATGCAGGGGGAGAAGAAGTAGGGAGTGGAAAGAGGGGTGGCTGGGGATGCGAGGGACGGTGTGAACTCGACATGGAAGATGGAAGAGTGAGGCAGAGAGAAAGGGTGGAAAGGAAGGGCCGAGGGAGAAGGCAACGTGTCAACAACATGGTTCAATTGGATATGTGAAGAAATGATTGTCCAAACTTCAAAGCAGAGACATGAAGAACAACATTGGAACTTCAGAAAACCCCCCCTGAAGAACCACCAAAGGGAACAAAATTGGTATCATAAACAATGTACAGGAAACGTAAGCTAGACCCCCCCTTGTCATCTCCACCAATGCTCGATACCTAGTGTGTGTATGCGTGATTGCATCTTCAGCGTGTCCCACCCGTTTATTCGTAAAGCAAAACTTTCGTGTTCCGGGTATAATGACCAGTGGGTCGATATTTCCTTAAGCGACCATGGTCTGATTCGGATAGTCTGAGTTTTTGCCGTCTGATCCGGATAGCCTTGCATTCGCATGTGCGAGGCTTGATTGCGCGGCCTCCTGAAGCTGCACCTCACGCTCGCGTTCTGGCGGCGTGTTCCGAGAAGAGGATAACCGCGCGTCGTGTGGAGCATCATGTGGCTGCGCTGGCGGCGGATGAGGCTCCGAATGTTGGTGATGGCCGGATGATTGATGCTGTGGCGTGTGCTGAGGAGTGTGTTGACCATTGCTGTGTGGGACTTGTGATGGCGTAAGCCCATGATGCGACGGGCTAACCATAGCAGATGGGCTCGCCGTGCTTGCGCGGTCACCGCTTTCGTGGTCACTCGTTTCGCTTTGACCGTTGCTGATAGTTCCAGGCGGATAGGTGTAGCCACCACGCAATTCGCCTTCGCGCACCTCTTTCCAGGAGCACTTTGCGTGCTTCTTCGTACAGCCCATGCATGCCGTGAGGTTCTTCAAGCAGTCCATGTGTAGTCGTCGGCAGCGGTCGCAGGGTGGGATAATGCGTTCACCCTTGGCCAAGCTCTCCATCCTGTGCACCATTTCTACTTTGAAGGGACCCCCATCGTCTTTTTCGGGCTGTTGGCTAGCGCGTTGGCTCGCTGCTGGGAGTAGGTTTGAGGGTGTGTTTGGTATTGGTACGGGCGAGTTCATCATCGATTGTAGTTCAGACTCGTTGAGCGGATGCGATGGTCTTACAGTCTGTTGCTGGGGAACTTGAGGGCTTTCGGCCGGCTTTGGAAGAGCTCTGGCAGGAATCGAGGACGTAGAGGGGTGAGATGCCGTATGGCTACCCATAGACGGTCTCCGCACCTCGGGAGTGGTGCTGGGAGGCTGGGATGACGTGCGCCGATCGCTCACTGTATGGAATTTGGCCAGCAGGTCGTGTCGGGTAGAGGAGGAAGTGCCGTGACCGCGGCTGTGGCCATGACCATGACCGTGATTGTGACTCTGGTTGTGACTGTGGCCATGGCCATTGGATTCGTGATGTTGACGTGCATTTACGGCTACGAATCCGCCGCCTCCAGGCGATGTCTGCGGTGGTTGACTGTGTCCCGGGACATGCGCCGGGTTATGTCCTGAGGCTGAGACGCTCGCGCTGCCACCATTCATGAGGGCGACATTGGAAGGGCTGGTGGGCCGGGCGATTTGAGGTGCTGGGCTCGCGGACGCTCGTCGATCAAGGATTGCTTGTTTCCGGCCCTTGAGCCTATGGTTGAGCTGCCTGGTGCGAGCAGCGACTGCGATTGTTAGTCACTAGATACTAGAGCTGCTCAGGAATTGCACCCACCTTGATCGGCCAATGAGCATATCTGACTCAGGTTCTTCTCCAAAATCTCCATGGTGCCGAGTTCCTTCTCCTCGTCCTCGATGATGGGTTGTGGAGGAATCATCTTCTGTGGTATACCGGAAGAAATCAAGACAAAGTCCTCTTCCGAGATCTGAACGCGACATTGCTTCGTGTAGAACTGGCAGACCCTCACTCCTTCGCTCATCTGATCCAACTGGAACTGCTCTGGTTTGTTGCGCGCGAATTCGACCACATCCAGCCACGTTACCGTTGTGCCATCCTTTCCATGGCTCTTCAGGACACGCGGAGGTCCATCGAAGAGTCTCTCAAATCGCTTAATCAGGATGGGTCCCAGTGGACGCGCGCCCAGGTTGCAGGCCATGCTCTCATGACGGTCCAGCACGCCCTGATAGTCGCTAAGCAGCGAAAGGATATTTGGAAGGGTGTCATCGTTGGTAATCAGTGGCAGGTCGTTCTCCAGGTGTCGTGCCAGATAGTTGATCTGCAGATGGTTGTGCTTGGCGGTTTTGGGCAGTGGCGCCGATGGCAGGTGAATCTCGTGCGAGGGACTGCGCTTCCGTTTGAGGTCGGTGGGCAGTGGCGGAGCATGATGCGCTGGCGGGTGCGATGGCATGGCACGCTCTGCCGGCGTGTGAGATTCGACGTTTGCCATGGTCGGGTTTGGGGGAGGGATCCGAGGTAGTGATTACTACGTGGGCGGAATGAGCAGAGGGCAGTTTCGAGGGCGGAACGGCGGACGCTAGCGAGCAGCCAACTCAACTAGCACGGCGCAATTGTAGGCAATTCGCATAAGGGAGCGAAAGCCACAGACTACAGGGAGAGAGACATTTCGCACCGATAGCCAGGTACTTGTTGGGGTACTGGAAGATTACAAAGAGAATAGGAAGGCAAGGGCGAAAGAGCTAAAGGGCCGGTCGGTGGCTGAAGGAGTCCGAGACGCTACACGGAAGAAGCAGAAGGGTGGGCGGTGGGCGCGGACTAGGACAGAGACGCACGTATTGCACCGGAAATAAGAAAGAGCTTTGCAGAGCGGAGCTCCTAGCCAATCAAATGCTACCTGCAGCAAATCATGGTCCGGGCGCGGCCCTGTGATGAGATGCGCATCGTGGGTGATTCAGATTGTGCCGACCTGTCCGGAAGACGCCAGAGGAGAGGCTACGGAGAGGCAGCGGGACGTCATGGACAGCCAGACGGAGACCATGAGCAGCCAGAAGGAAGCCATGAGACAGCCTGAAACTGAGCGATTAACCACGCTCTTGACCAGGCCAGCGGTTGAAGTGTGCGACGCCTTGCACCGTGTCCTATGAGAGTGCGGGATGACAGCCGGAGACCTGGCATGGCGTCGTACTCTACTGGAGAGGTGACGAAAATACCGCAGGGCCCACGCGTCGTCAATAAGCCTAGGGTTGGACGGCCCATAGCGGAGAGGTCTGGATTCGAGGGCGGAGATGACCTCTTCCTCCCCCTGTCAGCCGGCACGTGATATGGCGGGACATGGACGGAAGGGCACGGTCCACTAACTTTTACTGGAGCTCCGAGCTGCACGTCACCGGCAGCTTCAGTATCGCCAAAACGCGTCACCTTCTACCAACGCTAAAACAATGTCTGAGCGAGGCGCATTCCGGGGCCGAGGCGGTGGGCGAGGAGGCGACCGCGGTGGAAGAGGCGGTGGTCGCGGGGGAGCACAGGCTGGCGGGCAGACTGAGCGGCCAAAGAAAGAGAATATTCTCGACCTGAGCAAGTACATGGATAAGCAAATCACCGTCAAATTTAGCGGAGGAAGAGAAGGTAAGATATCCTGGCCGGGGAAAGAGCGGATAGAACTAACTTCCCCCGCAGTTATTGGCACATTGAAGGGCTACGACCAGCTCATGAATCTTGTCCTCGATGAAGTCAAGGAGGCTCTGACAGGTATGCCACCAGCTAAATTTTCGCTTAGCAATAGCTAAACTATCCAGATGAGGATGGCAACATCCGATACCGCAAACTTGGTCTCATTGTCGCGCGCGGCACACTCCTCGTCGTCATCTCGCCCGTCGACGGAAGCGAAGAGATCCCCAACCCCTTCATGCAAGAGGAGGAGTGAGTGAAGTCTCAGTAGTTACTGTGTACAGGAGACGAAGTCCTTCGCGGTGTAGGTGAGAAGTAAGGAACAGGTCAACGGCGTGGACTAGGGACGTTGAATAGGGCAAAGGGCCCAACACGATACCCACGAGGCACACGCGAGACGACTACAAAAAGGATGCAACTACAACACTGCGAGACTGTCGTGGACTCTGCGGCTATATGAACATACTGGGCATGCTTGCCCCTGCCATCACTACGGCGGAACATCGCAAATGAAAAATCTACCAACGTCAGATTTACTGTGAAAACTGGGGTGCATCGACTTGCCGTGATGCAAAGTGCAGGCAGATTGGTTTGATGATTGAATGCTACAGTCGACATTCGAGATATCACAACTTGACCACTTTCACCCGACTGGGGTTGTGAAAGCTTCGCGTATATCCACGCACCATGATCTTGCACGCGCGAATCTGCACCCTTGCCTTCACCTGAACTGGGTCATCACTTTCTGTGAAAGTATAAAGTGCGTGCTTCATTCTATATAACGGTTGGGTACATCGCTCTACTATCCTTCGAGACCATACTCTACTCGAACAGAAATCAACTTGATCGTTATGGAACCGCCAAAATTCATCCTGACCACCACTCAGTCGAGCAACACTACAATTCAGCACGGAACCATGTCGGCATCTCGTTGCTTTATCGACAAATTCGCCAACGAGACCCCCATCTAAATAGCTAAAAACTGCCATTCGGACACCGACCTGTGCGCGCTCGCCCGTGTGTCGAAGCGCTTCTGCGAAGTAGCGCAACATGTCCTCTACCAGGTTGTTCACCTGAAAGAATGTGACTATCTTCTGGTGACGGGTGAACATTCCGAACTCCCAGACCACGTTGCCGAATCCGACATCACAAGATTCCTCTAGACCATCTCCCAGAAGCCATATTTGGCCCCGAGGGTCAAGGTCCTACAGTGGTGGCCAATTCCCGAAATGGTCGAGTACCACATGCCGTATTCTGATCCTTCTCTCTTTACGCCCTAGTCTAAGATTGCCGTCAACATTAGCGAGGACATGCTTGATGCCAAGCTTATCACTCGACTACCTCAGCTACGAGCCATGTCGATAACTCCGTCGAACCTCGAGCTTTGTTCGGAAGCCAAGATTGTGACTATGCCGAGCCAGTTAAGCGCACGTCTAGAATTCCGCCAGGATACACTCGAATCGGTTACCGGACTGACCAAACTAGAATCTCTTCATCTAGGGAATAGCATGCCAGATTGGCCCCTGATGTCTCTACTGAGTCTCCGGAGCCTTATCGTTAGCCAGTCTATGGGATATACAGAGTTCAAGAGGAACCGTAAGTGATACAAGGAGCACCTCGCTTTGCCCAACATCATATCCTTGACCCTCGAGGCTTACGAAAATGAAATCTCTGACATGCCGTTGTACCGGAATTTACTTCGCTGTCTCCCGAATTTGTAGTCCTTGAACCTGGAATCACATAGTTTCAGAACACGGTCTGACCGCGGTAGGCGCTACGTCATGCCTCTGAAAATGACTATAGGAGGACTGTACAATCACCTGTTCAAGCAGGACATACTCGAGCTTGCACCATCTCTCAAAGTGTTGACCGTGTCTTTCGGAGGTCGTCACAGGCAATCCACACCGTACGCACAGGAATTTCAAGAAGTTTCATCGCGTAAACTCACCCGGGCGATTAAAGTCCAGCTTTCAGAGCATCATTTTATTGATTCCATCGACGGGTATGGCTCGGATAACACCAACGCCCTCGACCTTCTTCCTCCGGACACCCAATCTCTCATCATGGTATTTCCGAACGAAAACCAGATGGACTACGAAGTTGGCCCCTCACCGAGTTTGTTTTTAGCTGGGCTTGAGAAACTCGGTGTATACCATGAGGATTGCTTCTGGCCTCTAGAATGCATCGAAGTTGAATGTTCAAATGGATTCGGGTATGTCATTCACGAGATTGTGGGGGCTCTCCTTTTATTACCGTCTGGGTTATGGTCCAAGAAGTTTAAGATGACGGTGGTAATCCACAAGGTTTGAGAATGCAGAGCCTTGTCGAGTGCTGTATCGACGGACAAAGGAAGAACACTGAAGTCGCCCAAAGCTGATCACGTCCGCTCGTGCGATTCGCTATCATCGTCCCATCAATGCATGTAGTTCTTAGATAGTCAAGGTCTGTCACAATGCAAAGCGGGAAATTAACACAAATTCATGCAATTGCCTCAAAATCTTCCTGTGCGCACATCGCAACCTTCCGAACAAAGACGAAACTCGTATTTGCGCAATATTCCGCTCTCGAAACCGTAGATCCCAACGAGAATAACCTTGGCCCGTGCCACTCGCGCCCGGAACTATCCATTGTGGCTGTGCCGAGGGGTGGTGGAGCGGCACGCGCCCCAACTGCGGCGTTGGCCACCCACCCCCCGTTTCAGATTGCCTGATCGCATCCGTATTCGCCAGGCACCAGTATTGATAGACATCAGCTTACACGCCTCCAGTCGGCGACTCCTTTCCCTTGCGCATTCTTCTCGTACCATACTATTCAACTAGGCCCGTAACACTCCAGGCCATTCAAGTAACTTACGCATTACTATTCCCATACTTCGGCGCAACGACGTAGCGATTAGGCCGATCCTCCTGCGCGACGTTGCATCGCCGAACCGAACAGTCGCGACAATTCCTGGATCATCATCGGACCGATAACGAGCCAGCACCCTGCGGTTCAGAATTTCCGGTATACGAAGGACGAGGGCCAGGGCCTTTGTTTCAAGTGTGTGTCGCGGTAGTTTGTGAGGCTCGTGATCGCGGTGGAATCGAGTGGTGGGGGGAAAGACGGGCCTGCTTCGTCTCACGGTTTCGTTCGCATCGGACGGTTTGCGCTAGTGCGAACTGCACGCTAGGACGGGATACATCGTCCCCACACGCTGACACGAGTATCAAAGATGGTATTCACGATGATGAGGTCAGATGGCTTGGCATCATGGTGGGCGACTCCATCTTCAGGCAACTGTGCTGCTGGACGCTGGGTTAGGAGTTGGACGACATTGGCGGCTGTGGTATTACCGCTGTTGTTCTTCGTTGGTATTAGCCAGTACCGCAAGATGCAGCAACGGCGTCAGAAACCGTTTCCCTTTCTGGAGCTGCCGCAGGAACTGCGAGATATGGTGTACGAATACTTTCTCGATGATCCCGTGTATCCACCGCCAGCACCACAATCGTACCAGCAATCAACGCTGGAATGGATAAGCCCAGGGCGATGGACATCATCATCATCTTCGTATGCGTCGAGCGCATCAAATGTACGATCTGGAAGCAAATGGATCTTCTTCGCCAACAAGCAGGTCTACGAAGAGTTTATGGATATGTTATGTAAACGACGAACATTCCATTTCACCGTCTCTCCACAAACCTACAAACCCATCGTGGCTCCAAGTCCTTCACCCACACCCAGCACCACAACAACTCCCGCCACTACAACCCCCTCCCCCACCCCAACCGACCCAAGAGTCTGGACAATCTCGCCCCTCACCCTCTCCAAAATCCGACACTGCACCCTCTCCCTAACAACCACATCCTCCATGCTCGGCGTCACCGACCCGCGCAGCATGACATCCTCGTCCTGGACACTCGGCCGCCGCATGCGCATGCAGCTACGGCACATGTCCTCCATAACCTCGTTTTCCCTCGACGCAAAAGCCCTCGGCGACCCCCTATGGAACCCGCTCTGGATCTGGTTCCACGCCTCGCAGTCGCTCAAGATGCTGGGCACTGAGGGTTCGGACACCGTGCCACGGGGCCCGCAGCTAAATAAGATTACCTTCTCGTTGGATTCGTGGAGTCCCGGCGAGAATTATCTTGAGAGGGGAGGTCAAGGGGAGGGCGGCTGGGTTTGGTATTGTGGGAAGGGGCATGCGGTTGGGAGGGATGGCGGGGCCGATATGACGGTTAGAGAGTTTTGTGCGGCGTTGTATCGGGAGTGTGGGGTTTGTAGGATGGAGGAGGCTGTGGAGGGTTCTTGATTGGTGTGTTGGTACTGCGAGCGAAAGGTGTTGGTATGGAGTTTGTGTGGTGCGGATATTCGCAGGACGACCTTTTTCGCCGCACCGCGTCGATGTGTTGGTGGCAAGATAGGAGAAGGAACAGAGGGGGTTTTTTTGCACATTTGCTCTCTTGTATCTTTTCCCCTTGTTTTTGTAATAATATCTACACGCTTCTTTCTTTCTTTCCACCCCATCACCTCTTCCTCGCTATCCAGAAAGCAGGATAATACGTACTCCTCAACATACTCCTAGTATTAGTAATATACCCCGTTCCCTCCCCACGCATCGCATTCCTCTCAATCTTAAACCCCAGATGCTCAACCAACTTAATCACCTCTTCATGCGTTAGCTCAAAGGACCCGGGATCGCCAATCCCCGCATCATCATTCTCTCCTTTCCCTCCACTCTCTTCCCCATCTTCACCGTCGTTGGACTCGTGCGTCTTCTGCGGCGGAGGCGGATGCCACAGTAACGGCCCCAGATTGACCCAAACCCCGCCTTTCTTAAGACAGTTCTTAACCGCCTCAATATACCTAATAAGATTCGGCGCCGTATCGATGAAGAAAACAGTCGTCACAGCGTCAAACACACCTTCATATTCTTTCCTGCCATAGACAACGCAAAAGTCACCCGTAGACATGCTCAAGCGCTCCGACGCCGGTAGCCGTGACACACGACTCGCGTCCGCGAGCGCCGTCGCGGGATGGACATCGGGGACGCAGACGGTGCGCAGCTGGTCGGCGCGCGAGACGTGGTTGGAGGAGCTGAGGGCCCAGGGGGCGATACGGAATTGGGCTGCGTGGGCTGTTTCGTTGAGGATCAAGGCGCTCGCCATGAGCATGTGGTAAGATATTTCGTTGCCTTCTACGCTGAAGCCGGCGAGGCTGAGGTCGAAGACGAGGCGGCCGAGACCGACGCCCGGGACGAGGACGGTGAAGGAGCCGCGGTCGGGAGGAGTAGACGTAGGCGTAAGATTAGAAGATGAAGCGTTGTTTGTTCGTTTGGTGTATTCTTCTTCTAGGGCTGAGAGGACGGGTTCGAAACATGCTTTTCTCTCTTCAACGCCTTCATCACTCCACTCGCGGTAAAACTGATTCACGCAACTTCGCGCTTTATCCAGATCATTCGGGCTAGCCTTTCCCCCTCCTTTTGCTATCAGCGCGTCCAGCACCGTGTCAAATACCTTGAACTCATCACTCGCATACTTCTCCGGCACAATGGATGCCACCCACTCGCTGTCTAGGCTGGGTGCTAAGAATGCTTTGAAGCCCGCGACGAAGATGGCTTCGGCTAGCGCGGCGTTGAGGTCGATTAGGTCGTCTACGGTGTTGAATGTGGAGAGCAGGTTGAAGGGTGGGCCGGAGAGCAGCGTCCAGTGCGATGAAGGGAGAGAGTAGAAGGCTTGGCGCCGGGTGTGAGTTGCGTTGTAGTGCGCATGACGGCGGTATGAACTTGGGTGTTTTGTTAGTAACATGGATCAGGAGAGCAGGGCGGGTTCTTATGTGAGATGTACCGGAAGGAATCTAGGACTGAGATTATGAGTTTCTGCTCTTCGGAGTCGGAGGTTGGATCGTATGGTTCTTGCATTTCCCGTTCTTCCATCTTGATGTTTTCCTTACTTCAACCTCTATGTGATGATAATGGTTGGTTCTCCGATGGATCGATAGCTCTTTCTGGTGATTTGATGATTTCACTGCATCGTTCTTTCTCTTGCAGTCTAAACCAGGCGATTACTTGGAACTTGAAATCACGAATGAATGTATCTGAATTAATTAGTGTTTTATTCTCTTCTGTGTCTCCAAGTTAGAAAATTACCTGCGCGAGTGACGTTTGCCACGTCGTGACGCTGCCTCGGATAATCTTCCGACGTGAGGTTCGCGATGCTACCCCACCTACCACTTTACCCTCCACATCAATCGTCGCAATCTCACTCCGTACCCTCTACACCACGCAATGACTACCTCGGCCACCCAAAGCGGCGCGTCGCACGCTCCTATTGAGGTGTCGTTCCCTCTGCCCAGAGCTCCAACTACGAACATTCACCTGCAACTCACCAACAACGGCCCAAATCTCGTTGTCTTCCTCACGACCGCGAGTTCAGAGTCCGCATCCTCTGCCCCTCTAGGCTCCTTTGTCTATGCGATGCCCAACGTATGTCTCTGGTCCTTGTATACAGGATGCAATTTCATTTGCGATAACTCAATGCTGATCATCGTGTGCAGAAAGCTACGCCCGCAGAAACCTTGAGCACGCCCCTCTTCACGCACGGCGCGACGCTGGACTTTACGACACGGCTAGCGAGAGTGCTCGCGCGCAAGACGGGAAAGCCAGTATATGTGGGGAACTCATCGAGCTTTATGATTGCAGGCATGGGCGGCACCGTTGAGGAAGAGATGGAGGGGTTTCGAAGGGTAGTGGAGGTCGTTATGAGGCTGTTGAAAGATGATAAATAAAATATTCGTGAAGCGGGAGGGAGAGGGAATTATCAACCTTCCCAGGGCACATACGGTTTGTCGCTGAGCTGGCCGAGGGTTGACGCGCCGGTAAGTAGAAAATGCACAGGCGCTTTCGGTGAAGCTGACGAAGTAGATAATTGAGGAACGGTCACAGAACTTGAGGCATGCTTATTGCGTACTTTATTTCATTGGCCGAGCTGTAGAGTTACGCTGCTCGCCGAGGCTCAATGCCATCCCTCCACATCGATCCGCCCTAGGCATGAGGACCCGAAACTGCGTTTATAGCCGCTTTCTACTGTCCAAGCCTCTCCTTGGCACTCTGCTTAGCCTCGTCTGAGACATTGGGGTTGTTGATGGTAGCCTTGAGGCCACCAGCGACGTTGTTGGGGTTCTTCTCTCCGTCGTTGCCGCTGACAGCCTGAGCGTCGCCACCGTTCTCAATCTCCTGGAGAACCTCTTTGGAGTGCTGCTTGGATTCGTCCGAGGTGTCTTGAGTAGGTCAGTAGTGATTAGGGAGGAATCAAAGAGAAGACAAACTGGGGTTGTTGAGATTGGCCTTGTGGCCTCCGACAATGTTTCCTGGGTTGGCAGACATGTTGATGATGGTTGATGGGGAAGTGGAAAAGTCGAGATTGGTTGGAAGTTTGTAGTGAAGATGGATGAGATGCTGTAGTTGATGATGGAAGCAGATGCGACGAACGCAGCTGTTCTTATACAATACCAGTCAGCCTAGAGTAGGGCCAACTCGTCCGTTCTTTCAAAATCGCAAACCCACCCATCGAACGATCCTCCCTCATCTCCTGAATACTCCTACGTCAACGATCGGAGTGCTACACATCAAGGGATGAGATCTCAGATCTTAGATCGGGATCCTCGCCTCCGCTTCCATGAACCCGCATCCGCGCAGGCACCGCATTCTGGACTTCAGGCACAACCGTGACGTGACTAGCCGTTTGCATTGAATGGAGACATCATCATCCCGCAGCTGTGGTCCGGGCATCGCAGACATGCTCCCCACCTCACCCACAACAGCCAATGCCGTGAAGCAGAGCGGCTAGTACGCACATCGATGCACATGGAAAAGTTTCAGGCACCTGTCCGCTCACACATGGGCAACAACAAATGCCATGGCCCCTGACCCGCATTACCCCTTCTTAGGGGACCCGCTTGCGGCACGCGATCTCAGATCTCGCATGCAAGTTCTAGATGCCCATCATGCATGTACACACTACTATGACGGAAGCACGCGAAGCGAAAGCTAGGGCAAGGGGGTTAGCGTGAAGTTTCTTTGTTAGCAAGGACGGCATTGTGGAGGGAAATTGCATGGCTTGACTGGTATGCGGCTGTTGTGATGGTATGGCATGGTTGACGTCATTGACGCGCGCGCGTGCATGTGATTTGGCGTTGACGCGCACCGCGATGGAGGTGTTAGCGTCAGGCACGTTTCGACTGTGACTCTGCTCTTTCGTTGTACGAACTAATGCACACACCTTAATGCAGTCACCCATCTCACTTCCTCTCTTCACCGCTTCAATGTCGCGAATGCACAAGCGTTGGGGCGTTCTCTTGGCATTCTCACCGGTACTTTGTCCACGGGGGAGGGGTTGTGGGATGGATGGGTTGCTTTTTTGCTCTCAGCTGTCATCATGCTCGTCATGGTAGGTCCGCTTTGACCATGCTGACACAAATGCACACCGACTTGGGTACCTGGAGCGGAGCAAGTATGACACTGACA
This sequence comes from Stemphylium beticola, assembly GCA_029100535.1. Lineage (NCBI taxonomy): Eukaryota > Fungi > Ascomycota > Dothideomycetes > Pleosporales > Pleosporaceae > Stemphylium > Stemphylium beticola. The sequence goes on along the minus strand of JARBXR010000026.1, from coordinate 147,040 downwards.
AACCATAGTGTGATTACGAGAAGAGACTATTCTTGAGGGTTGACTACGAGCTTTCCCTTGACTTTCCCGTCAAATACGTCCTGGCTTGCTTGCTGCAACGCAGATAGACCGCCTTCGACCTTGCTGTATTTCACAGGCTCGACTAGGCCCTCCGAAAGCACTTTGGGAAGGTACTCTTGATACCACCAGTCTCGCCACTCGGCGTGCTCTTCCTTTTGCGCAGCTTGAGAGAACGCCGTGTAGACGATGTTGATGTTCGGAGGAAGCTCAACGGCACTGGGTAGCACACTCGCGAATTTGCCCCCTAATGGCGCTAGAGCTGCCAGTGCTGCTTGAGACGCTGCATCTCCACTGGCAGTGAAAAGGTACTTGTACGGTCCGAGATGGCGCAGCTTGTCGACTATATCGGCATCTCTATAGTTTACAACTTCAGTAGCTCCGAGATTCATCTGGCGCTCTACGTCTCGGGGCGAGGCTGTTACAACTACCGTATAACCAACCTATCTACGATTAGTATTGTATATCTTGCACTGCTTCGAGAGTTGAGGCATCGACCGACCTGTTTGGCATACTGCACTGCGTAGGAGCCGACTGCACCCCCAGCTCCCCAGATGAGTACCTTCTCTTTTTCATTGCCGTTACCAGGTTTCCCCATCCCCAGGAAGACGTGGAGAGCTGCGATCGCTGTTTGCAGTGGAAAGTCCACCAACACGGCTTGCTCGAAAGGAACCTCCCCGATCTGTGCGAAAGTTAGAACACCCAGTTGCAGTCTGGCCTGGAAAGTTTTATAGCATGCCTTTGCCACGGTCTTCGCTTCGCACACGACCAGTTGTTGCCACGTCCCTGTTCGCTGGTTCTCGCCGACCCGGACATACGCTTTGGTATCGAAGACTACACGGTCGCCAACTGTGAGCGTTTGGACGCCGTCGCCTACTTCTTCGATGATGCCCGCACCACTAGTGCCTAGAATAGCTGGATAGTTCAGTTGCGCTGCTGGACCGTAGCCAGCATTCAGCATCTTCGCATCGAGAGGCTGCATTACGACGACATGGTTCCTAATCAGGACCTCGCCTGCTCCTGCGTGGGAAGTATCAGCTTCCATCACTTCCAGAGGTCTTCCAGGACCGCTCATTAGCGCTGCGCGGTGGATGGACGCCATAGTTGTGGGGCGCGGTCGTCCACTGGAGTTGAAAAATTGCAAGGGATATGTTGTAGCACCAACACGTAACAATCAGGAATGAACGAACTGTTGTTCTATCTACCTAAGTAAGTACCACGGCGCATTTCCACTTTCTACTTAACCATGGGCGTGCACTTCCGTCACCTCCAGTATTACTCACAGATTTGCGATCAGTCCATCTGCGCTTGTTATTGCAGATTTGGCTCAAGCGCGAGCGATCAGATAAGCCGTCCAGCATCTTTGGTAAGCGAAAACACTTGGAGGATACAAATTACAGGCTGAGCCTGCTGCGCGTTGCAATTGTGTAAGCATGAGTAAAGCGTGTGGGCGCAGTCGTGATAAAGTCCGTTAATTATCACAGATTCCCGATCGGGCAGAAGCAAATTAGGGGCGCTCAGAAGCTCGCACCCCCACTGCCTTGTTGCGACTCACACCTGGTGAAGCTAAGCCAAGGTTCCTGGGGGCAAGTCACGTCTCAATCCCCATGGGAGCGATTTGGGCTTTTAGCAATCGACGTTACACTCTATGCAATTAGAGCCACGCGCTTTCAACCCAGCCTCGTCCTTTCAATGCAGCATGTACGCCCCCTGCAGCTAGTCTATTGATCAGGCTGTACAAGAAGAACGTTGACCGCTAGATGCGACGTCGAATCCTGTCGCAACACGATGTCTGAGATCAGATGGTCATTCCTGGGGCATTGGATGGCGTTCCTGGCGTCCCTCTTTGGCAATCTTCTAGAAGGAAGGATTAGTGTACGAGGCCACACCCCTGCCCACGTTACTCACTAATCGACAGCCGAGGGCAACGCGCTGGCTGACAAAGTTTCCGACAACAACGCGAACACGCCTTACTGGATTCCACAGGTTTGTGTATGCATCCTTCCATGCGACCGCGATGACTTCATAACAGATGGATCAAGTCATAAATTCCCGCATGACATTTTGCGGCTGGGCGGCGGAATTTTGTCGCGAGCTGAGCGACACACCCCGGTCCGGCATCTACCTCTCTCGTGTTAAGACAGCTAATATTAGCGACCATTTGTCGATCGAACGCTCTAATTCGCCCGTGCATCTGACTCGAGCGTTGCGGGTACGAACTACAATGGATCGACCCTTTACGGCCCAATGGATTTTATTTTGCGCCAAAACGACTATCACTTGTTCAAACACCTTGATCGGCTATACCGATGTTGGTGTTCGCCAGACGGTATGCGCGCCAAATTCGCCATAGCAGAGCCGCGCGACAGCTCTTAGTCACGTATTCGTTCCGCACTTGGTTTTGGACCGGCATCCCGCTGTTTCTGACTATTTGACATGCTTACCACAATGACGACAAATGAGGATTCTGTGGAGGGCCGCCGAATACGAGAAGACACCAGAATTAAACTTGGCCATGTATATTTCGAGCGTGATGGAACATCTTGCTATGACCAAGGACCCAAGAGTCGGTGCTACCGGTGGCATTGATCCCTACTCACCAGAGACTGTATTGATACACGTTGCGGCCGGAAGCACGACCGAGGTTGTACATACAGAGCCTCGTGCGTGCGGCTCAAGATAAGCATCTGACACCAGCAGCCCTACAGCTATCCCGCTGCACGTTAAGCAACCGTGCATCCCGATAACTTGGAGAAGAGTGTGGCCCGGACGCCACACATCTAAAAAAGGTCACACGCGATCACGCTCGAACCCCATTCACCGGCTCCGTTCCAAGTCTCACTACCGGCTCCAGTTTAACGGATTACCGGCCTACGGCCCAATACCAAACTTTGCAGTACCAAAAGATCCCAATACTGGGCTCTATTGCTGGAAGAGGAGAAAGCTCAGACCCCACGCTACGGTGCGGTGAAGCCGTTCCTTGGATTATGCGATACTTGACCGGCTTAGGGCATTCAGGAATTGCTCTATTGAGACTTCAGTCGTTCTATTATCGACTCTTGGGTGATCGTAAACTCGGAGTTTAAAACATCCCAGGGTTACAAGGGTCTGTGTGGTATCGTCGAGGATATAAGACCTAGGAAGGCCTTTCCAGTTTGGAGTATCATCACCGATTACAACTCTTATCCAGTCACCACAACTACCAACACACCTTCTCACACCTTCTCTTTCTCAACAAGCTCTTGTGACTGCAAACAGTCAGCAAAAACGTCACCCACCCTTTGGATTACTCGCCACAGTACGACATAAGCATCATTGCTTCAAATCCTCTAATATATGAGTGATCGCCTCCCCGAGACCTCCAGCTCATCAAACTCCTCAAAGCCTGCCAGTACCAACGCTACTCCAGAAGTTAGTCTAGCAGTTAGCTCTTCTTCTTCTTCTTCTTCTTCTTCTTCTTCCTCTTCTTTATCTCACGACTTTACGGAATCCCCTCAACCCACCGCTGAACAACCCGTCTCCACTCCCGTGATCATCGTCACAGATTCACCCACTCCCTCAGCAGAGTCTACTCCACGCCAAAGCCGGTCTCAAGCACTAAGCCATCGTTCAAGAGCCAGTTCTTCGCAGCCTCTTAGACGACAACGCTCTTCAACACCATACGAACGCCCGCAACGTTCTCGGTCTCAACCAGTCGAATCGATTCACACAACCGCTACAACTGTGTCGTCAATCACCATGTCTTCTTCTTCCTCTTCTCCTTCCGGTACTTCGACCGCTGGTAGCACTTCAGGATCTGGCCAGACATACCAGCTCCCCTATGCTCCTTTCCCGTACCCGATGCCTGCGAACCCGCGCGGAGGGCAACAGCAGGGCGGCCAGGGCAAATAAACCCTTATCGCAATATTTCCTACTATGGAATCTTGTGAATTGCGACCTATTGTCATCACAATCTGCCCCCTAGAAGCATTATCCGGCGCTATGGCTTCATTTTCCATCGACTGCACTTTATTTTCCGCATCTGAAGATGCTCGTTTTCATTCTTCACTTTCAGCACACTGGGTACATTTGCACTTTCTGGCGCTGGGAATACCCTTTTCCTTTCTATCAAGCTCTCCTTGATCATTTCATGTTGCTACAGTTTACCGTCATTTTTTATCATTCCTGTCACTGGTTTCCACATTCCTTGTACCTATTCTTCTCTTTCGACACCACCGCTGCTCGTTGGTTCAGTACCATGGGATCAGCGTGGTCTCTTTCTTTCTTCGGTTAGACCTTGCATGGCCGGCGTTTGGTTCAGTTTCTTGTCTTTCTGCGCGATCTTGTTTTGTTGGCGTGGTGTGCTTGCATGCCTCGGGCCGCTAGCTCATTTTCTTAGTCTTGAGAGCCCAATTTCTGGTATGGGTCCGGCCCGGTGCGAGGGGCACATTCTAGGAAGGCAGTCACGGTCATCTTCTCGTATATCTCCATATATCAATTTTTTTTTGCCTCCCAAAGTTTCTATTCTCGCATTTAGCTAGGTATTCCTGGGTGGGGGTGTTCGCTGCAATGCAACAACGAAATCATGTTGAAAAAATGCACTAGATTAGATAGACGTTAGCTACGCAAAGTGTACAAGATACTTCCCAACCTCCTTCTCCACATGACGTTTCTATTTTTAGACCCTGTCCGCTCGTATCGAGGAGAACGCTCCGCACAGTTTCGAGATACGGCACTAGCAGCCACCAATATTGAGATACGACGTGGCGATGGATACATGTACTTTGGTGATGGATGCGATGGGTCGCTTGACGGGATCCAATACGCTGCTGATGGGGACGGGTCCGGAGAGTGACTGATAAAGCCTGGTGTCTGCAGCTCCTTCAGCACGCGCGAGTCGGTATCGTGCAGTAATTTGCGAAGTATGCGAGGGCGCTGCACGCTTCGTAAAATCCCGTTATGGCATCTGTGTCTTTGTCGATAGTCGTCGCAAAGATGTGGATGTTCGCAGTCGGTGGTGGAGCGGAGTGGGCGGAGAGGAAAGACCCCCGATCTGACTAAGCAGCGGCCGCCGAACAGCGTCATCCGCGCCATGTTTCCTCTTGAGTTGGTCCACGCGACATCGCGACACTGCTGCACCACTCAAGTGACACGGCAGCTCTGCTGATACTCTCATCCACTCTTTTGAGTCCATATTCCTAGATATCCGCCGACGACGTATCGACGCGAAATCCTCAGAGAAGCTCGCGACTCTGTTGCTGCCTCCTTGACCTCATAGCCTCCGTATCACCGTATTTGTCCTCGGTCCGCGCTCACCCTTGTTCCATCAAATACCGCACCCACACCACACGAGAACAGTCGCCATGGCACCTTCACGATCTTGCGCCTCGCTGCTCTCCCTCCTCGCCCTCACACCCTTCCTTCCGCAGTCAGCATGGGCGTTCGACTGCAAAGACATTCTCGCCGATGGCGTACACTTCAACTTCAAGGAGCTCGGTGGCCCGCACGTAGTGCACTGGCAACAGACCGACTTGGAAAAAGACTTTGAGTTCAAATACAACTTCACCGTCGACATCTGCAGCAACCTAAAGTGGCACAAGGGAGGCTCCATCGACACTGAATGCCACCACGGCGCGCGGGTATGTGCAATGAGGGAGATGACGGACCTGAACAGGGGAGCCAACTCATCCACCATCACGCCCATCGATATCGCGGGGACGTACACATCACAGAACGGCCGGAAAATCGATGCCAAGTTTGAGAATCTCGGTCACTCAAAAAGCAACTCTGACGCAAGGGAGGGTGTCCGCGCCATCCTAAACGGCGGCAGGTTTCCCTTTGAAGACAAGAAGAAAGGCACGGACCAACGGGCTATTATCGAGTTTGTGTGCGACAAGGAGAGGACGGGACTTGAGGGTGATGAGAAAGACGACAGCCCGCGTGAGGACGGGGGCAAGGAAGACGAAGAGGACGACGACAAGAAAGAGGAGAAGTTGAGGAGACGCGAGGAGAGCAGCAAGGGAAAGTGTGAGGACTCCGACGCCAGTCTGCGCTTCTGTGGCTACGAACTCGAGACCGAGGCCAAGGACAAGACCGTCCAGACTCTGAGGCTAGAATGGCGAACAAAATACGCTTGTGCGGATGCGCCTGAGCCGGACAACGGTTCTCACTGGGGTTTCTTCGGCTGGTTCTTCATCATGTACGTATTGCATTCTCTCTCCTCAAACCTCAAATTTCCCTGGTAAAATCAAACTAACACGATAAAATAGACTCTTCCTCGCTATCGCCGCATACCTCATCTTTGGCTCCTGGCTCAACTACAACCGCTACGGCGCTCGCGGATGGGACGCAATACCCGGAGGCGATACCATTCGCGATATCCCGTACATTGCAAAGGACTTTGCGCGCAAGGTGCTAGATACCGTGCAGGGTAGTGGAAGTAGAGGAGGCTATGCTGCCGTGTAGAGTACTACATCGTTAACATGGATGACGCAGGGTAGATTAGATACGAACGGCTGGTCGAAAATGGGGTTGTGTAGGATATTGGCGCGGTGTTTTTGAGAGAGAGAGAGGAGAGAGGTGATAGTGGGGGGAAGAGCGAGAGCGAGAGAGATACAGAGGCATTCCAGGCGTCGGTGACTGCTTTTTTGTACGCTTTTCGGCTGAGAAATGAGTGATTATGGTACTTTTTATCTAGACTACGTCCTTTTTCCCACTCGCTCAAGGGAATTTGATGGATGTGAATGAAGTGTAGTCGTGCTATACATATATACATCAACGAATTTCCTCTTTTCATCCTTCTTGCGGGGATTTCGCCTTTTTTCTCTGCTTGCCTCTGCTTACTCTGTGTGGCTAGGAGACGAGGCAATACCTCCCGAGGTCAAATAGTCGGGCAGGCCAGCACAAAGTCTTCTTTCCCCCCCATCAGAGCATAATCTGTAACATCCTAACTCTCATTCGGTTGAATTCAGGCTTCCCGGTCTTGCCGACATTCTTTTTATCTTCTTTGAATGCTGTTTGTGATTTTGGTGCTGTAAGAAAGAGAAAAGACGGGGACCGGGTTTAGTTCGAGGGCGGTTGGGGTTGCAGTTTCCCCTTTGCAGTATGAGGCTGAGGCTGAGGCCAAACTGAGTACCATGTCCTTCCGCCGATCCGACGATTATGAGACGCGAATTGTAGGTTCAGAGACTTCGTTGGCGCTCGGTGCTTGGATTTCTTGGCCACTTGGCTATTCGGCCGAGGTCTTCTTGTGTTGATCATCTTCCTTGTATATTGTGTGGCTGAGTGTTGTTCATCCTTCACCTCCCACGAAAACCAAGTCCAATGGTGCAATTCGTGGGTCGGCGAGACTGGGCGTGCGTGCCTGGTGTCTTGGGGGTGTGCAAGGTTTCTGAGGGCTCGGCCGAGGAGTGCGAGGTTTTGATAGAGTGCAGCCACAACCGCACGCATCAAGCCTTGGCCATACTGGTTAGATGAGCAGTGCGATGAATTGTTTGTCGGCAGCTTAGATGCTTTGGCTACGAAGCTGCGGTCGCCTATACGGCGTGAGATCATCTAGAAGCTCTGTTTCTTTCGCGACCCAAAGGTTCTTTCCAGCCAGCATCGAAGAGCCATTACCAAACGACCACCAGAAGCCTTGCACCACCCTCCTATTCACTTTGAACTCGGTCCGAATTATGAGCTGAGGTCTTCAAGGCAAGACGTACATGAGCCTCACCTTCTATCCGAAAGACAGCAAAAATCGGCGGTCGAACACCAAATCGGACCAACAAAGCACCCTTCCCACCTAGCATTCGGATGGAACCGAGGTCTAAGTCAAACGTATAGACCGTGTAGCCAAATAAACATGTGAGCAGGATGCCCCAAGTCAGCATACACCATATTTAGCTAAGCCCCATATGCCAACCTTCATCGGGCCGTCATTCGAGTTGCAGTTGCCTACTGTAGCCAAAGAATGCGAGAAGAGAGTAAGCAGACACCTTGGAAGATACCGCAGCTCTCGTAGCTTCAAAAGCACAGGCATGCCCATATTCGAGTACGATAGACTCAGCTTGAACTTTCGATTCGCCTCCTTCTCTCAATACTAGCGCATCAACATGGCGAAGTGCAAAAACCCCCTCGACGTCGGCAGTATGCTTCATCCCCATCATGTAAGAGGTTTTCAGGACACTGGATGACTGACTTCACCTAGTTGATGAGGAGCCACTCATCGGAGACCTAAAAGTTCGCGGCCTGTTGATCACGATAGCAGTAGCCTGTTCACTAGTCGCTGTAACGCTATCGTTGTATCTTGTCTACCGCCATCTCACAAACTACACGCAACCCAAGTTGCAGAAACTGTATGCTCCAGGACCTCCACACAATGCACCATCCTCCATCCCTATTCCTACCGTGTATCCTCAATACCATACTGACAAAACGCTCCAAGGACCATTCGCATCGTGCTCATGGTGCCTGTCTACTCCATCTGCTGCACGCTCAGCATCCCCTTCTACAAAGAAAGCATATATCTCGGCGCTGTCTACGAGTTCTACGAGTCCATTGTTATCGCTTCGTTCTTCTTGCTGCTCTGTCGGTACATACACACGGATCTTCAGTCGGTACGCCAGCTGTTTGCGCTGGTGGAACCGCAGCCGTGGATCTTTCCCGTACGCATCTTTAGGAAGTATATAATCCGGCGTAAAACGGACAATACACCTGATGGAGCAAAGTGGTTCAGTGTAAGTCTCCCCTCTGCGTCTCCTGACTTGAGCTGTGCTGACCTTTGCTGCTTTTGCTGTTTTTACAGATCATTTGGGCTTGCATTCTTCAGTTTTGCATAGTCAAATTCGGTGGTGCGCTTGCGAAGTGCGTAACGGAAGCTTTGGATGTGTACTGCAAGAAGTCGAATAGTGCAAGCCACGCCAAGATATGGGTACGTACTGGACGATCGATTCGCCAATTATAACAGAAGGACATCTGCTAACGAGCCCGTCTATCTTCTAGATCCAAGTCATCGAAATCATTTCTCTCGTTACAGCAATGATCTGCCTCATCCAATTCTACAAACAGACCAAAGTGGAGCTGGCAGCACACAGACCGCTACTAAAGTTCGTAGCTATCAAGCTCGTCGTATTTCTCTTCTACGTCCAGACCGTAAGTCATCACCCATATCATACCGTTGTTATACGTCTCGCTAACATATGTAGTTTACTTTTAGCCAACTCACTTCCGACGGCGGCGCCATGAGCCCCACGTCCAAGATCTCGTATCCATCGCTATCTGTCGGTATCCCAAAGACAGTACTCTGCTTCGAAATGACTCTCGTGTCCATCCTCCATTTATACGCGTATCCCTACGACGTCTTCCAAAAGTACAAGGCCATTGGGGATGTGGAAGAGACTGGTGTAAACAACGCGGAGTGGCACGACGCCGGAAACGATCATATGGGTATAACACTGCAGCAGGGCCAGATTGATTCACCCGTGAAGATACACTGGAGTCGTGCCATCCTTCATGTATTGAGTTTCCAGGACTTGTGGCAGGCGTTGGTGCAGTCGTTTCGGGGTGTGAAGGACCACCGTCGGAGACGAGCGGCGGAACAGAGGACGGCGTCGCACTGTGGGGAGGGCGAGGCGGGTTTCAAGACAACGAGTTTGGCGGAGGCTTTGGCTGTCATGCAGAGGGATCGCTGCTGATGCTTGGGAGTGAAGGTGGCGCGAGGTATGTGGTCGGGGCGGGAGTATCTTGTGTGGGTAAAGGAGAGGTGAGCGTCATGTTTCATGCTCGTATGTTGTTGGACGACAGCTCGAGCTGAACTAGAGTGGATAGAAGTATTGCACGGCGCTGGAAGTCTATGTTAGCGGAATATCCAATGTTGAACCTTCCAGCTTTGATTGCTGTCGCATAAAAGACTTGTTCTCCAAAAGAGAAAAGGCCTTATGGCGACAGTATTCAGAAGTGGTTGTATGGACAGTGGGTGATCGTATCCGTGAGGGCATAATGATTGGCAAACAGCAGTGTGCGCAAGTTTGCGCCTGCTACCTTACCACCATGGTTGCTATCCTTGGCAGCCTGACTAACATCGTCTCATCATTTGTCGAAGCTCATTAATCTTATCCGCTACCCAACCTGCTTCCCTAGGGAAGAGACCTTATCCACCTCAGTTAGCACGATCACACTTTGAACAATTCTTCCTGAAGGGAGAGGGTGAGATAATATTCGCCGTCTTCTACAAAATACGACCGCGGTATATCTTGCGGCCATCACTTTCTCAAAATGAGTAATGATGACTGTTTCCCGTGATCTAAAATCGCGTACGCGAAGCCGTTGCGCAAGTCCAGGTACACGAGGTGTGGCTACTCCTTGCCTGAGCCAATCAGTAGCAATTCGGGACACGAAGGTGAAGCTCCCGTGGCCCTAATCCAGCAGTGATCTGAGCATACGGCATACGGGACGCGCCGTGCGGACGTGGCTGTAACATAGAGCTGATTTCCGACCCTCCGACAGGTACGCAAGATCTGTTGAACAGTTTCAAAATCCCCACTTGGCCATTTGCGGCTTAGTGTGAACCCTGTGGCTGTCGAAGCTGCGGGGTGCTTCGAGGGAAAGTCACCGAGGACGGATCGTTAGTCAACCGTTCCGGATGTTCACGACCGCCTGTCAAGATCATCACTCGGATGACACTAGTTTGTTCCGTGGACATACTACCACGTGATCACGGCTGAAGTCAACCCCTAACGGGTAATATCTATACGAGGTATACGCTGCCAAGGTTCAACAAGAGACAAGGGGAAACCTGGGTCTTTTCGGCCAAAGAATCTTCCAGTATCCGTAGTCTACATGAAAACCAACAGATGAGCGAAGACCAACGGACGAGGTTATGCCGACAGGCTGCACTGCGACTTGACAAAATCAGTCAATCTGCTGGAAATCTTGTTATAAGAGTTGGTGTGCTCGAGAATGAAAGTTGCAACTACACATCTATACACTACTTGACTTCCTTTCAACATGTCAACCATTCATCCATCGCAAGCTCCTCTTTCTATGTCGGACCCACCTCTAGATGCCATTACTCGATCTTTGCCTGTGGTGATCACGATTTCCTTAGGTATCGTGGTTGTACTTTCTCTCATTACCTTCACCGGTAGATCTAAGGTACCTCTGGCAAATCCTCCACGCTGGTACCAGACTGCACTCGTCAAACAGTTTGAGTTCGTGAAGGATGGCCTCACAACATTGACGGAGGCGAGAAAACGATACGGCAAGCAGCCATACAGGCTGATCGCTGACTATGGCGAAGTACTCGTCCTTCCGCCTGACTACTCTTTAACGATTCGCAACGAGAATGGCCTCAGCTTTTCTAAATCAATAGAAAAGGTAGGTTTGCACCTCAACTATAGAAGAAAACTTGTGCTCACGCACTTCAGAATTTCCACGCCCACGTAACTGGATTCGAACCATTTGGTGCTTTGGAGCACAAGAACAGACTTGTGCAAACAGTGATCAAGAAGCAACTTACCAAGTACTTGAGTAAGCGAATCCGTGATTAGTGGAATGAAAGTCGGCTATGATGCTAACGAAGATGTCAAAGACACGGTGACAGAACCACTCTCGAAAGAGGCCACCTTCGCCATTGACGTGATATTTGGCAACAACCAAGGTATGAATCATTCAATTTCCACTTGACACGGGCTAATCGTAAGTTAGAATGGAAAGATATAGTCATTGCCGACGGCATCCTCCAGCTTGTTGCACGCTTGTCTACCAAGGTCTTCCTTGGAGATGAGATGTGTCGCAACGAAGCCTGGCTGAAAGTTTCAAAAGACTACACAGTCACCGGCTTCAAGATGGCTTTTCAGATGACAGCCATCCCCTGGGTACTGAAGCCGCTCGTCCCATGGTTGTCGAAGGACGCAAAGGCCGTTCAGAAATATTTACGAGACGGGCGCGCCATCCTGAAACCAATGGTGGACGAACGCAACAAGATCAAGGCTGAAGCCAGAAGGCGAGGCGAGTCAGTACCAGAGTACAACGATATGTTTGAATGGCTTGAGAATGAAAGCAAGGGAACAGCATATGATCCTGCTGCTTACCAAATGGTTCTTTCGTTCGCCGCAATCCATACCACATCAGACCTGCTAGGCCAGACCCTCATGCGCCTGTCAAACGAGCCTCAATCCATCGCAGCTCTACGCGAAGAGATCGTTCGAGTGCTGAGCGCTGATGGCCTAACGAAAGCTGCGCTTGCCAACTTGAAGCTCATGGACAGTGCGCTCAAGGAGGCACAACGAGTTAATCCAACTTCGCTCCGTAAGTCTACTTTATCAGCTAGACCAGATCGCAATTACTGACGACCACGGTCCAGTCTCTATGAGAAGGATGGCAAAGCAGAAAGTAGTCCTACCTGACGGCATCGTCATCCGCAAGGGCGACGAGGTCGCTGTGGATGGCATCAACATGATTGATCCAGAGATATATTCTGAGCCAGAGAAGTACGACATCTACCGTTATTATCGCATGCGACAAGACCCTGGCACCGCCAACAAAGCGCACCTCGTCTCTACTGGCCCGGACAACCTTACCTTTGGTCACGGCTCTCAGTCTTGCCCTGGCCGTTTCTTCGCCGCTAATGAGATGAAGATTGCTCTTTGCCATCTCTTACTGAAATACGACTGGGAGCTGGGTCCTGGAGCATCTCTTGAGGCCCAACATCCGTTTGCAGATACGTCGACTCTCGATTCTAACAACAAACTGCGGTTCCGACGTCGCAAGGAAGAACTGGACCTGGAATCTCTGGCCTTCACATGATCTACATGCAGCCGTCGCTGTATAGAATTTGCTTTCGGGGTTTAGTTCTGGTTTTTGTCAAGTTCGATATATGTAGTTGATTTGCTGCTTGTTTCAATGTCGTTTGTTTTTAGACTCAGCTTCTACTAAGTCGATACGCCTCACTTTTGGGAACATCTCGATGCTCCCTCACATTGTTCTTGTCAACGAGATAACTGTTCCACTATCTTCAATGCCCCTGCATGCGGTCAGTCTCAAGGGATTGGTCGAGATACAAGCATGAAATTTTGATCGCGATGACGCTACTACCTTTGATGATGTATGTCACACTGAAGGGTACGGTTGATGGCATAAAGCAGTGGGGCAACCTCACGCGGCAGCTTCATATGAAGCCAGACAAATAGTGTGCATGACTTCTTAACCTGATTTTGTATTAGTTGCGCGTCGGAGACAAAGCACGGTAGTATGCCAATATACATGGTGCGGTTTCATCCAGCATCCCTGCAATTCTACGGCTTTTCTCCGCAGAACTTCCTATTACAGCCTCGGCAAGACTGAAAGCATCGACCAAGTTCTCTCAAAAGTAGGTGCGCCGGTTTGACCAGATCTGATTGGATGGAGGAGAGCATGTGAAACGGCGCAGCAGTGCCACTTCCGGGCTCGCGCAATAATGTTCCTTACATATCCCGGGAGTTGTTTATATTGGCACTTTACTTGAGCCCAGCACGGCTACTGTTCACGGCGATCAGCATGGCAATGTTTGGAAACGGTGGAGGACTCCCCACAATGATGACGAACTTATAAGGAGCGAGACATGCGCTGGTAACGGCTTTCATCGAACTCGCACTGCACCCCTCAAGATGCACTTCCCAACTACGGTACTCGGCAGCATCGCTGCTATTTACGCAACTGCTAATGGTGCCCTCACTCGCGTCAATGACTTTGGAGCCAACCCGTCGAACCTGCAGATGAACATCTACGTTCCAGCGAAAGTAGCTCCCAAGCCTGCCATCATCCTTGCGGTATATATTTGTTCCTCAAAGCATATCGATCCAAGGCTAACTCTTACGTAGCTGCACTACTGTGGAGGAACTGGTGAGGCGTACTCGCAATCCACCAAGTACAACAACCTGGCAGAGCAAAAGGGCTTCATCAATATCTTCCCCTCGACTAAGAAAGACAACAACTGCTGGGAGGTCAACACCGAGAAGGGACTGTCTCGCGACAAAGGGGGCGACAACCAAGGCCTCAACAACATGATCCAGTACACGATCCAGAAATACGGTGCCGATCCCTCCAAGGTCTTCGTTACCGGCAGCAGTTCCGGATGCATGATGACCAACGTCATGATGGCCACCTACCCCGATGTCATCGCGGCTGGCTCATGCTACTCGGGCGTCGCAGCAGGTTGTGTAGCTGGTAGCCCGGGCGCCAGCCCCAGCACAGCCGACCCGCGATGTGCAAACGGCCAGGTCATCAAGACCCAGGGTCAGTGGGTCGAACAGGTTAAAGCCATGTACCCGGGTTATACCGGCAGCTACCCTCGCATGATGACCTGGCACGGAACCGCAGATACGCTGGTCAAGATCCCCAACTTGGGCGAGCAGCTCAAGGAGTGGAGTGGTTTGCTGGGTGTCTCGTTTACCAAGAACGTCACAAACACGCCGCAGAATGGTTATACGCAAATGGTGTACGGTGATGGCACGAAGCTCATTGGCTATAGTGCGCAGGGTGTTGGACATACGGTGCCGGTGCATGAAGATGAGGATATGAAGTGGTTTGGGCTTTGAGTGGCGTGAGCCGGTCGCCAAAGGCGAAATGTTCACTCTGGGCTATTGCATCCCAATATTCTTGACTGTCGCTGTAAATGAAGAAAAACGTCATCGTCGGTCTTTATGGAAAAGAATGGTGTTTACAAGTAATGATGGGTGAGATGACCTTATGCGCATGCGCGAGGGTCAGCCACGGAATCGGTAATGACGAGCGGCGAAGTCACCATTTCTCATGACGTCAACACATCCCGACCACGAAGTAATGAAATCCCGTTTTAAAACTCCGTATTCTAATATTTCATGCAAAACAATAGCGATTCGAAAATGACACTCCCAGTATCTGGCAAATCAGGCAAAGACAATTTGGCCACGAGCCTCGAGAACGACTATGAAAAACGTCCTGACCCCATCGCCTTGACCCAGAACACCGACCAGTCGCAAAACAGCTCTACAGGTGTAGATTATGAGCCACATCCCGAGCATTCCATCAAGCTGGAGCCAGCGAGAGAGCAGATTGTGCAATCGATTTGCAACCTCTACTCTGGAAGCGCGAGCGAGGAGGATATGATGGTGTACGCGAAGGAAGCTGTGTACGATGACCCGTGGAGCTATTGTGACACGCGGTACAAGATTGCAGGGCAGTGGTATGGTGAGTTTGACCTGGTGGCGCGGCCAAGGGCTGGTGGCGCGGGTGATCATCTAGAGATGCTGACGTTCTGCAGGCATCCCCAAGATCATGAAGTGTCAGGGTAAGTGTGCAGGAAGATTTGAAGGATTGAACTGAGGTTGTATTGTGTGAGGCTACAAACAGTATATGTAGGTGGGCGACAGCAAACAGTGCTAGTCCCAGATAGGCATAGCTCGCTAAGGTGAGTAGCCGCGAGGAGGTGAAGAGGAGGAGCAGTAGAGACCCCAAACCGTGACATGAAGTCTGCTCGGACGATCAAGACGGAAGTTGTTTCTTCGAAGCCAGATGAGATCATCTTTAAGCTGCAGCAAGAGTACACTCCCAAGCCGATGCCAGTCGCGAAGAAAGTGAATAGCTTGGTCACTTTGACGTTGGACGGAGAGGGGAAAGTCAAGTATCATAAGGTAGGTTGGGATTGGAAACTTCATGCGACTACTGGCTGACCCTGTTTAGGATATGTGGAACGAGAAAGACTATAGCCATGAGGGGCTAGGGAAAGTAATGAAGGAACTGAATGGAAATCATCTGACAAAGATTACTCAGCCTCCCAAGGATCTTTGAGTCAACTAGACACGATAGAAAGCCCTTGCTTGATGGCTGTGAATAGTTCCAGCATCTTGCCTGCCTCCAAAAGCGTCCCCCGTGTAGAATGCGCAAAAAGAAAGCCTCGATCGCTTCTACAATTTATCTCGGTAGCTCAAGGAAGATAGTAGTCATGGGAATAACTACTAGTAATCGTCATCCTTCGTATAGTATGTTTCCTACCCTTGATCACCTCCTACTTCCGCGTCTTCGCCATCCTCTTCATCTGGCCCAGTAAAGCGCATTGGGAACTTTATGATGACACCGAGTTCCCGCCTTCCAGACGAATACCGGACCTCGTCTTCATGGGCCAAGCGTTCTAGCACCCTGTGCATCTCGGGCAGCAAGGCATTTTTGACGAACTCGAGTAGATCGTTGTCAGATTCCTGATACCGAGCAAAGAATGTCGGTATCAGTTCTTCCATCAGCTCTCGAAGCTCAGAATCCTCGTCTCCTATCCTCGGGGTCTCTTTCGGTATGTATAGAGGGGTAGGTGAGAGAATGACGTTGAAGTTACTTCCGCGGTGAATGACACGTTCGAGGTCACAGCATATATGTCGAAGCTGCAGTTTTTTGAAAGCCAGGATTCGTATAAGCTCTTGAACAATCAAAACAGAACCATTGGTATCGTGTGCCTCTTTTATGAAGCCTACTACAGCTTCTAGGCCTTCGGTAATCCAAGGTAAGGGCTTCTTGGCGTAGAAATCTGACTGGCTCATTCCTTTCACAAATGTATGAAGGAAAGGACACCCGGAACCACTGCAGGGACAGTCACAATCATCAGACCACTCATTGGTGCAAACGGTAGAGGCGTCGAAAGGTGGAGGCTCTCCGTAAATAAACGTGAACTTCCTCACTTTCATGAACGCGACCCCCAATTTGAATCCGAGGAAAAGCAGCGCATTCGCGCTTGAGCCTGGCTATATTTCGAAGAAGCTTGCGCCCTTGGAAAGATACCATTGCCAAATCCCTAGGATCTTAGAACATCTGAAATTGTCCTCTGGGAAGTGTTCTCCACACGTCAAGAAGTGCAAAAGAGGCGACAGCCTGCTGTTGTGACCGGCGCATTCAAAGTCCCCTTGCCTGACGTCTTGAAAGCCTGCGCGAAACGGTATATCGAGAGTTTTGACCGAAAGATCTGTCTCTTTGTGTTCCAGTAGTAGATGCTTTCCCAACTAGACCTGAACGATTCTGGGATAGCTATACCCCCTATTTTTAAAAACTGTGTCGCGCAGTCTGCATGGGCGTCTAGATTTTGTGGAGACTGCATAAAGCAAGCTTGATTTTGCATGGTCAAGACCTGCGAAGCCGCTAGGTTCCTTAGTCGCCGCCTTTGGTCAATCAAAGAAGCCATTGCCATTTCACAGCTCTTGGTAAGACTAGGGCCACGGCTATAGGCGGCCCATGCAAACAACCCCTCGAGAGATCCAATCATTCGCAATTCTTCATCGTCCGCAGCCCATCTTAAGTCCAAAAAGAACTCCAACATTTCTGGCTTTGCCAAGAATAGGATGTCTCTGAGAATGCTGTGAGGAAGCCAACTGTGGCTATGAGACGCTCGAAGTCTGAGTCCGGACTGATGGATCATTTGACACCCCCTCAACCAGCCGCTACTTGCCGCTATCCAGTACAATGAGAATATGTCCTCCGTTTCTAGAACTTCACGATGCCGATCTTGTTGAATTGCTCTTTCCAGTCCAATTTCGTTACGCAGCAAGACCGCTTCCGTAACCCCTTTACATTTCTAGTGGACAGCCGTAATTCACAAGTTCATTTAGTGGCGACATTTCGATCCTACCAGAAGCAAGAATTTCCGGTGAGAATTTCCCACCGAGATCGAGGAAATCTTGAATCAAACATGTCGTCAGATGATTATATGCGTACCAAGAAGACTGGCGCCAAGGGAAGGTGCAAATATAACCTAGGCATGTATTGTGTTCTTGGGCCAATGATATGATAGATATGTAAGATGAGGGCACTTACAAGCCCCGTTTGTCTACTCCAAGAAAGTCAATATGCAAATTCCGGAGGATATACCTGATCAAGGACACATGTCTAGGCCAAGACTTAGTTCCAATGCGGACGCTTTCGTGGCACGCATACTGTTAATCTCAGCAGCCTGTACGAACGCTGGTCTTGTTTTACCTACACAAAGTAGTGTGAAGCCATTATCTAACTTGTCGTATGGAGTGGCTTCCCCTCGCTCAAATATCGCCATGAGAGCTTGGGCATCATTCTCGAATGGAAGTTCGTCTCTTCGGGTATCATCAGCCATGGCTTTGAAGTAACAAAAGGCAGGCCAGATTTTCGGGACAAGTCGGGTACAGGTCCAATTTGGATGTATCTCCCAAGAGCCTGCTTAATATCAGATATGTAGCGATGCTATAAACTTGCAACTTAGCCACCAGCAATGTGCTGAAAGACTTAAATAGTGTTCTGTAAATCTCTTGTTTCGCTCCAAATACGGGAAAAATAGACGATGGCCCGCTCGACGAGAAGCTGCAAATCGCTGTCTACAATTACAACTTTCAGCCCGCTTTAAAGCTCCGTAAGTTTGCAACCTTGGGTCTTGGAGTCTTCGCGTGGTATGGCCCTGCCATCTTGTGCCATGACTTGGATTATCCTGTGGCTGTGAAGATTTCTCCAACTCCTAGAGACAAAAGGTAAGCAGGAGACGACATGATCTGTATTGTACAGCTCACCATTCGTCGCACAGCAATGAGTATCTCAGGCAAAATGCGGAGATTTGGTAACTTCATCGATTCCAGGGTCTGCTTCAAATCCTGCACGTCGGCATGAAGTGAACTAGAATATTTTTCATTCAGTTTCATGCTCGTTTGTACGAGGTGTGTCTGTTCAGCATGGCAATTATCTTGAAGATCCAAGAATGTTTGGTGTGCCAAAAAGTTTGTTCCGGAGTATTGATAGTGAATGCTCAGTAACCTGTCGTAATGAGATCTCGTCTGATCACTAAGATATAGAGTTAGAACTTCTTCCCTGTCTCTGATTAAAGTTTCCTACATGTGGAGAGCCTGAAGTGCTGTTTGCAGGCTCTGTTGCACGCTACTCACTACACCCCCATAGTAGTTGAGTTCTGACTCCTTAAAAGGGAATGTAGCCCGCTTCGCAAACTTCTTTATGACTGCTCGTATCTTTAAGCCACCTGCACGATTCTGATCGCCGAGCTTTTCTTTGGTTTGACTGATGGCGTTTGCGAAGGCCACGATGCCGCTTTGGGTCGCCGTAAGGGACGGGGTCGCTTCCAGCCTACTAATAACGCCTTCAAGACGTTCTAGTAGGTCAGCGAGGAACTCCAAATCATTAGTGATTTGCTGAGTCCGATTTCTCGCATTCTTGACGTTATCAAAATAGCTGACAAGTCCTTGGCAGCCCTGTATCGAAAGAGCAACGATGCCGACAGCGGTGCCGGCAATTTCTGCCATGGCGAGCGCACACACGGGAATGAAACTGCAAAAGAAGAAAAAGAAGTTTGAAGAAGGAGGACAAGCTGTTGAAGGTAACCAGGCTGAGGGAAGGCACAGCGTGCATATGCCCAGAGCTGACCTCAACGCTCACACCCAATCATCAGTGCAGCCTGTTTGCCTTGGGCAGAACCGCGCAAGGCATACTGCTCCCTCAAATAGCTAGAAGTTGAATAGTGAGTTGGCATGGGGGGCCAGACGGTAACCAAAGGCTGCAAGGCATTTTTGACAGTATTACGAGAATGCGCAAAGCGCACTTGCCATCAGTATCGCAACATGTGAATAGGAAAGTCATCAATCTCTCCACCACTGCGCATCTCTGAGAGTTTTAAGATTTCGGGCTTGCTCGCGGGTACAAGATACGGTCCGTGAAGACGATCGGTGAGTTACAGTCTAATTGTGGAGCGGTGGTGTAGGAGGCGGGGAAGCGGTGGAACGGGCAGGGCCTAGGCGGGTTCCGGCCAGCCACACCGGACCGCCGCTTCTGGTGGCAAAGACATATATAATTCGCCGCCCAAACAATTTGACAAGCGCCGAGTGATTTATACGACAGCCCAATTTCTCAAGCAGAGGGTCGTTGAAGCTCGCGCCGGGCGGGCATGCACCGCGTGCCACTACGATCTCCAGGCATGAATCGCTCCTGTCAACAACTTACCTTTCGTATTGAAGACACCGTTCATTTCTTCGTGTGCGGACATGTTGCCTATGATGACAACAACAGCAATTAATGTCTAAAGCGCTGTTTTCCTAATCATCTGTTTGCGCATTCGATGGAACATAACCATCTTCTTTTGGCATAAGCGAAGTCATCGTTCACACAAGACTCGCAGACCTATTGTATGCCTGTTCACAAGCTCTCACAAGTTAGAATATCTTCCTGGATCGCCGTCATACAGGCAGCCTGATCAGTGGTGACAGAACCGTATGAATTGACACTATGTCTCGACATCGTTGGCGACGCCCATCACCCTCTCCAAGCTCTTCTCCGTACTTTCCCACTCTCTTCTGACAACATCAAGAACCCACTTTCCCCTAGGCTTAAGTCTGAACTTGAATGGCCTGGGCTCCGTCATAAATCCAGCAACAACCATTGCCCATGGGTCCACTTCCTCGTCTGGCAAGACCTTGACATCGAAAGCCCAAAGCAGATGTGCGATGTTCATGAACGTCCCATCAGTAGCGACGCGCTTCCCCTGACATATCCTTCGACCCTGACCGAAAACAGGCAGCGGAAGATCACTCCGAACCTTGCCATCACGAAGCCAGCGCTCGGGAGCAAAGTCTTCAACATCGCTGAGGGCGGAATCAAAGACCTTCTCGTCGCGGCCGATGGCCCATGCGTTCGCCATGATAGTGACACCTTTGGCGATTTTTACGCCGCCGAATTCATCCGCGCGGTCAGCGCGACGTGGGATTGACCCTGGAGAAATGGGTCGCCAGCGGAAAAGCTCATGTGCGACAGCGTCAACATAAGCAAGGCTGTTGCGATCCGAGAAGCTAGGGAGACGCTCGCGACCGATAACTTTGTCTAGCTCTTCATGTGCGCGGGCCATAAAGGCAGAGTTCTGTATGGCTGCGACGAATAGCCAGAGAATCTGACGCGGCGAAGTCTCCATGCCACCTTGTATGGATGTCGCGAGCGTGAAGGCAAGGTCGAGATCCGATACCGGGGAGTCTGCGGGAGCATGTTTCGGTGCGGTCGCGATGGCTTGCTTCGCCGCGTTCCAGCCTGAAGCGTCTCGACCGTGGCGAAACAGACGCATGTAGAGATCAACTTGAGCGGCGTACAGCTTATCAGCATACTGCTGCCACGGAGAGATGAAAATAGGTAGATGGCGGAGCAAAGGCATAAGGTCTGGAAGTTGGGGGTTTGCAGCGAGATGGGTGACTTTCGCTTGAATACTGATGACTTCATGGAGAATTGGCTCCTCGAACCTCGGGATGCGGAGACCATAATGAAGAGCGAGGATGACGCTGGACTGAGTGCGCTCGAGCAAAGGATAGATGGTTTCCGTGGTTATCGTAGAGCCATCGGCTGACTTTCCCAGAGCGGTGATGAGGTCGAAGAGCAGTTGCTTAGCCTCGAGTTCCATGAGCGGTTGGTACTTGCTTGCCGCAGGAGCACCCAGACTTGGTGAGAGAATCCGGTGGTGTAGCTTTAGGTGGTCGTCATAATCGTGCATCAAGGTGAATCGAGAGCGTCCTGGTCCGGCTCCGGTAATCATTTCCATGCTCACGGAGGCTGGCCGGTTACTGTACCATTGGCTGCGACGACTGAAGAGTTCAGTAACAGCTTCATATGAGTTGAGCACGACGATGGGCACGATGCCAAAGAGCTTGGGAACAGTGATCGACCCATGTTGTTTCGACCATGCGCTCCAGTTTACCAATGGTTTTTCAATCGGAGAGCTGTGTAAATCGCCAATGAGGGGCAGCTTGAGTAGGGGCCTCTCGGTCGCTCCATGACTCTTGTTGCTGTAATAAAGATAGAGCGCCGTCAGTCCGCTCACGAGCAAGAACACGGCCACGATAGAGCTGGACATCACTGGCGAAAAAACAAGCCAGGAAAATTGCGGGAAATGTGATGACTTTAGAGTTAGGCTGAAGAAACCAATACAGTGTTCGGCATTACTCATGATGTGGCTCCACGAGCTTCATTTTGAGTAAGTTAGACCAACTGTTATCAGGCTTCTGGGCGGCGATAGCCCCCCCTCGCCTCTTGCGTCCATCCCCGAACTCAGTCTAGTAAGGACTTGGAGTGCCGGTGGTAGTTTGGGAGACTACGAGTGTAATGCCTCCGGACTACCTATGGCAACCTTGCCTTTATGCGGCGGAAATTACATGCGCAAGTCTACCGACACGGATCTCCTCGCCACTAACACAGGCTGGGGAAAATACCCGAAACTACCCCCGGGCCGTCGGCAAGCACGCAACCGCAACGGTAGCGTGACATCTCGTTAGTCTAGGTTAGGCTTGGACGCCTTAGCAACGCCCAGCCGTGTTCGGGATTTCTGGGTAAGACAGGAAAGTGCCCTTTCTTATCATGTAACAACGTAGGTAGCTCGATGACATATCTGCCCCGTCCTTTCCCGGTTCCAGGGTCGTCGCGTGGAAGCTGGATTGGGGTTACACAGATCCCCTGGCGATCTTTGATCGGGGACTTCGGGAGAAGGTGAATGGGGTCGTCTACAGTTGAAACTGGACTTCGGCCATACAAGCCCTGTAAAAGGCCCTTATTCGCATCCTGCAGGAACGAGGTATACGCGTGGCTGGAACACAATAATTTTCTCCCATAGACATGCGATCCCCGTCCATGAACGTCGCGGCGTGCGCAGAGACGCGGTCAGTTTGTTACCCTTGGTCCTTAACGTACGCGATCTTATACTTTTGAATAGCCGGTCCCTTACACCAATCGGCCAGCGCCATTGTGAACAGGGAGTGCAGACATTAAGTCGCGGGCCAGACGTCCAGGCGACTACCTGACACTGCACAGCAACATGACGATATTTCCTGTTCAGACACACGACCAGAGGGCTGTGTTGGGTGTAGCCCTTAGCTTCTCGATCTTGGCCGTTTTTGCGGTCAGTCTACGGCTGACTGCTCATGCGATCGCTAAGAAGAGATGGACACCCAGCGACTATCTCATCATCGCCGCCTGCGCAAGCCGTCCCCAAACCCGCGCCCATCGGTACCGCTAACATTGCTTAGATATTCGCCGTCGGCCTGCAATCAATCAGCATCACAGGTGTCTTGCAAGCCGGCATCGGTTACGGTCACGTCACAGAAATCGCACTCGAATACGGCCTTGAACCTATCACCAAGCTGTCGCAGCTCATCATTCCCTTGCAGCTCCTCTGGGTATTGAGCCTCAGTTGCACCAAGATGTCGATCTTGTATCTGTACCTGCAGATTTTCCCGATACCCTGGGTCATGTGGAGCTCGTATGCGACCATGGCCATTATTGTTGCTTGGACTATTGCGACTATCCTCGCTGGATGCTTGATCTGCCGGCCATTTGCATTTAACTGGGATAAAACGATTCCGAGTGGAAGTTGCGGTGATCAGGTCACATCATTCACGGTCACGGGGGTCCTCAACTTGATTACCGATGTGATGGTGCTTCTGCTCCCCATGCGTCCGTTGTACAAGCTGCAGATGGCGACATACAAGAAAGTGACTCTCGCCACCGTTTTTGGCTTGGGTATCCTGTAAGTAAATCACAGTCCCATCACAATTAGTTCTCGTCTAACCAAGCGCAGTACATGTGTCATCAGTGCTCTCCGTATCTCCGTCCTGTCATCCATGGACTTCACGGACATTACCTTCACCATTCCCAAAGCCAATATTTTCAGCGGCCTGGAGCCTTGCCTTGCTGTGATCCTCGCTTCAATCCCTTTGATGCGTCCACTCCTTGGTCGGTCCCAAGCAACGTCGTATGGGTCGGGCAAGAAGCATGCGGAAAGCGAGTCCAGATCGGATGCTCCGAAGGGGTTGAGCGCTGATGGCTTTGAGCGACTAGAAGATGAGACTCGTCATCTGTGGCTTAGGCCTGTCGGAGGAAAAGGTTGCGCGAATGCCTCGGATTTACAGGAGACGATCGCCGACGACACGAGCGAGGAGGGTGCGGAGTCGCCTTATCCGCGCGAGAGAATACGCAGAGCGAGCGGGCAAGGGGTGGAATTGGGGTAGTCCTCCAACGGGATGACGAAGTACGAAGTCATGTCTGCTCGAAAACTTTTATTTGTTCCGGAAGCAGTAGCCAGCGTTAGGACCATCCAGGATTACTCCGGACAGCACGTCAGGGAACCAATTCACGCTGATCAACCATGCTCAATTGCATAATGCTACTCTTGCTCATGTCTTCGTTCAGGCTTTCTAGCCCCAAGTTGGCTACTCAAGCATATACGCGACCGGTGACCTTTCCTCAATACCCAGCTTCGTCACCAAGAGCTTCCGGCCTTCGAGTTTGTAGATATAGCCCTAACACAGCAGATTAGAAGACTTTCCTTGGCTACAGAATGGCGCAAAAAAGTACCATGCGTCTGGTCCCATCCTGCTCGCCCACAGGAAACCACATCTCAGGCACATGAAGTTCTGTCAATGCGACCAGATCAGGTAGCACTAAATGAGCCATTTGAACGCCCCAATCGGCTCTGATCACCTCGTGAAATAGCGATTGTAGCCGCGCAAGCGTTTGGTGAGGGGTGGTGTGCTGGATCACCGGCGCTAGGATGCCTACGAGATGGACGTGGCCGCATTGTCTGGCAACATCTGCGGGAGTCAAGTCGGGATGGGTAAGCTCATCATCTGGATGGTTATTTACACTTCGAATTGTTCCTGGAAGACGATCAGTAATCAACGTGTCTAGGTAGCAAGGCTCAACGCCCACAGTGCTTACTCAAAGAACCCCTGTCAATCAATTTCTTGATGATGTTGATGGATGCGCGCTGGAACGCAGCCTGATGCAGAAGCGTCCAAAAGGAAAGTTGCTTCGCTTCGTGAGGAGGCCCTGGGCAACATCAGTTAACATGGAAATATACTGGGTGAGCGTATCATGTACTGAGGCGAACCACATTCGTCCAGTTTTCCCCATACTTTTCAGCTGCTATGTCAAGGAGATCGAAAACTTCGATCCATCTTCCTTGTACTGCCGCTTGGGAGATTGAATCTCGCCGTTGGAGATATGTACGTGGGTATTGGGTGCGGATGACGTTGCCTGGCCACATTGGTGTTAGAACGGCCGCGCCATTCGGCAGTTGTCCATCAGTGGCACCCAATCTCTTAGAAGCAGGCAATTTCTCAAATGCGAGGGTCGTGTTGTATAATTGTAGTAGACCGTGTTCGCGCAAGTGCTGAGAAGCGTTAGGTGTCTGCAGCGCGGCGCTAGGTACCCTACTAATCGTCATGTCCTGCAACTCCTTCATAAGGCGCTTGAAAGCTCTATCCCGTCCCTCTCCATATATGAGTGGCATATAGATATCGAAAAGACCGAGAAGCGAGTACACAGCATCTTCCTCGCGTTTCGTTTCGCGTCCCTCTGCCCAAGAGAGCCGGGCGTCGATGCTGAAATTTCCAGGGTGGCTGCCTGTCAGCGCATCAACAGGGATCTTTGTAGCCTCATGTATGTCCTGGATGAGCGAGTTTCTATCGCCCAGTCGTTTTCCATTTGAATCGAAAAACTCCACAACCTCGGGCGCGAGAAGCTCCTGCAACGTCCAACCTCGTCGAAACCACCTGCTGGCCCTGAATTCCTGCCGCCACTGCTGTGAAATTTTCGTTCCAGTCCCACCAGATCTGTTGACCGTAACATCGGCGAGATACACATAGCATCTGGCTGCGTCCTGGTACCAGCGATACATGGAATTAATCGCCTCCATCAGCTCCGCACTACTCGACTTGTCAATACAACATGTGTCCACCCAGAAATACTTCAATTCATCGAGCGCAGTCTGTCGTCGGCAGAATTCCAGCTTGCGGAAACCGGCTTTGTACTCGTAAGCGCCCTTTTCTAGGTCTCTGAAAGTTATCTCGTCATGGTCGCTGCCCCAGGTATGCGAGAGGATTGCGTAGGGTTTTATGTCGTTGCCGAATTGCTCCACGAGGGTGAGTGGACTGGAGCGTTCGGGGACTGTTAGGAGACGCATCGAGGGTGCTGTAGCAGATGCGGCTTATAGGTTTGCGACGCGTTGATGAGGCAACAGTCGGTGCCCAGTTCCTGAAGCTGCTATCTAGATCGAGGGTAAGAGAAAAACCAAGGTAGTTGATGGTATTTAGGATCGAAATCTAACATGGATGATATGACCCCGCATTATGTAACATCACACGCGATAGGACAGCAAAACATCTTACCTTCTTACTCGAAAAATGTCAGGAGATTACTTTTGCAAGTCGTAAGGTACAGGTAAGCACCACCCGGGGTAGATGACTAATGCTGCGGCTCGAGTACTTAACGTATTCTATCACTCAGCGGGCCACATCAGTTAGTGGGCCGCCTCACCAAAACCAGCGCGACTCTCCACACAATAACCACAATGCCGCGACAACAACGTCCTTAACAGACTTCTTGTAAAGGCAGAATAAGCCTTACTATAGTATTCTATCGCAATAATCTAAATTAGGTAATTTACGCCCTAGTAAAAGTATATCATATGCTAAAGTTAACGCTCTAATAACGCCTTTATAGTACTTAGCTATAATTAGAGATAATATCTATTAACTATAAGCTACTATCTATCGAAGAGTATTCTCTTATGCAGTGGATCCTAGACCTTGATCGACGAGGCTTTCCGCCCCAGGTCATCGACGTACGACGAATGGCAGACGCTCTTCGCGCCGCGCGTGGCCAAGATCCACCTCCACAACCTGTTGGCCAGAAGTGGGTGTCGCGCTTTGTTAATAGCCAGCCAGAGCTACAGGCAAATTGGAATAGAAAGTTCCATAGCCAGCGCGCTCGCTGTGAGGATCCCATCGCTATCGCAGCGTGGTTCAAGCTCGTCGAGGAGACGCGCCAGGCGTACGGCATACAGGATATCGATACCTAAACTTCGATGAGACTGGCTTCATGATGGGCGTCGCGGCGACGTCTAAGGTAGTCACAAGCGCAGATACAGTAGGTCGCGCTACTGTCGTACAGCCTGGTAATCGCGAGTAGGTTATAGCGATTGAGTGTATTAACTTGTCTAGCTAGTGTCTCCCGCCGTTTGTAATCCTATCTAGTAAGTAATACTAGGCTAGCTAGTACTACTATATCCTACTAGACTAGGTACTCGCAGTTAGCAATAATAGCTAGACAATAGATAAGCTCGGCGTCGAGTAGGCAAAGCACTTTAATAGACATACCGCGTCTCGTACGCGTGGAGTCTACCGTCTCCTCATCCTAGATGGCCATAGCAGCCACGCTACGCCTGAGTTCGACCGGTACTGTACAGAGAACAAGATCATCACTCTCTGTATGCCAGCTCATACCTCTCACCTCCTCCAGCCACTTGATGTGAGCTGCTTCTCTCCGCTTAAGCGCGCGTATAGTCACGAGATCCAAGAGCTCACACGCTAAGGCGTCTACCACGTTGACAAGATAGACTTCCTCACGATCTATACACGGATCCGGCCAACAGTCTTTACATAGCAGAACATCCAGGCAGGCTTCGAGGCGACCGGGCTTATCCCTCCCTGTCTAGATCGTGTCCTATCGTCGCTCACAGTTGTCCGGACCCCGTCTCCTCCAGGGACAACAGCAGACAACAACATCGCGTGGACAGCGGAAACGCCGCGTACAGTAGCGCAGCTTCAGCAACAGGCTCGTCACGTACAGGACCTACTTCGTCGCCAGTCACAGAGCCCAACTGCTATTGCTATCCGCCAACTTGCCAAAAGTGCTCAACTTGCAATGACTTCAGCGACTATACTCGTAGGGGAGAATAGGAAGCTTCGTACGGCTAGCCAGCGCCAACAACGTAAGAGAGACCAGCGGCGTCAGTATATAGCTCGTGGAGGTGCTCTCCAGGCTCAGCAAGGCCAGCAGCTCGCTATAGAGGCGGAAAGGGTGGTCGCAGAGGTTGAACAAGCTCTAGCTACTCCAGGACGTCAGCGCGCACCACCAACGTGTACGAAGTGTCATACTCAAGGACATACGCGAACTTAATATAAATAGAAATATACTAGCTATCTATGATTTTTACGCTATTATCTTATATCGTTGTGGAGCTATCGCGTAAAGAGTCGCGCTGGTTTTGGCGAGGCGGCCCACTAACTGATCCGGCCCACTTACTGATCCAAGACGTTACATACGACCATAGGATCTTGAGAGCAAGTTCACCCTCGCCATCCGTCAAATCTCGCGGTTCCGGGTTGGGGTCAATTAACTGAGGTTCGTCTTCGGTTACCCGTTTCAGGAATCGCGACTCCGTCGCCAACTTGCTGCGCACCCCACCAACACAGCCCCAAATAACTCTTAACAGTATTTCAACATGCTGTAACCGTCTCAAGATGCTCGCCGTGTTGAGGATGGAATGCCGCCAGTATGGGGCGCAACCTGCCGCTGCAGTCTTCATATCCCAATGGAAGAGGTTATCGACTCGGACATGCTGCGTATGGACTCGTGCAAGTGATTTTACGGTATCGTCCCATCCGTGTTGCCATCTTCGAGACCGAGCGATAGACGAGGGGTTTCGTATGCCACCCCTTCTGACGCTCTAGGTGACGACGCCGTAGAGTCGTCATCCACCGGCGGAAGGGTTGTGAGACAGTGGTATCGACGTGGCTCGGTGGTGCTGGCTCTGTTATTGGCTCGTCGCCACTGTTGTCGGAAAATCGCGTCTCTGGCAAGGACACATACATGGCTTCATAGAGATCAAACAAGTCGGACTCTTCCAGATGGTCATCGTCAACCTCTATTGTTCCGTCTGAGCTGTCGCTGCTGGTAGAAAGTTCAGGCACATGATGTATGTCTCTGCTCTTTCTGAAGTACAGATTGGCAAGAGCTGTGGTTTGCGAAAAGGTCGGAGCTAGAGTGGCATGAGAGATAAACTTGACTGCATCCAACAAATAAAGTGCATCTAGATTGTCGAATATCTGGTATGAGGCACGGCAGCCCTCGAAGAGTTCCGGTAAGAGCTAAGACATTTCGGGTTGGTCGAGGGGACGTGCACGAAGTCTTATCTAAGACAAGCTCAGGGGTATAATCTCTACGGCGTATACCTTCGTATATGGAGGATCGCTCAAGCATTGACACGCACGCTAGCATTTTTCTTGGTTCCTGCTTGATCCCATGAGCTGAAAGTTAGCTTCAATGCAAACCTCAACAGCAACGTCTCAGATGTCCCGTTGACCCATTTCGCAAAGATGGCAGAGTTTGACGGTACCTAGGTATCCATCAAGGGGACGTCCGGCCCCTGGGCCATCCTCCAAAACCTTATGGTCAGCATTAATCTCAATAATACGACGTTTGTCCGCGCTCCTGCTAGCGCACGACCCAAGGTAGATAGCTCACCCAAAAAGGGATCCAACTCGTATCTACTTAGTCAGGCACACTACCCTTTTCCGTTCGAGCCGACTCGACACCCAGTTCGGCTGAAATGCAAGATGAACGCTCCTATTAAACTGTTCCCCCGAAGCCAAGAGGACTTTCTCTCTTCTCACAGGTCTTCCAACCTCGCAATCTAACCATTACACTCGCTTTTTGACGACCGATTAATACCACACTCTTTAATCTTTAATAATGTCTTCCATCATCCGCAACGTTCTCGCGCTCAGCGCTGTCGCCGCCGTCGCCGTCGCTCAAGACCCAGCCCCCAAGCTCGACGCTCCCTGCGCCGATGCCGTCATCTTTATGGCCCGCGGTAACACTGCGCCGTACCATGACTTCCGTACATTCCCCTTCGTCGACGCTACGTGCGGCAAACTAAGGGCTGAGGGCAAGACCTGCGACTACATTGAGGTTGTGTTCCCGTATGGCGGCGACTACTGCAAACAGATTGGCGAGGGAGTCCGCAACGGTCTATCCCAGATCACTGCTTTCAACAAGAAGTGCCCTTGCACGCACCTCATCCTCAATGGCTTCTCTCAGGGTGCCTGGATTACCGGAGATATC
The DNA here is from genome assembly GCA_029100535.1 of Stemphylium beticola. Taxonomy (NCBI): domain Eukaryota; kingdom Fungi; phylum Ascomycota; class Dothideomycetes; order Pleosporales; family Pleosporaceae; genus Stemphylium; species Stemphylium beticola. The sequence goes on along the minus strand of JARBXR010000026.1, from coordinate 117,124 downwards.
CTTGCTGGACCTGGTGGATGCTCGCAAATCACCACTGGTCTAAACCCTACCTCGGCTCCTGGTAATGCTAGTAAGTCTTCTTGACATGACACACTCGAACCTTGAACTGTGCTAATGTGGTAACTTAGTCGTTGCTGCTCTCCTCTGGGGCGATGTCAAGCACGAGGCTAACCAGCCATACAACGTTCTTGACGGCTCTAATCTACAGAAGAACGGTCGCGACGCCGCCTCTCTTGCGCGCCTAAACCGCTACGCACCCGTCCTGCGCTCTTACTGCGCTAAGGGAGACCCAATCTGCGCCAACGGCGACGACGTCGAGAAGCACTTGAGCTACTTTGAGAAGTACACCGACGACGCCTCGACCTGGGCCGTTGGAAAGCTCAATGACGCCGCCCCTCTATGTGCCGCTCCCACACCTACGCCTAGCGCTTCTTCTACTGTCGTCGCCTCGTCTGTTCGCGTTGCCGCTGTTGCATCTTCGAGCACTGCTGCTTCCTCTGGCGCTGCTGCTTCCTCTGGCGCTGCTGCTTCCTCTGGCGTTGCTGCTTCCTCTGGCGTTGCTGCTTCCTCTGGCGTTGCTGCTTCCTCTGGCGTTGCTGCTTCCTCTGGAGTTGCTGCTTCCTCCAGTGTCGCCGCTCTTCCCGCTTACCCTACATCTCCAGTTTACGTTGCTCCCTTCACTGCTCCCCAGCCATACGAGGCTATGTGCGTTCCCCGCATCACGATTAAATATGTCTACGCTTAAGAGTAAGAAAGACGGAAGATGTAGCGGAGTAGACGTAGTGACAGCAGTAGATGGGTGTAGATCGATGAAGGAACTATGAAAAAGAATGACCGTCGTAGTCGACGTCTGCCTGAACTTTTGGTTTTCGTGCGTGATAAGTGTTTTCCGTCTGCTCTGTGAGTGCGCTGTGAATTCTTGTAGAGCCAGATGGTCTAATCTATGAACGCCTAGCCTGGAACGTAAACGTCCCTGTGAGCCTCCTGTATCCCCCGTATCTAGTTCCTGAATAAATCTGGACAACACAATCTACTGGAGACCCCTTATCCTGCGAACCTCTAGCAAATCCGCTGTTAAGTCTGGTATATCCTGGCGCTGAAAGTCCTGCACAAGACCGCTATTTATATTAGGTGTGACGTCTGGGTTCTTAATGTTGAACCTATCTAGGATGCTATGGCTACTCACGCAACTAAAGGCACGTAATACTGACAAACACTTACTACTATAAATGGAACAGTATATATTATGCACATGGCTGATATACTAATCTGCGCGAACTGAGTGTATAGCAGTGTTGAGGATGTAGAAAGGCGAGCTTGGTACGGCGGCTTGGTGTACCTAGTGTAGACCGACGAGTAGTCTACATGCTTGAGAGCTGGAGTTTATGAGGTAGACAACACGTTCCGGCTGGCTGCTGTCTGTATCGGGCGATTAAGGCGCCTATTATGTTGGTGGTATTACGCCTCTTGCTTAGTGGAGGGAACGATTGGTGAGCAGGCCGTATTGCTAGAATTAGTAGAGCGGTTTACTGTTAAGGCTAGCAGGTTAATGTCAGCCCCTGATTATGGCTTATGTAGATTAATTATTTGCGCTACACTATTTCGGGATGATCTGCTGCTCAGCCCAAAGGAGTGTACGTAACGCAAGTAGATCCTTCTCCTTTCTCCAAAAACTTGCTACGGGTTGCGCGATACTGGAAACAGATAATTTAGCGGTCTTTATGGTATCAGAACGAGTGACAATTAGGCTTCCCGTTCGCTCAGCCCTATTTAAGCAAGATACCGGCGGATTAGTAGTTAGGTGGGTGACCACTAGCGAATCCCCGCTGTTGTATGTTTTTGGCCATCTTTTTGCCTTTTTGTATGCATCGCCGTCGGTCATGGCTGAACTGATGTCGAAACAATGTTTTTGCACGTCGAACGTTGACGTATTCAGTTGGCGGAAACATGGGGTATATTCGTGAACCGGGCGCAATCTTCAACAAGGACGGCAACAGCTACCGCATGACTGGCGGTCTCGCCTCTTTATTGAACGCCATCCTGCTGCACAACCACTCAACTGCCTCTTGCACGCCAGTGCCCGTGAGCGCGCTGCACGGCAAAACTCTACTATCTCTTACGTTTCCTCCCTTCTCTCCCTCAAAGACCCTTCTCACAAATCCCTCCTTAATCCTGACCACCTCGACACAGTCCTCACGATCCTGCTTGTTGGCCAAAATGAGTATAGGCACACCGCTGGCGTCCTCATTTGCGAGCACACTCTCCAGCACAAGCTTGCATTCATCCAGCCTTCCGATATCCTCATTGCTCGCGGCATTGTTCGCGCTCATGTCAGCCAACGTCGCGTTGCCGACATCGCTGCTGTCGATTACGAAGACGATGGCGTGGCAGCTGCTGTAGTATGATTGCCATAGGCCACGCAAGCTATGCTGGCCGCCGACGTCCCATATCTTGAGGTAGATTGGTGGGTTTGGCGGGGGAAGGGCGATGGTAGCGACGTTTTGACCGACGGTGGGCACGGTTCGCAGGTTCGCGTTCGAAGCTGTGTATGCGCCTTTTATTTGCTCGAGGAGTGTTGTTTTGCCCGCGTTGTCGAGACCGAGGAGGAGGACGGAGTACTCTAGTCGATTGTTAGATGGGCTGTCGTAGGCGCATGGCTGTTTGCGGCTTATGAGGGGATTGTGAGGGGGAAAAAGGCCGGGGTTCTACCTTCTTTACTCGTCGCATGCAGGTATATTGATTTGAAGAGGTGGTACATGATTTGCGCAACGCGTAGGGTGGACGCGTGCTTCACATGTTCGTGGTGGAATGCGGGTTGTCTACGGGACGCGATTGATGTCTGGAACGTGGTCGTTATCGATAACACGTCTCGCATAGAACCTTGGAAGGCTCCATTGGACACCACATGTTCACAGCAAGCACGCAAAAGTCCCGTATTTTGATCGCCTGATCATTTGCAGCCCCGTGGTTCCAGGGTTCTATGATGGATCAAGCAGTAAAGCCCAAGTTCAGACTATCAATGACTTCGACCATGAGGATCCGTAACGTTTATTCCCAGAATACCCTTCGCATAAGCTAGCCGACCGGGATGTTGATCACCCGGGGATGTTGATCACTCACAAATCTCAGCACTCCCGCACAAAACACCTGTTTTCTCTCTACATACTCAACTAAAATGGACGACCGTGAAGCAACTATACAAGCCGCTATCCGCGATATCGATGCTGGTGTTTTTACAAGTCAAAGGGCTGCTGCAAAAGCGTACAACATCCCGCAATCCACAATCTCGACGCGCATACACGGCAGACAAAGCAACCAAGCCAGCCACGTATACCAGCAGCGATTGACTCCAGAGCAAGAGGAGTTTCTAGTACAATGGATACTTGAAGAAGACGCACGCGCTTTCCCTCCCTCCCACGCACGCGCACGAGAAATGGCTAACCGAATCCTCCGGATGAATGGAGACGACAGATCCGTAGGCAAACATTGGATGGCTGCCTTCCTCAAGCGTAACCCACGCGTCGCATCTGTTGTGGGTCGAAAGATTGAGGCTGCTCGAGCTGAGCGAGCAACGCCAGTACAGGTACGCGCGTTCCTTGAGCTCTTTGAGAGGACTCGTACGGCGCTGGGTATAAGAGCTGAGGATATATGGAATATGGATGAGACTGGGAAGGCCTTAGGTGTATGTGCCAACACTAGAGTGCTCGCATCTAGTCAGAAGAAGAAGGCTTACTATCAGTCCCCAGAGAACCGCGAGTGGGCATCAGTAGTTGAGTGCGTGTCGGCTACGGGCAAGAAACTGCGCTGTTTAGTTATATTTAAAGGAAAAGACCTACAGAGTACCTGGTTTCCTGCGACAATTCCTGACTGGCTTTATAAAACCTCTGATAATGGCTGGACATCAAATGCGATAGGTGCTGAGTGGCTGAGACGCGTGTTTCTGCCCGACACGGCGCCCATGGAGGATCGTTGGAGGATGCTGATCCTAGATGGCCACGGCAGCCACATCAGCCTGGATTTCCTATGGGCTTGCAAACAGAATAAAGTCTATCTTCTGTTTCTACCTGCTCATTCTTCCCATGTCCTACAGCCTCTAGATCTCTCAGTATTCTCCGTCGTGAAGAGGTTCTACCGTCAGCAAATCCAGGCCCTCTCGTACCTTAACGACGCAGCGCCTGTTAAAAAAGAGCGCTTTATCACAGCTTATCATCACGCAAGAGAGCGCGCAATTACTGAGAGAGTTATACGAGCAGGATGGGCTACTGCTGGCATCTGTCCATATAATATTGACCGGGTAGTCAACTCATCTCAGGTATCTCAAAGGCCTATTACGCCACCTCGTCAGACTCAACCTCAACCTGCTCAGAGTTATCTCTCTACGCCTCATGGACCTCGTGAGGTTTTTGTAGCGCAGCGACAGCTTCACAAGGATGAGAATCTTGGGCGCAAGACCCACCAGTTTATTGGGAAAGTCGGCAAGGCACTTGGAGTAGCCAATACCCGAGCAGCACAGCTTGAAACAGAGAATAAAAGACTCTATAGTCAACTTGAGGCTCTTAAGCCTCAACAGCCACGAAAGGGGGTTCGTGTTGACCCAGATGAGCGCTTTGCAAACATAGAGACAATCATGGTTGCGGTACAGGCCTCACAGCTCCTTGAGGCACAGCGCGATGTTAATGCTGAGGAAAAGGCTGCAGAAAGAAGAGCAACTAAAATAGCAGCTCAAACGCTTCAGTCTATGTGTACAGAGTGGCAATTGTAACTACGTTGAGAAAACAAACAGGTGTTTTGTGCGGGAGTGCTGAGATTTGTGAGTGATCAACATCCCCGGGTGATCAACATCCCGGTCGGCTAGCTTACTTCTTATTCTCGAGCGCTGTGCACGTATTACTGGGTATCTCAATGACTCGTTTTTGGTGTAAAATCTCAACACAATCTTGCATCATCCATCCTTTGTCTCTACCAACTAGTGGCGCGTAGCATAGGACAAAGGGCTACAATATGCTTAGCAAAACTATGAGATGCAGCGCGCTTGATTCTACCCCTATTCTCTCGGGAGAGAGTTGCTGCCGCGATTTGATTTGAACCGCCGTCCCGTAGGATGACTACAGCGTCAGCAATGTAGCAGCCTTGCGGGGGCCAAACCATTAGCATAAGAAAGGACGCGCAGACCAGAGTGAAGGGTGAAAGGTCGAAGAAAGAGAACAATAAAATAAGTGTAAGAGCAACTACTCGCCAGAGGTCATCCACCACGCCCCACTGAAGAACATGGACATTACCACTATTGTGAGAATAGCCGCACCGGCCTTATCCCCTGTGGTAATCGTATCATGCTCGATCTCAAAATTGCCCACATTACTTCCTGCGGTTGGATCATTTTCACTGATACCGCCCGTCTCCAATCCGACGGGTCCGGATACTTGGTCAACTAGAAGGTTTTGCATTACCTCCAATGCGGACATTTGCTCTCCAACACCAACTTCTCCGTCGTTCACGCCACCCTGCCACCAACGGAGGCCACATCCGCCCTTGCCAGGATTGCACTGTTTTGCTGCTGCCGCCGCGGAAGCTCGGAGCCGAGGCATGATCTGATCACGGGTATAAGGAGCGTTCAGCATAGTGTAACCCATCCATCGGCTGAGGAAGGCTTTGAAAGAGCGCTGGTCGTGATCGCATAGTCCGTTTCGCTCGCAGGCCACCTCAATCATGACATCTGGGGCGCCATCTGCATTGAAGAAAACACCGGTGCCCTCAATTATGCCGTCTAGACGTTCTTTCCAATATCCTGCTTGCGCCTTTGGTGTGTTAGAAAAGGTTCTTGAAGGAGACGAGTGGGATTAGATGGCTTACGGTGTCACCCTGCGCCTCGGACATGTTCCACAGTGCCGCGGCACCCGACATATGTATTCCTGCATTGTACGTCCATTGGATGTGGTTCATCTCAGTGCAGTTTTGTCGCTCACTGGTTCCGTCGTAGAAGTGGTAGTCGGGACTGACCAGGCCTACGCTCACTTCCCACTCCCATGCTCTCAGTGCCCACTCAGCATAGGTGCCGTTCCCAGTATATTTTGCCAGCCTCGCCGCGATATTGAAAAAGGCTCCATTTGAGATTGTGTTCTTGTAATCAAATCCGTTGTTGAAAGGAAAAATTTGCCAGTTCAGCCCGCCGCCACAGGTCCTCTCATTCCAACGCGGTACCTGCGTGTTGAAAACCGCGATGGCGAGTGACAACCAAGACAGCTCTCCCTCGGCATCGGGAAGCTTGTTTTCGGCCGCTGACATAGCTGTCATTCCCCAGAACGCTTGATCGTCATTTCCCAAAGTGCTAGTTTGATTCGGTGGCATGAATGCCTGAGGTTGGCCTATTTGATGTACCATTGCTTGTGTTGTGATTTTGTTGTATGTGTCATCGCCCGTGTAGTACCAGTAGTCGATGAAGGAGCCAAACATGGCTCCGCATAACCACCAGTAGTAAGGATCGGGTAAGTTCCCTGGGACGTCGCCAACTCGATCACCAGTATACCATTCTCTCAGGCCCGCAGCGACAACTTTTGTCGCTTCTTTGATAGAGTCTGGCCGTGTTAATGGAGTACAAGGATAGGTGTAGGTTGCGCACCTGGATCGTCGACATTCAGTTCAAGAGCGGAAGTGGCGAATGGCGACAGTAGTCCAACCGCGCCGAAAAACAAGGTAGAAGGTTTCATCGTGGATCTCCGGATTATCACGGGTAGAATGTAATGCGATCGGATCTCGGCATGTGTGGTGTAAACGAGTGTGCCTCAGGCTGTTGGGGAGAGAGCGAGCGCAGTGGAGCCTGAGGAGTGTGGGTATGTCGTAGGAAATAGGAAATGGGAAATCTAAAACCCACTCCCTTGAGGTTGCGAGGCGCCATGAAGTTATGAAACCCCTTTGCCTGAAGCCAAGTAATGGCGCGGTGCCGCAGCAGTTTCTGGGCGACTGTGCAACGCTTGGAAGTCATATCTCCACGTAGTTCAAAGCCGGGGTTGGGCCGACTAATGGCTGGGTCTTGACAGTAGTCTTGGCGGCCATGCCTGCGAGACTTAGAAGGCGTGTCATCGTACAAGTACGGTCAACCTCCCGTATGGAATTGATGCAGCAAGTGGTGCGCGTAATGCAAGTCGCCAAGTTTAAAGTCGGCATTGGCGTCGCTTGGAATAACAATGGCGCCGAAGGCTTATGTCATCTCGTAACACCAATCTTGGAACTCACTATCCGCGAAGTCCGGGCGTCTAGATCGCATGAAGGAATTCGAATCTGTTCCTGCGTGATGGGCGATCTGGGGAAGGCCTCATGAGCCGCATCGACAGATCATGAATCCCTGCAACGCGCGAGGCCGGCTGATCGGGAGAGACTTGGCGTTGGTGGTGTGTAGTAGTGCCTAGGTGGGGTAAACGGCATCAGTACGTGCTGTAATAGATGCAGTAGTAGGATAAAACGGCACGCACGATAACACCGTCATGCATCAGGTGAGGCGATCAATTCGCCTGGTTGACCCAGGTACCGAAGAATTCAAAAGAGCTAGTAGCGTCAAGCGCTGTCATTGGCCTTTCTAATCAATACTCTAGAGCAAACGTTAGGACACATCGCTCTGGGGTTAGCCACACTGACGGATCGTGGCTACGTCAGCATGACTACCATACCGCCTTTTAAGGTTGAAGGCTTAGGAGCGCTTGTGAGGAAAAGAAACAAAGAAGAACATGATGAAATTTTTCATATCAGGAAAATGGCTGGGTATCATAGAAAACAAGGCGCACCCCACTGGCTGCAAAGACCTGTCTCGTGGACACTTTCCTGATCAGATACAAGCTTTGGGGTAGCTCTGATTGACTCCGCAACCTGGCTCCTCGTTCTGTGAGACCATCCAACTTCTGAAAGCCCTAGCCCTGCTTCGCTGGTCGAAATTCGCCTTCGTATCTATATGGCTTGCCGCAGAAAAGGCCTCGATGACCTGCGTTGCCGTCACCTCGCTGTTCTCATCGAAAGGAATCATGTCCAGAAACTGCCGCAACGTGATTGAACCTAGTTTGACCTGCAACTGTACGACGTAGTCGACGCTAGTAACGTCCATAACGTCCAGTGTGATCCGTGATACCAGCTCCCATCCATCTGTTCTCCCTGAGCATTGCCGAGCATACCGCTGTTCTGTTGATGCCAGCTGCACAAATACTCTCGCGACTGCATTCTGCGTAGTGACGCGTGCAGAGGAAGTTTCGAGGAGTTCGAGGAACTCATCAAGCGAACCAGTACCGATGAACATGTGGCGATGTTTGTATTCCAAGTCCCGTTCCTCAGGTGTTAAAGCGCGCTTCATAGCACTATGAATGGCAGTGTTCGGCTGATTTTGAGACATCTTATGGTTATCAACATCAGGTTGGTTAGGTCGGTGCAGGATTGCGAGCTGGGAGATTTGTGGCTTTACGGGAAGCTTTAACGATACCTTACGGCGATAATAGCTGCGACTCAGGTCTCGAGAAGTGTTCGCCTTGAATGAAAGTAAGCCATCGTTTGTCTTTGCCCTCGATCGAAGGGGAATGAGAGGTGATTCGATAGCGTCAACGGCCGAGTTTGAAGACGCATGACGGCGATGCGTTCCTAAGGAGTTCGTAGAGCGCACTCCGGGGGGATGAGCATCTGTAGGTATAAATTGTCTTCTTGTAGTGCCGTCCCAAGATGTGTGGGCCTGCAGCATCTCAACATCTTTCAACAGACCGGAGCGGACTACCCGCTCGTCGAACAACGTGGTATCGGAAGTCGATGACGCGCTCTCACTTGTGTCCTCTACACATGTCTCCGGCAAGAAAGTATCAAGGGCTATCGGTGCCTCGAGCGGAGGAAAGCGGAATGTGGATATGTCCTGTGTTCGTGGCTTCAGGGCCCCGCAGGATGGCGCGTGGGCATCGAACTGTTCTCCCCAAAGATCTTCTTTCGCATCCACATAGGTATTATTTGACTTGAGATCCTTTGGCGCTTCCAAGTTGCTTCTCTCCGCGTTGAGTTGCAGCGCCACCAGTACCGCGCTATTGGTGCAGTCGCGGTCGAGCATGGGTTTCCACACACTGGACCTTCGGCGGTGCACTGTCAGGTCCGACATGTTAGCTGGGTCATCAAGTCATATACATGACTTGTTGCAAGTGATGTGGCTTACTGATTGCTGTGTTGTCTCTCTCCGAAGCGGTGATCTGAGTGACAATCGCCCCTGTGTCGCAGGTCTTCTCGGATGTGCCGAAGGAAGATGGAATTGCGCAGCTTGTTTTCCGCCGTTGCCTTTTTTCGCGAGGCAATCCTCCGAGTACAGTGTCTTTGAAAGCAATGCTGCAGAGATCAAATCGGCGCCGTATGTGAGAGTGGATAGCGTCGTCCCCGACTGCCTGTTTTCTGCGGCGGAGAACTTCGTTTGCTGTCCCGCACCGAGTCACAGCGGACACTTTCATGAGGGCTTTGAGTGTCAAAGGGTTTCGGACGCATATGATGATTGCGCGCCTGCGGCGGCCGGGTGGTTGTCGTGATGAGGTGAGGATCACGCGTAACAGCACCACATGGGAGCAAACGACCGCGAGCTCCACTTTAGCTAGCCTGACTGACCTCAAACGATAGAGAAGAAGTGGAAGACGAACCGTGAAGTGCAGCCGAGCAACGCATCCCATTGGCGAAGCGACAATGATAGTGAATAAAGAGAGTGTTATCGACTACGCAGCCGTCTGTGTGTCCAGAGGTTGTGCGTAGGCGATCCAGACATGGAACTCGCTGTTGCAACCAACAAATAATACCAGGCCACCAAGACAGGCCACGAGGGTTTTGTGTGTGAGTGGGTGCATACCAACGGCCGACCTGGACTGTTTTGTTGTGGTCGAGATCACGTGGTGGTCGACATCTGTGGAAGGAACGATGCAGGGCAACACCGACCAGATGGGGAGCTGCAAGACACACATCCATCACACGAATCGATTTTGTGCATGAAAGTCATTTGGTCACTCGTAGCATTTGTTTCGTGGAGTCAGAAACCTTCAAACCCCCTTTCCTCTTCCTCTGCCACGCGCTACCCGCACGCTGTATGGGATGAACTTGAGGGCAGACATACTGGAGGTCAAAGTGTCCATGGGGTCTACAGCTTGTGCGGATGAAATTGGCTTTGTCGTTTGTGGTTCACCTCGGCCGATTCCATGACCAGTGCCTTGAGCATGGCCGAACCCTCCACGTCCGCGAAGCTTCGTAGGATAGCGGCGAGTCTCTCCATCATCTTGGTCTTCTCCTTCCTTATCACCTTCCTCCTCTTCGTTGCGAACGACATCCATGTTTTCACCTCTGCCTTTTGCAGACGCTCCATTGTCGCCGCCTGCCGAACTCATGGTCGAGCTCCTTCGTCGGTGAGGTGGTATCAGCATGCTGCTCCGCCTATCGATGCCATCTTTCACGACAATGAAATCGTACTCGCGGGGGAACTGGTGCTTATCTATACAGTGCAGGCGTCGCTTCTGAGGCGTGCTGCACAGTCGATCGCAGTCTGGCAGAAGACAAGCATACTGTGGCGTATTAGTTGAACGCTCCACGACGCGGTGTTGGACGTACTCGTCATGCGCAATACTTGAGACCCCCCAAAGCCGATGCTAGATAGTCTCGCCATGGAACCCAAAGAGACGCCGGAAATTACGGATAGATGCGCAAGGAACGAAGCAAAGAGTAATCACCTACCGTTCTCTCGCCTTGATCGCGCTTGGCAGCATTGATGGGGTCGTGGTACTCTGCAATGTGCAAATGCAGATAATGCTGATCGGGGAAGTTTTTCTGGCATTCGCTGCAGCGGTTCATGTGAACTTGCTGGTAGTGCACATCGTGGTCTTCAATAGATGCAAAAGTGAGGGGCTCGTGTGGGGGCAATGAGCACTTCATAACGACGTGCTCGTCCGATACAGCGGATTCGACGTCTAAGTGGACTATCTTGATATCGACTGACGTTTCACGCGAGTACAAGTTGCTGCGTTCGTCTGATGACAAGGAGTCGCGGTGTGAGCGCTTGACTCCCATTTTTTTTGTTGAGCTGGTTGGGATGAGGCGTAATAGGAAAGTGGGCAGTACCTTTGACCGGTGAGCGAGCAGTTCCTATCTCGCGAGGCTATATTCCAATATTGCTGAGGATGCTGGGTGCTTGCAGAAGTAAGGATGGGTGGGCACCGGACGGATACCATGGATGCCGGCCGAGACGAGACGTGGTACCTTAGCTCCGAGACTGACTGACTGATGGCCACTAGTTCGCGACTCATCAGCCAACCTGACTTTCTCACACCTCAGCACCGCGAACATCGCCTCGCACCCCGACGCCATATCTCCCACTGCGTCTTGGGCGCTGCGTGCTCTCGAGACCCTCCCCATCGCTGATTGTCCTTTACGCAGGGCAGATCACTTCACCATAAATGGAGCACGCCAGCCACAACGTCCGCCGCCTGCTCCGTGCCTTCGTCTGACCTGCCCGCCGACCGTGGGGTCACATATGAACGTCGCCGGCTCCTGCACTTAGAAGGCATGGCCGCGAACACCGAACAACTCGACAGGTGCGCTGCCGGAGCCTCGCCATGTGGGCAGGATGATGCTGACTAAGGATAGGCGGGCGAAGGCGATCGAGAAGGAGCTGTACAAGCGCATTGAAGGCGGCTCTGGGTGCGCCGAATTAGCTACCGTGCTGCAGGAGTAGGCGACAGTCCCACACGCTGCCCGCGACTAATAGTCGACTAACCCGCCACAGGTACCGTACCGCCTGCGAGGCCCTCATCTTCTCCAACTTCGAATACGCCTCAGCCCACGAACTCCAGACGACGCTATGGAACGCGCATCTCAAGGTCAACGCCACCTTCAGACAGGAGCATAAGCTCGTAGGTATGCCCCGAGTATGCGGCTCGAGGATAGCAGCACTGACACACGAGCAGCTCAAGCGCTCCAAGGACTATGTCGTAGAGCTCCGAAAGTTCCAAAAGACATATCTCCATTTCATCAAGGCCAGCCAGCGCTTCTACCGCCAGTACATTCTGAACCTCGACGCCCAATTCGACGGCATACCCGGCTTGCGCAAGATTGCCCTGAAATGGAAGGATGACAGTATGGTCCCCCACCCCGCAAGCCACGCCAAGTTTAACCGTAAAGCAGCCTCCAAATCCTCTCCGCGCCAACGCATTCCCGCGACCCTCAAGACGCAGGTCATCCTCTCTTGCCACCAAACACTCATCCAGCTCGGCGATCTCTCCCGCTACCGCGAGACGGAACTCGTTGAGAAGAACAAGGAACGCAACTGGGGCCCCGCCAAGGGATACTACGACTCGGCTGCCGAGATCTATCCCGATTCCGGGCATGCGCCGAACCAACTCGCTGTCATCGCGCGCGAGGATGGCGACCACTTCCGCTGCGTCTACCACCTCTACCGCTCGCTGGCAAGTAAAGAGCCATATCCTCAGGCCAAAGCCAATCTGGCCACGGAATTCAAGCGCGTCATTGCTGCCTGGGACAATGGACAACTTATCAACAACCACAAATCCGCCGAGGGCAATGCTGGCCGTGCCCTGATTGCATGGTTCATCAGACTGCATAGCAAGCTCTACAAAGGCGAGGAGTTCGCTGCGCACGATGAGTTGGAAGGTGAAGTGCTCAGTCACCTGGCCATTGAGCTCAAGGAGCGTCCGCTAGATTCCATTCTGACCAAGATCATACTCATCAACATGTCAGCTGAATACTTTGCCACTGTGCAGCTGCAGAGTATGTTGCACATTCTTCGCACCGAACCAAGCTGACTTTTTCTAGGCGAGAATCCACCTCCAAACATTATGCGCACATATTTCTACTACCTCCGCCTAAACGTCAAGACGTTCTTTATCCTTCTGCAGGTCTTACAGCCGGAACTGGATCGCCTGTCTGAAGGCAACGACGTGAAGCACCAGAATGGTGACCGTGCGATCCAACTCTCCGATAAGATCACCGCTGTGGCTCGCCGCATCCTGCCAGGGCTTCGTCTTTACAGCACATGGTTCGCGCGCTATTGGAAAGTGCTCAACGCGAACATTGCTGATACACTCAACACGGTCGACGTGCAGGAGCTATGGAAGGCCTATGCCGCAACGCTATCCCTTCTCGCTTCCAGTTTTCCTGTCGAACAGCTACCACAGGAAGACTACATGCTCGAAGAAGACATGGACACAATTGGATTCGAGCCGCTCATTCACCCGGATACCATGAAGGTGTGGTATAATGGAGACGCTATGAAGCAGAAGGCGACGGATCCCGGCTTGCAGCGCAATCATCCAAACGTTGAGATGCTCATGCGAGTCAAAGACCTGCTCATCGACGGCCTACTCTTTGTTCAGAACCCGGACGCACCATTGGACTTGGTCGGCCCACGCTTCATTTACCAGGAGGAGGGCGTGCCATCAGAGCTACTGGCAAGTCCCACAAACCAGCCGGACGGCTCTCCTGTCCTGTCAGTCCAAGCAGCCGACATGCCTCTATTTCAACATACTGAGGCGCACGTTCCAGATGATCAGAAATCGTACAGCGTTGCTGCAGTCTCGGAGTCCGCATCCACTACACTCGCGAAAGACAATGCAATGCGCAACATGGTAGACGACCTAGTGGGAGAGGAGGCTGGTTTGGACCCGTTAGTCGAAGAGGATGAGAATATCCCACCAACTCCGCCCGAGCAGACATTTGACGACACCGCCGTCGTGAATGACACGACGTTTGCCCCTGCAGCATTGTCAATCAATGACTTGGTCAATTCGGTTAGGAACTACAAGCCCTTGTCTCCCGGCCCTGCGTCTACACTGCTTTCAGCGCCAATGGGTAGGACTGGGTCTACCTCTTCCATACGGCAACCGCCGAACCTACCCTCTGTACCGGACGGTCAGTGGAACTCGAACTCTATCTGGAACCGGACACCAGGCCCAGCATCTCCGTCTATGATGAATGCAAATGGGTTCGGAAATGATGTGCGTAGATCCCCAATGAATGGCACAAAGGTTGCCATGTCTGGACATGTACGAGGAGATTCGGCAAACTCACTCCTGAGTACTGATGCTGTCACTCCCACTACTAACCGGGCTCCACGACCGATCAGCGGTAGCTTCAGTGGCGGTCTTGGTAGTGGTGCCACCTGGGGAAACCAGGGGGGCAGTCCCTCAACATGGGGCTCTGCTACCTATAGCAACAGTTTCAACAACAGCCATCATCATGGATATGCTTACGGGGCCAACATGGCAAGTCCGCTGCTGTTTAGCTCGTATCGGGAGGGTGCTGACAGTGCATGGGGACGTACTCCGCCTAATGGCCGAGGCGGTTGATCGACATGGGTGCAGCCGTAACAAGCTGATCCTTACCGTTTCTTCATCGCTCGCCATGGAGGTCATGTTCCTTGCACCATCCTCGCCTCTCATGGTACGCCGGCAAAGAGTCCACTTGCTCAGAACATCAAGAATCTGGCGTGCCACAACTCGATTCTTGAGTGACAATCGAAGTGTCTATCGAATGATGCTCGGAATAGGGTCGTGGAGACCACATCTGCCCTTTGAATGTCATTCACGCCCTGGTTCAAGTTCCGACAACTTTACATGGCCTCAGGGACAGACAAAGGAGAGAAGTCGACGATGATAATGTGCTTTGAAAATTGGAATTATTGTAGTATCTATTGGGGTCGTCTTGCCTTGTTATGCTCGGGCCATTGCGGTTCCGAGAGATGGTATTCTGTTTTCAGAGTAAGACAGCACTGCGCTGTCCTGTGCTATCCTCCGGGGCCGCACACGCAAGCTCAGCTTCTCTGGTCCTGGCTTAGTCTTGACGACAATATCTGCTTTCTAATATTATCATGGAGTTTTGCGCATATCTGGTGTCTCCAACAAGACTGCGATGGTGCGAGGTACGAATGTGATGTTCTTATGGTGCACGTGTTTACTTTAACCCCGGGCGCATGCATGGATTACTGTCAGCAACCGTGAGACGAGGACATGATCGAGGACTAGCATGGAACAGAGCGAATTGCGTAGGAGAAAGACAGCGAAATGAATAGACCGAGGCTTTACAAGTCAAAGATGTTTCTTGTGGTGGTGTGATGATGGGTGTCTGACGCCTACCTAGGTAGGTACCGAGGTGTGAAGGACGAGTGACTAAGCTAGCTGCAAACACGTCAAACATGAGCATGCAAGGAAGCCGGCGAAGCGCTGATAGGTCTCAGCCATCGTACCTTCACTCTACCAGCGCGCCTGCTTGTCTAGTTTGTTTTAATTCTTGGACTGTGACTGCTGATGGAGACGCGGCTGCTGCTCCTACAGGACGCTGGACTCGTTGGGGGTGGCTCGTAGCCCGCAATTCCGAAAGGTACTCCCTCAGCCCATTGTCCCCGTCCCGCTCCATGCCACTTCGCTATCGCGAAATTCCCGCCCGCCATGTCTTCCGGCGGCCCTGGGCCTTTCCAGGAGCCGTCTGCACTGTATAGCTTTTCGCCGTTGGAGGACTCGCTCTCTAATGCACTGCCAGGAAGCATACACCAAAAGGGTAGCAGGTTGCCCACCATTCAGCCTGCGTCGCCGCCGAACAAAGGCGCGCCGCACTCTGCAACAACACCGAACCGGGCTGCATTCTTCCCCATCGCCAGGGGCCACCCACATGCGACTGCCATTGCAAGCTCTGGATCCTCTACCACCGAATCGCTCTCCGAGTTGACTTCGTCGTCGTCGTCGTCGCGAGACTCGCTACCCACTCCCCCCGGGCGCAACGGCCCTACCACGCCCCAGAAACAGGCGCGTAACAACAGACGGAAGCAGTCGAACAAGTCAAGCGGCCGATGGAGTAGGGGAGGCGGCTCTTCAGATGATACCGGCTCCGACCGCAAACCGCCCACGTCTCAGCCAGTAGAGCCCGCACAGAGCGTCGCCCAATCGCCCCAGAGCGCGTCCAAGACACGCCAGCGACCCTATATCGCTACCAACAACGCTCCCACGACCCAGACGCGATTCATGGCCACAGCCTTTGGAGGTCCCTCGGGTGATTCGCGAAGGGGGGTAATCTCTCCTCGCCCCAAGGGTCGCGGTATGACCTCGCCTTACGTCAATGTCCCTGCATCGAGTCTAACTGGCCCACACAGAAGCGAAGAACACTCTCTGCCGCAATGTCACCATCTATGGACACTGTCGGTATGAGAACAGTAAGTGCCCGTGACTGCGCCTGCGCCTGCCGAATCCTCGTAGTGACCCTGTCTAGCCTGTCCTTATATCCACGACAACCTCAAATTGACTCAAAATGAAAACACAAAGAAGAGGTTCAATGTTGACTCGCCGTCCTTCACTCCGCTACAGGCGAATACCAATGGCTCTGTGACCCCCTCGTCTCGCAGTGCTGCCATCTCACCCAAGGCGGCCAACGCTGCCGTCTTCACTCCTAAATCGCAACGCTCTAGTGAGTCTTGAACAATCGCCGTTTGTATCCTCATTCGCATGCTGATTGAATCAGCTGTCACTACGCCGCATATGCACACGAAAGAGCCCGCTATTGATTGGCATTCGCAAGACTTTCAAGAATTTGTTCCGCAGTCCTTCGATGGTCAGCAGATGGTGCGTGGGACTTTCGTTACACTTGGTCTCTCCTCCACATCCCTCACGGGGGCATGAGACAGCGTGTCTGTCACCAATTTGGATTATACAAGGATCCCGACTTACAATCAGTTCAGGTCGATCCTAACCTTGGCTACGATCCGTTTAGCACTCCTACCAACATCTCTACACTAGCTGGTCCAAGTCACCAACCCCCTCCTACCATCAACCCTTACGCTCAAGACGCTTCGGCCACGTACTTCCAAAACCCCAATGCTTTTCAAAACCCAGCTTATCACTTGTACTGGCCGGTAGGGCCACAGCCTACCGGCTTGCTCGCTTATCAGCGCACTGCTCATGACTTCTTCATACCCGATGCACTGCGGGAGGAACTGCAAAAGAAGGCAGAGGTAGCGCGCCAGATTGCGCCCAACAGTACCCTGCCCGTCATTGAGCAGTTCCATTCCTTGTTCTGCTTAGACATGTCACCACAGAAAAACACTGCTCCTTTCGGGTATGCAAGCTGGATATACAGAGCTGTATCCAGCAAGGATGGTAAAACATACGCGCTGCGTCGACTGGAGAACTTCCGTCTAACAAGTGAGACTGCTATCCGCTCTGCTCAGCCATGGAAACGCGTATTGAACGGCAACGTCGTTACCATTCATGAAGCGTTCACCACTCGAGCCTTTGGCGACAGCTCCTTGATTCTTGTTACGGATTATCATCCAAACTCAAAGTCACTTGCCGACGAGCACTTCAAGCCAGTGCAACGGTTCCATGGCAGACAACCTACATCATCTCACGTACCGGAGCAAGTGTTATGGGGCTACACTGTGCAAATCGCATCCGCACTGAAAGCCATTCATGGATCGGGTCTGGCCGCAAGGTTGATAACACCTTCGAAAATACTACTCACGTCAAAAAACCGAATTCGGTTGAACGCATGCAGCATCATGGACATTGTGCAGTTCGACAACGCACGTTCTGTGCCGGAACTCCAGGCAGACGATTTCATTCAACTTGGGCGACTCATACTGTGCATTGCCAACAACAACCCCACAGCTCACTTGCAGATGCAAAAGTCTATGGATTATATCACCAGAAGTTATACAGCCCGACTCAAAGAATGCGTGCAGTGGCTGCTCAACTCGCAGCCACCACCCGGAGCGCCATCATCTCCAACTTCGCCTGGACCTTTGCAAAAGGACATTGACACCTTCTTGGGCGGCATCGCTGATCAGTTTGCGTCTGTCTTTGACAGTGAGCTACATGCTCAGGACACTCTGACGGTCAATCTTGGAAAAGAGCTGGAATCATCAAGATTGGTGCGCCTACTTATCAAGCTCAACATGATAAATGAGAGACCGGAGCTAGACGCTTCCCCAAATATGCCGGGGAGTAGCGGCGCGAACCCCTCGTCGGTATGGGCGGAAACCGGGGAACGCTACTACCTCAAGCTCTTCCGCGATTACGTTTTCCATCAAGTGGACGCGAACGGTCATCCAGTCACGGACCTGGCACATATCTTGGATTGTTTGAACAAATTAGACGCGGGCACAGATGAAAAAATTGGTCTAGTGAGTAGAGACGAGCAAAACGTGCTGATCGTCAGCTATCGAGAGGTGAAGCGCGCACTGGAGTCGGCATTCCAAGATTTGGTACGGGCCGGACGGAAGTAGGATTCCTCTGACTCAAGCCCACTCGAATAGCGCTATGGTGGACGGAACGACATGGGGAACACTACATTTGGGTTCGGTACTATCATCCATAAAAGACGAAATTTTAGCGGTTATGGAGGGCGATGGGGCGGGGGCTAGTGGAAGGACATGAATGTGGATGGCATCGCAGAGTGGGAGCTCTGAGTCGTGTATGAAGATATGGAGGGGTCTTTTGCATGAGCTGCGTGTTGTTGTTGAATGGATGGAAGGGATCGCAGGGAATAGTAGATAAGACACAGATCATTCTTAACGCAATAAAACGTTTTTCAACTTAAGCTGTGTAGTGATTCGCCCTGGGGATGGAAAGGTTGCCCGCCATTACAAAGGGTTGGGAGGGTGGTATGATGGATCTGGTGATGGAAACGTGACGACACTGGAAAGCAAGATGTCGCAGGCTGGACATATAATACCCTTTCCCTCATCACTACTATTAAAGCAACAAGCCATGTTCAGCTCGTTCCTCCAATACAACATATGACCAGGATGCTCTATCGGCCGCGTCTTCCCTGCACCCCGCTGTCGTTTTCGGCGGGTCTAACAAGACTTAGCGCCAGACTGGCTGCCCCTCGTTCTCCGAAACTCTGCCCCACATTCAGCACTTTCTCTCCATTACGAAACCAACAACTACGTTTTACACGAACAATAACAAAAATGCCTGGAAACTACGAACTACTGTGCCTTGAGAACCCGCTTCTGGACATCCAGGGCGTTGGGTAGGTCAATTCCTCTCTCATTGACGGCACTGGTCGTGGCAGAGCACCGCAATGAGCTTTCGTTGACAGACTGCAGCGACAAAGCTCTCCTTGACAAGTATGGCTTGAAGGACAATGATGCCATCCTCGCCGACCCGGAGAAGCACATGGGGCTGTACGAGGACCTGCTCCAGAACTACAACGCCGTCCTCATTGCTGGCGGTGCCGCCCAAAACACAGCCAGGGGTGCTGCGTATATCCTCGAGCCCAAGTCGGTCGTCTACATCGGCTGCATTGGCAAGGATAAGTACGGTGAGACTCTTGAGAAGATCTCGGCCGATGCTGGTGTCAAGACCGAGTACCTCTACGACGAGAAGACGCCCACCGGCCGCTGCGGTGTTGTCATCACTGGCCACAACCGCTCCATGTGCACCGACCTTGCTGCTGCCAACAACTACAAGATCGAGCATCTGAAGCAGGATCACATCTGGAAGCAGGTCGAGAATGCCAAGGTCTACTACGTTGGTGGCTTCCACTTGACTGTCTGCGTGCCAGCCATCAAGGCGCTTGCTGAGGAGGCTGCCTCCAAGGACAAGGTACGCATTTCTTTCCACTTTGTCTGACAATAGGCCCGAATGCTGACCGCGTCCCAGCAATTCATCCTCAACCTCTCCGCACCCTTCATCTCGCAATTCTTCAAGGACCCTCTCGACGAGGTTCTCCCGTACGTCGACATCCTCATTGGCAACGAAACCGAGGCCGCTGCCTTTGCCGAATCCCACGGCATCGAGACCAAGGACGTCAAGGAGATCGCAAAGGAGATCGCCAACATGCCCAAGAAGAACAACAAGAGGCCACGAACTGTTATCTTCACTCAGGGCACCGACCCTACCATTGCCGTCACCGCAAAGGAGGGCGGTGAGCCAGAGGTCAAGGAGGTCGCCGTCCACGCTATCAGCAGCGACAAGATCAACGACACCAACGGTGCCGGTGATGCTTTCGCCGGTGGCTTCGTTGCTGGTATCGTCCAGGGCAAGCCCCTCGACAAGGCCATTGATATGGGTCAGTGGCTCGCGAAGCTCAGCATCCAGGAGCTCGGTCCTTCGTACCCGCAGCCCAAGCAGACTTACAGCAGCTAAGCGTCTTCCACATAAAGTGAGCGCTGAAGCTCGTGTATTTCAACAATCTACGAGAGAGCATGCTACCGCCAAGAGGGGTCGTGCTTTGCCCGTGTCCCAGGCCGCCGTATGATGTGGCATCTGAACACTGGGTGTCGTCATTGCATCATGAACAAGGTGTTTTTTTGGCGCAAGGACAAGGAAAAGTAGAATTTGGCCTTTCAACAGCCAGAGCTAGATACCCTCAGCTATTAAGCTGCTAGAAAGAGAGAAAACGAAATCAACAACTCAACGAAAGTGATGCAAGCTTCATATGCTGTGATTCTTGTTCTGCATTGGGTCAGACTTGAGTGAAAGCATGGATAAGAGAATGATGTTTTGTGTTTTCGTCAACAGCACCGTCTTCTTTCTGATGCAGTTGTGAATACCCTGTCGTCTTATTCGTGTACACCATAACCCAACAAGCTCGTCCATAATCCACAGACACAAGGCGCATCGCCCAATGATCCCACGCTAAATCATTACAAAGATTTTTTTTAAAAAATAAAAATAAAAATAGAAACGCCACACCATGCATTCTTGCTTTTCAGAGTATAACCTTGCCTACTCATCATCCTCGTCATCCCCATCTTCTTCCTCCTCTTCGAGATCCGTGCGCTCAACAATGAGGTTCCCACTCCGCCCAATACGCTGCTTAATCGAGCCGCCAGCTTTTACATCGTAGACTTCTCTCGGCATGGGCGAGACGAGCTGGAACTTGTACTCGTGCTCGAAATCCTTTGGCTCCTCGACATTGTTGTCGTCTAGCCTGTTTTCTTGCGCCTGCTGCAGGATATCGTAGCACTCGACGAAAGCGTAGAGTTCCTCGATCTGCGCATCTGCGGCGAATTTGCGGACAATGCGCTGAGCGTCTGGCATTCGGAGGCTGATTCTGACCACGTCCTTCACTTCTGCGGGGGGCTCAGACGGGATGGAAGCGGCGCGCCACTTGCGCCATTGAGCGAGGTTTTGAGCGTAGCGTTCGATCGCTTGTTGGCGCTCGAGCGCTTCTTTTTCTTCCTGAGCCTTGCGCTCGGCTTCTTCCTTCTTCTTGCGGGCCTTTTCGCGGTCCGCGGCGAGAGAGCGCTCGTAGGCGCTGTTTTGCTGCTCGCGGATGTTGCGTGTGGCTTGCTGTTCTGCGCGCTGGCTGCGGACGCGATTGAGTGGCTCCGTGTGCTGTTGCATTGCGGTGCGCAGTTTGGCAATATACTGCTGGGGCGGCGTAGGGCCCGTGATGCGCGTTGCGATACCCATTGCTGTCGAGGATACCTGCGGGGTATGTACGATGAGCCCCGTGAATGGGAACTTTGTACATGAGAGCGCGGAGGAGACTTGGTATGCTTCTGAGTCTTGGACGTTGCCGACCCAGAGGATTATGTTGTTATCGGGGTTTCGCACGAATTCGACGACTTCGAATGCGAGGAGCGTGTCGCGGATGAAGGAGGATGTCTCGTCATGCTCGGGGCTGACGAGTACAACCATGAGGAATTGGAGGTTCTTCTTCGCCAGGTCAAAGGCCTGGGCGTATCCGCTCTCGAAAAAGGGCAGGTTGTGGCTTCCATATTCCTCCTCAAATTCGCGGATGAAGCGCGCAGCTGTGTCTCGTGGGTTCAAGGGTCGGCGTCCGCTTGCGCTACGTTGCGAGGCCGGTGTGTTGATGTTGCTGGCTGTAACCCGTCCCCATGCGCGGGGTAGGAAAGGAAATATCCAGCCCAGTAACCGGAAGCTCTTTGCGAACAAAGAGTATACGAGCGAAAAGGGTGCGAAGAAGATTGCCAGTACTAGCGGCACTTGGGTGCTGACTTGGCTTTCTGGCTGCGGGACTACCCGAGGCGCGGGCTCTATCCTTACTCTCCTCCCACTACTTATTGATGACCGGGGCGCTCCAAATCCGTTCAATAGTGTTTCTTGCCGTCGGGTATCTTGTGGAGGGAGTGGTTGCTGTGTGGCTGCAGCTGCGACGGGGTCTTCTGTCGGTTCGCCGTCAAAGAAACGTGTTACGGCGATGTTAACGTTCCATTGCGCTCGCTGGAGAATGGGTATCGCAGCGTCAACAGCTTGATCGGTTACAGCAGTGTATTGTTGAAGGGCGGCTTGTTGGTCTGGAGAGAGAGACTCGATGTCTACGCCATTATCCGCCATCTTGACCTCGGCGGTCTTCTAACCTTGTCCGAGGCTCCCTTTAGATGTTGAGGTAGTTTGCGGTTGAACAGCGATTAGATGGGTTGGGGAATTATAACCGGAAAAGACTGTGGTGTGGGAGTATATGGTGGGAGGGGACGTGGGTTTATGTGTTGCCTGTCCTTTCGCGGCGATGATGTACAATGGGGTGGTCGGAGCTCCAGCCCACGAACTACGGAACGGAAAGGTGAGACTACTTCCCGGCCTTTGCCACGCGACGCACTAGCTGCCTGTGGGGTAATTTCACTTGGGTACAGTCCCCGTCTTTTCACAATGTCGAGTTCGAGTGTTCGAACAGAGCTTGAAAACCGAGAAAATGCTTACTTGCTTGCCTTTTAGTTAGGCGTTGTGACTTTGGTTCTTCTAAGATGTGAATTGCTTGTGCCTCAACTCGTTGTGACTGCCTGTGGACACACCCGAACTATGGGAACCAGAGAGTGAATCCATGGTGGAGAGGGTCTGAGATATGGGTGTAACACCCACAATGTGAACCCGGTCGTTGGCTCCTGGGAACATCTTCGTTTGACATCATGCATGCTCTCCTGCGACATGATGCATTCTTCGCAAGTAGATACTTGTACGGCAATAAAAGTCCCATCTACAATGCTGAAAGTCTTCTTTCAGCGAGATGGTAACCACGCCTATGATTCGATTCGGATTCCATCCACCTGGAAGCTTATCAAATGCTGTGCTGATAGCCGACGTGATGGTCTCCAACCGTTGTGGTAGCGATGAAGCAGCCACAGCTACACAACATCTCCACCAGGAAACTTGTCGGGGACAAATTTTATGCACGACATCAAAAAGCTAAAACGCTTCACTTTTTCACACCGTATCGGAGGCGAACAATTTATCTGCTCGGGCTGACTTGTGTTACACTGGTCGCCTAATACTTAGTTATCACGGAAATGCGTACGTGCCCCTCGATGTTCACGCATGCCGCTCGTTTAGAGCCAGACTTTAAATATGAAGTATAATATACATAAAAATCGTCACTTTGTCATCAAACAATCATTGCCTCCTTGGCCAAGTGGTAAGGCGTCGCACTTGTAATGCGAAGAGCGCTCGTTCGATTCGGGCAGGTGGCAAATTCCAGCATATCATATTGAAAGATGGATTTTTTTGTCGCGGCAAACCTTGTTATGCTTACAAGATACATCGGCCCCACTTCTTTTGCCCTTTAGGTCCCTCAGGATCGCCATTGCACTTTCATGTAGGGACTTGAAGATATGACCTAACCGTGTGCCGTGCCAAGTATTGAGTTCCGTTGGCTTTTTATTATCCCGCAATAGCGGAGCAGGTGACATCTGGCAACGGAAGTCTATACTCTCTACACAGACTGCTATGCTCCTCGTTGTCAGCAAAATACATTTGCGGACATCACTAAGTGATGGTGTGCAGCATGTGCTGTCGGCTCGCCCTATTGTGCGCTGGAGTGACACAGCCCTCGAAACCAAGAGACCCCTTACATATGACCTGAAATTGCCAGTCTCGCAGCTTTAGGCAGCACTTCGTCTCTACCCATACCTCGTTGCTTTCTCACTCGAACAATAACACCTGAGTGCCAAAACCTTTCTCCTTCGCGGCTGTCATCACCAAATCCACATAGTGTCGAATGTGACCGTCCATCCCAAATTCAGCCTTCGGGAGTCCCTGCATCACTTGGAGGCAGCAGCGAGCGTCGGATTGAACAGACCCGTTACTACTTCACCCAAATGATGGCGTCAGCCTTTACACGGAGGGACTAGTGAATAACAGTGCATCTTTTCATCGCATGAATACAGAATGTCGAGCATCTACCGCCCGCTTGTGGGGGATGAGGTCCGCTTCGTGAAGATCCAACCTGGCGACTGGACTGGTTCTATTCGATGCGATCTGGTTTACCTACTATTGCCACAAAAAAAGTCAGAACTGGAAGAGCTATTATCTTCATTAGAGTCACCCTTATCGGAGGAAATTTCCAAACCCTCGACGCCGCCTATGGCAACCGTCGTGACGCCGCTCTACGTCGGGCTGTCGTACGTTTGGGGCGATCCGAATGATACGTGTGAGATCATTCTCGACGGAGAACCTATACAAAAGACGGTGAACCTCATCGCAGCATTGCGGCAGTTGCGAGACCTGTTCTGACACCCGTCCCGAGCGCCTGAGGTATTCAGCAGCAGCGATGTTGTGTTCTGGATCGACGCTTTGTGTATCGACCAATCTAATATCGAAGAGCGATCCGCCCAAGTCCCTCGAATGGCATCCATCTATGGCTCAGCGGAGCTGGTTGTGGCCTGGTTTGGTGAAGACGATGAACATAACGAGTCGTGTGCCGTTCAAAGATTGACGGACAAGTGTGAAAGCATCGACTGGGAGTCAAGTCCGTCTGATGTCATTCTCGCCCATATCAGTTCCCTCACTCACGACAGTATCAAGGACTATATGCACGCGATAGAGAAATTGACCCGGCGACCATGGTTCAGTAGAGTATGGGTGACGCAGGAGGTTGTCGTTGCCCAGAAACCTATCTACTTGGTTGGGTCACATTGGTGCTCATTATACAGCCTGTCTAGGGTTCTACTCCGTCTTTTCAAAATTCTTGGGACCTCAGATAGATCAAAGATACCGCCTTGTACTCTTCGACTTGCATCTTTGGGCGTATTGAGAAAATCCTTGGCGAGTACCAAAAAAGATATTGTAAGGATAGTCGACAGCAACAAAAGCGATTGGATACAAAGAGCAGGGGTCACCTTCGAAACAGCTGAAGAAGAATCTGAATGGCTGGGGACTCGCATACATGCCCGGTATCTTGAAAACATTTTGTACTCCCTTGCAGACGGAGATGTTCCGGCTACTCTTCCGCAAGATCATCTCTATAGAATTCTGTCGCTAAGTGCGAGCACATGGTTCCCCAAGATGCTCAGGCCAGATTATTCGATGGATTTCGAAAAGGTCTTCCACGACTATACCACAATGATTCTATTACACACCGGAAACCTCCCCCTTATCAATAACCGTAGAAACAACCACCAAAGGGTACCTACATAGGTTCCCGACTTCAGATGGCCCATCTGGCCACTTCGAAAACCGGGGTCACATACAGTGCTGTCGCCGGTATCGAATATCCAGATCACCGAACACAGCCGAGTCTGCGTTGTCAAGGGTGTTCGTTTCGGCCAAATCGCGTTTGTTTGCACTTTTGATCCCCTTGCTACCGGCCCAATGTGCGGCTCCAAAATAGTGTCTCGATTAGACCGATTCATCTCGGAAGTATGCTCTTTCAAGAAATGGGAGAAAGAGCTGGTACTATCAGAACTTCTTGAGGCTGACTATCGCGAAACTGGCCACCTACCTTTGGCTACGAGCCGAAGATTTTATAATACGGTCTTGGATAAGAGGCTAGTAACGGGCTTGGATGGCGTTCATGACGGAGATGCAAAGCTCTTCTCGCGGCGCATAGGCAGACTAAACCACGGTGGATTAGCTCTCACGTCTAAAGATGTGATAATAACATTAAGGAAAGTAGGCGGGAAGTTGCAACAAGGAGATGTGGCTGCAATGATAGTGGGAATGCGTGGACTATGTGTAATTCGACCTACCAGCGCATCTCATCAGGAGTATACTTTCGTTGGAGCTTGAGGTACTTTATGGAACATCACAGTTCAGTACACCGGAAGAGTGCTTCGCAGAGAACGAGGTACAAGAGATTCGCTTGGTATGAGCCACGAGCCAAAGAAATCCATAGTAATGAGTGAATTATCTTACGCGTCAAATGTCTCAAAACTGTTCTACCCCAGCCAGTGACAGATTTAGACATGAGTTCCAAACTGTGCAATCAACTAGCCAAACCAAACTCGACGGTTTCTCAGTATGTCCCGACAGATAAATTACGGAGGTCCGACACATGGACTCAGGCGGTTCCGTACTCAAAGATCGTCGCATTTACTCTTGTCTCGTACACACGTCTCAGAAAAGAGAAAGCGTGTGTATCCAGCTCGAAATCTGCAGATGGAACAGCAGATTGAGCGAGGCAAGAGACTATTTCCTACTAGTACTACCTACTACAGGCGTTCTTTTGCACCGAGAGCTTCTCTCTCCGTTCACAGTTTAATGAACGACGCAGTAGAGTAAAGTGCACGTGTACGACATGAATACACGGATACCCGATCGGTATGGTGATGGTGCCGCGAAGCAAAAGCGCTGGAGATTGGTTGGCAGAAAGACGGGAGAAGGCGCGCCCAGCTCGCATCGAAAGGTTTT
This sequence comes from Stemphylium beticola, assembly GCA_029100535.1. Taxonomy (NCBI): domain Eukaryota; kingdom Fungi; phylum Ascomycota; class Dothideomycetes; order Pleosporales; family Pleosporaceae; genus Stemphylium; species Stemphylium beticola. Next base: position 90,551 of record JARBXR010000026.1, on the reverse strand, counting down.
TTCTGCGATTATGTCATCGATTGCGCCATGCTTCTTTGGGTGCTAGCGCTTGTGCCCTTCCCTTGTCTTTCTATACAAGCTTCCGCCTATTCACGCGGCACATTCAGCCTACCCACCAATGATACACCTACGCGAAAAGAACGTGCTTACAGCTTTGCACAATGTAGGTGTTATGCATAGTCGTGGATGGGTTGCGACATCGCTTGCATATGTTCGGCAAGCTCGATATGACGCTAGCTCTGAGTGGCATGCCGCGTCTATCCAAGCCTCGTGTATAATCAAATGACATGGGAAAACTGCTTATTATTCTCTTCTTCTTTCTCATCGAACCCTCGTGTTTCTGACTGTCTATCGTGAGCTTTCATCACTTATTCGAGCATGGCGGCTCACACACAAGACAAGGCCACGGAGCATACAGCCTCGCCTCCGCCAATTGCCCAGGATCCAGAGTCGGGCGCAAACTCAGTATCGCACGAGAAGGATCTGGCGATTGGCCTGGTGGGAGAACATGCTCGGGACGTTGATCCAGAGATTGAAGCAAGAGTTTTGAGGAAAATCGACGTGTTTTTGATTCCCGCCATGGTCGTCGGTATGCCTACCAGAGCCTCGTCCGCCAACTTTCACTCTTGATTGACACACCCAGGATACGGACTAGTATACTACGACAAAGCGATTCTCGGCTCCGCCGTCCTTTTCGGCATGACAACGGACCTCTCCCTCAGCATAACAGACACCAGCACCACGCCGCCAACAACGGACACATCCCGTCTGTCGTGGGCAACCTCGCTCTTCTATTTCGGGATGCTAGCAGGTCTCTACCCCATGACCTTTGCTCTTCAAAGGTTCAACCTCGGCCACGTACTGGGCGGCGTAGTCATGTTCTGGGCCCTAATCTGCATGCTAACCGCAGCCGTAACCACGCACCAAGGACTCTACGCCCAACGCTTCTTCCTCGGTTTTGTAGAAAGCATCATACCAACCGGCTTCATGACCATCGTATCCAGCTACTACACGCAACAAGAACAAGCCATACGACAGAGTTGGTGGTTCAGCTCCACCGGCCTCTTCACCATTATTGGGGGCGCACTCAACTACGGATTCGCGCAAATCACGTCAGGGGACTTGCGACGCTGGCAGTACATCTACCTCTTGGCGGGTTGTTTGACCTTTCTTTTCGGTATCTGGTGTCTCGCCATTCCTAATTCATGTGCTACGGCTTGGTTTTTGTCGCCTACGGAGCGTATGGTGGCTGTTGAGCGACTGCGTAAAGGCGCCACTGGCGTGCGTTGCCAGAAGATCAAACCCGCGCAACTCAAAGAAGCAGCACTGGACATCAAACTGTGGCTTGTGTTTATCTTGATGGCTTCCGCCTACACGGTCAACGGCGCGGTATCTGGTTTCGGTCCGCTCATCGTGAGTACGTTTGGTTGGTCGACACTCGAATCTATTCTCTGGCAATTTCCCCTCGGCGGCTTGTGCCTTATTACCATCTTAATATGCGGTTACTTCAGTTCGCGCATCCCGAATATCCGGCTTGTTCTGCTGGTGGTCAGCTGCCTCCCTGTTATTGCTGGTTGCGCAATGATCTGGAAAGCGGAGTGGGCGTACCACGCCGCTACACCTGTAGCGGGATACTCCATTATTGGCACTTTTGGCGCGGTTGTCAGTCAGACTATTGTCATCGGCATGTCGAATGTTGCTGGGGCGACTAAGAAGAGCGCCATGGCTGCCGCCATCTTTGTGGCGTATTGTGTGGGTAATATTGTGGGCCCGCAGTTGATCAAGAGTCAAGAGAAGGGAGTGCATTACCCGCAGTTGTGGACGGGTTTGATCATCTGGTAAGTGACAAGATGCTTGAAATATGGAGTTCCTATTGTGGGAGGACTGCAAGGCTAATCGCGTCGCGTAGTTATTGCGTCACCATCGCTGCAGCTGTAGCCCTGTATTTTGTCCTTCTCCGCGAGAATAGGAAGAGAGACACCATTCCTATCAACGAAGCAGAGCGTGACAAATTGGCATTCATGGACCTGACGGATAAAGAAAATCCATATTTTAGATACGTTCTGTAGTGGGAGTCTTACAAGTTGGTCATGCTGGGATTGCAATATCACAATGCACTGCATTCTCGGACTTGACCCTTTGGAATATCCTGAGTCTGACACGAGTTTCTGTGACGCGCATCGGTGTGACAAACATGTTTGACATAGGAATGTGTGTATGCGTTCTGACAGCAACTTCATCATCTGCAGCTACTTATCAATCGAGCGGAGAGAGAAGAGTAAGAGAGAAAAAAACACCCGCTTGCACCATGGCGCTCATATCCGCAAGCAAACAGCAATCTAATCCCATACAGCAGCAACAACGCCAGTAGCAGCAAACGACGCACCCTCGCCGTTCTTGTGTCCCACCCATGTGCTTTCGCTCGTAAAACCCCTTGGCAAAAAACGTAAACAATGCTCGCTTTAAAAGATAATCAAAGGTACAAAAATAAGAGAGACAACACCGTTTAGCTTAAGACTTCAAAGGAGTCGTTTCGCTCAAGAGATCTGCTTTGCTTTGCTGTATTGCATTCCATTGGAAGCTTTCAAGATACAGCCGTTTGTCGTTGTTGCGCTACAATCGCTTAATCGACTAGAGTTCTGACAAAAAGAAAGAAAGAGGTGAACGATAGGGTATAGTTGTGAGGTAAAAACTCAGAGAAAGAGACCTCGTGATTCCAAGGTACAAAAAGAAAAGATTGTTGGAGTGATGTGGTCGTCGTTTACTGGCTTCCTCTCGGCCGAGGTCGAACACCAGCTTCAGTCGCGCTGCGTACTCTGATTCTGGGCGCTTGGATCTCTGGAATGTCCGCCATTGCCGCGTCGTAGCTGGGTACGGGTGGGCTGGTTTCACCGGATTGCTGCTGGTGTTGCAGGAGCGGTGCTCGCTCGTCCCAGTAACCGTTTTGGTGTCTGGCTGTGTTGCGCAGACTAGGGGAACCGACGGGACTGCTGTACTCTGGGGGAAGCTCGCCAGGCTGAAGGAAACCAAGGCCTTGTTCGGCTGAGATGATTGTTCGATGGTCCTCGCTGGTTCCTTCGCCGGCATCTTCGTTGGAGTCTACAAGGCTGAGTGCTGCTAGAGAGATGTCTGTCGGACTTCGCTGAGGGCCAGGGCTCGTCGGTACTTGTCTTCCAAGACGCATTTGCTGGCTGCTAGACCGTGCATGTCCGTAGCCTGCTTGAATATAGCTGCCGCCCATTCCCTCTCTTATGCCTTCGCGCCCAGAGTCTAGTAGTATCGATCCTTGCTCGCTGCCGTAGGGGGGTGGTGGGGCCAGGCTTCCGGTTTGTGGTGCTAGACCCCACTTCTTCACGTTGGCTTCGATGAATACGAAGCCCATCTGTCCAAAGTTGACGTGAACCTGGCACGGCCCGTTTGCTCCGACTGTGGGGAAGAAGTTCTGGGTCTTGAGTCCGTGTGCAACATCATCGAGTTTCTTGCCATTGCGGGTGAAGAATACGGTTCCGGTTCGAGGTCGGTATCCAACACCGATGACATCTCCCTGGACGTACGCAGGGCCGTAGGCAGAAGGCTGAAAGGGCTGGTTGTGTCGGCGGTTCCCGTTGGACATGTACGATATCGAAGACTTGTGATATCCTAGGCGACGTTAGCATGTGGACGGGGGATGTGGCTTGATGTTGTACGCACCTGGTAGTCTGAACAAGGGGTATGGCTTTGTGGTCACGCCTATGGCTAAGCTTGTGTTCTCGGGCTTCTCGTAGACCTTGGCCTCCCAGTAGTAGACTTCGTTTTGCTTCGGTATCGGCAGATTGCTCTGGACGCTGCATTCCGAGTCAAAAAACTCAATCTCAGTGCGGCCTTCGACAAAGCAATTGGCAATCTCGAGTTCCGGCTCGAATTCCCAGGCAGATACACCCTTCTCTTGGATCGCCAGGAACTGCGAGAGGGAAATGTCCGTCTGGACGGATTCGGGGGGGTTTGCCTGTACGAAAGCTACCATGAGTCAGTGTACGTCCGTATCGAGCGGTGCAACAAAGACGCAGTGTTTGCCTTACCTTTCGCTCTCATGTATTCCGTCCTCTGCAGGTCATCCATGGTCTCCAGCGCTTCAGCCTCTTCCTTGGCAAACTGTTGCTCGTCGTCATATTCACCGGGCCGCGTTATCCGATCCAGGAAGATGCGGCCAGAGCTGGTGTATCTGAAGTAGTAAACAATGGCGGCGACGATAAGACATACTCCCGCAGCGCCCAGGACGGAGAAGATGCCAATCATGATTCCCTTGGCCGTGGAGCCCAGATTGTTTTGGTATCTCGATATCCGCACGGCGTCGTGATGTGACGTATGTTGGCCTGTGAGCATGGTAGGTTGGGCGGACGGCGCATTGTCGCCGGGATAATACGACTTGTAGAGCGTCGTCTGCGGCGGCGAGCCCGCGTGGAGCGGCTCCTGGGGAAGCATTACGAGGGCCTACGTGGATGCTGTCGCCGGCGGGTGGCAGCGGAATGAGTGCGACACAGTCAAGGCCGTGGAGATAAGCGCAGCGGCGCTCGTGCGAATGTCCAAGTCGTTCGCGGGAGTTGTCGATCGAGCAGTGGGGGCCGGGTCCAACTCGGTGATGTGCCGCGACGTGAGGCGCGGTATTGGCGACAGAACGGCGACGCGGTCAGTGTTGTTGTTATTGGTGGTGGTGATCTTGCGAAGCGCTGTCGATAGCGGTGCGTGAATCGTTGAAGATGGTGAAGGAAAAGCGTCGAAGCGTGATGGATGGGGTCGGCAGTAGTGGGATCTGCGTGAGACGTCAAGTGCCTGACGCACCTTGGCTAGGAATCGCTGCCTTTGCCACCTCCGCCTGCGCACGACACGCCCAGATCCCGGAGTCAACAGAGCCACTCTTCTGCCGATCTACCCGCTACAGCCTCGCTTCCATTTTCTACACCACCAAAACTTGAACCAGTATAGTAGAGGCATCAACGGCGTCTCCCTAGCATTGCGCTGGTAGCAATCGTCGTCTGGAATCGCCAGCCTTGACCACGGTTGCGGCGCGCAGCAATCCAGACCGAGACACCGACATGGACCTGCATGACCACGACACCACGCCATACATTACATCTTTCGACTTTCAGTAGTTGTTTCGTACGCGCATTAGTTGCACTGTCTATCGCCATCAACCGCTCGGTTATCCCGTCGCCATTGCCCTTGCGACGGCCCAATTGAGTAGCACGACCCTGACTTTGCTTCTGGCCCTATATTCCGTCGCCTTTTGTTCCAAAAAAGCAATTCAACATGCGCTCTAAAGTTTCAAGAGCGGGCAAAGCTAAAATTATTCTGCTGCTATAGACGCGCGGAACACCGTGGGCGGAGCACTCTTGCCCACCACTTATCGCCGGTAGTCGAGCAATAGTGAAACACTGACATTGCATAGCCGCCTCCAGAGGCGCTTCACAATGGTACCGTTTGTGCCTGATTTCCACGTGCCCTAAAATGCCCTCCTACTGCCCAAGTACGCCCGATCCCCTTTGATGCAATATCTACAATTCCCTATTTCCCATGCAGGCCTTTTTTCGGGTCTTAATTAGTTATTGTCTCGCGCTTCGTAGATCAGCCTTGCGGCAACGTACTTGGATGGCTTAATCCGCCCGCTATTGACGTCAGCAGTACCTGATGTCAAATCGCCTTGACATCTGCAGTGACGCTTATCGAGTTGCTACCGAGTGTTATTTATGAAGCTAGAAAGACAAAGGAATTGACATATGCCTAGTCACATGTTGTGGGAAAGTTCTGGCATCAATCATGAGACAAACAAAGCAGGCTGCGATGGGAACTACCCTCGCAGAAAGATGCAGAGAAAGATTGTCGAGCTGTTACCTGTGCAAAAACGTAGGGCTGTTTGCCAATGGACCTTGGGATGACGTACTACCGAACGTGCTCGACAACACCATGGCCGAGTTCGGTGATTTGCGAGTGTGGTACAATCACCTCATGTAGTCGCGCATACCGCGTCAAGTATCGATCCCATATGCTGCGATCATGGGTTCATCGGTGCTGGTAACTGATTGAGACGTGATGAGAAACAGCCCGTCGCAGGAGATTTCCACCTACATACACTCTGTGATCTCTGCGTAACCCTTGTCGTATTGCCTTCGACCGATCCCCACACTCGGTTCAATATATGCAACCGGTTCTAGAGCAGTCCGCCGCGCGACGGATCTGTAATGGCTGATATGCTGAACAAACGGTCGAGGCGGCTATCCCCTTAGCCAGAGTAGAGCACAGTTGCGCGGCATATAATGTAATCAAGTAGAATGCAACCCCTCGGCGGAAGGGGAGAGGTGCTTGCAGCTATGTGATCAGTTCTTACATGCTCTCAAGGTGCAACTTTCGGCTTCAAGACCGGATCATGGAAGTCCAGATGCTTCTGTGGTGACTTGTCTGATGTTTGTCTGGTTTGGTGTAACTTCCACATGGGTCGCGTCACATGCAGGAGTTCTTACAAAGTGAGCTTTGGGCCACAATCTTCTTGATTTAGGGAAGAGGCACGATCTTGGGGAAAGACGTGGTGGTGAAAGGAGGCGAGCAGTCGTGCTAAAGTTCGACCTCGTGTGACATTCGGCGAATGGTATCCACAGCGCTATCCTGAAAGATTGGTAAATCGCCTGAGAACCTCCCACAATGTAGTATGTCGTGAGACTTGCCGCATAGCTGCTTATTTATAATTGGCAATGATAGGTACGCTGCTCTGAGTATCGGAGCTGAGTGGTATGGTTCTTTGGCCCGGAAGAGGGCCGATTCACATATGTACCTTAGGGCAACACACCAGGAACAGGTTCGTCTGCATCTTGTGTCCGACAAAGAAAGTCAACAGGTATATGACATGCTACACACAAGCCCTTCCGAGGAGGACATTGGCCATAGTTGACCTCGATCGGCTCAGTACCGTTCACTGCGGAGAAACATACCACCCAAGTGTGACACGAGATTCAACTCCGCTACCGGCCGCCGCTAAAACTCTCCTTGGGAAGTTTCGCGCCATTTTCGCCTTCATTGTAGCTTGCTCCATACCTCGGCGATGGATTTTGGTAAGATGTGATTGTCGATGGCTTCAGGTGCTGGTGCATATGTATGTACCGTACCTAGGTACGCTGTCTCCATGACCACGTGACTTTCCTTTGCAGTGAGCTGGACACAAGTATCACGGAACCTCCTCCCATGCTTAACATTCTGCCGCTGAAATCAGCCTGAAGATTCAACACAAAGTAAAAAAGAGTAGCATTTTTGCTTTGGCTCGGCTTATGCCTCGACGAGACATTAGGTGGACGCTTGTGGTGGTAAAGGGAGCGTTTTCAGTATGCGACACCAATACCGTCTCCCAATAAAAGGTGGAGCCACAACGGTGGCAATGGCGGTGATTCCAGCAGTGAGGTTCAACTATCCCCTACATCTTGTTGTATGTTTCTTAGTACGATTTCCTATCTTTTTGCGTCTTTCAGGGAGTTGCCGATGAATAAGCAGCACAACGTCCAAGCTAAGCCCTGGAGGGCTGTTTGAGAGACAGTCTTGGAAGGAGCCTTACAGATTGGGGCTACAAGCAACGGCCAGACATGTGCACCACCCAACGCATCCTAGACATGTACTCATAGAATGCACTGCACATGTCTAAGTGAAAGCATATGGGACGCCGTGATGCCGGGCGGGGCACCATGTGTGTGCTCCGGCACGACCATAGCAGGCGCATTGATTCGTGCGACGCGGCTGGTTGTCGCAAGCGCCATGTCGACATGCTACACCTTCATGGCCATATAAAGTCGACAGCCATGGTGAGGCGCAGTGGTGGCCAGGTTGCTTGCCAGGGCTACAGGCGGTGTGTGAAAGAGCTGGGACATGTCTGGCGGCAGTCTTACGGTCACCTCGTCGTCTCCCTTTTCAAGCGAGCCAGCCGGAGTTGGGAGGTCGCAGGCAGGCGGGTCGCCCCAGTAAACGCGCACTCACAAAACTTTCGACCGCTTCCCCCCTTCATACCGCCTCGAGAGCCCATCTTTGTCGCTCCCAGATCAGCCGAGGGCTCTACACTCTGGAATCGATTATTGTTGCACTGCAGCTCCGTTCTCTCCATCCACTGTCGAAGCGCTCAATTGGTCGCTGAGGACCCGCTGCACGTTTCCGTCTCCCCGCATCACTAACAGCAAACTTGCCGCGCATCAAAAAGATATCCAAAGACAACGAATTCACGGGATTTTTTTCAAAAATGCACGTTGCCTTGTAGCCAACAGTGTATACGCGAAAGGCTTGTATGTAGGCGTTGCCCCTCTATTAAGCGTTCAATGGCTTTCCCCACCAGAGCTAACCATGAAGCGTACCAGCAGATCGAGCTTAAGCCGACAGGGTCTATTCTTTTTTTTCTCTTGCCTCCCCTCCGCAGTGCAGTACTGTTCTACTACGGATCCCTATTCCAGGGCTGCTAGTCGACCCTCCCGCACCCTTCCCCCGCACTGCGAACCAAACCACGCTCCACCATGGCGTGGCAACCGCAAGAAGAGCCTTTGAGGCAACTGGCCCAGTGCCTGAGCGACTCTCTGAGTGGCCATGATCCAAATGCGCGAAAGAATGCCGGAGAGGTCAGTATCGCCCCTCTGCCCGCTACGTGTCTGCATGGTGCTGACGGCGACGCCTACACAGATGCTCAAATCGGCGCAAACCTCACCTGATATCGACAAGTACCTAGCCTACGTATTTTCGAATGACCAGCCCCCAGCCGGCGTCAACATGAATGCGACGCAATACTTCCAGGCGCGTGCTGCCGCCGCCGTCATGCTCAAGAACGACGTAAAGACTACCTACAAGGCCATGCCCGACTCCACCAAGGACTACATACGATCAGTAATCCTTGTCGGTCTGCAAGATCCGGCATCGCAAATACGGGGCTATGCGGGCAACGTCATAACAGAGATTGTGCGTCAGGGAGGTATCATGGGATGGCCACAGATTCTCTCAGAACTGATTGCCATGGTCAGCAACGCCGACGGCAATATCTCAACCCAAGCGCAGGAAGGCAGCATGAGCGCATTGCTCAAGATATGTGAGGACAACAAAAAAGCCCTCGACAGGCAATATCAGGGACAGAAGCCCCTCGACTTCATATTCCCAAAGCTCCTCGAACTCACCACGAGCTCTCAGCCTCGGGTACGCGCTGACGCCTTAGCTGCAATCAACGTTTTCGTCCCAGAGAAGCCACCGACTGTCATCTCTCACATCGATACGCTGCTGCAACAGCTCTTTTCATTAGCCGGCGACTCGAGTGAAGATGTGCGCAAACACGTGTGTCGAACCTTTGTTCACATTGCCGACATCGCGCCTCAAAAGATAACACCGCACATGGACGGTCTGGTCGAGTTTATGGTCACCCAGCAACGCACACCAAACAATCCAGATTTAGCCCTCGATGCGGCCGAATTCTGGCTTTGCGCTAGTGAAGACGAGAAAATGAGGGATCATCTCGGCCCATACCTGGCCAAGATAATACCCGTCTTGCTTGCAAGCATGGTATACAGCGAGGATGAGATCCTGCGTCTTGAGGGTGAAGAGGAAGACTACGAGGTCGAGGACCGGGAACAGGACATCAAACCTACTTTCGCATCGAGTAAAGCTGGAAGACTCACTACCAACGCGAATGGCGAGACCGTCCCAGCCGCAAATGGAGCACAGGGAGCACCAGCTGAGGAGATCGATGATGATCTAAGCGACGGCGAAATCGACGACGATGATGACGACGATGAGTTTGGAGACCCAGAGGAACAGTGGAACCTTCGAAAGTGCTCTGCCGCGGCTCTCGACGTCCTTGCCTCAGTATTTCATGAAGCAGTCTTCGAAGCGACTCTTCCTTATCTGACGAACAACCTCAATCATGCGGAATGGCCTAACCGCGAATCCGCAGTCCTGGCGCTTGGCGCTATTGCGGATGGCTGCATGTCCGTCGTCGAACCGCATCTTCCGATGCTCACCCCATTCCTCATCACACTATTGGAGGATCCTAAGCCTGTGGTTCGCCAAATTACTTGCTGGACACTCGGGCGTTATTCAGGATGGGCTTCCCATCTTGACGCGACTGGCAAGAAACAGTTCTTTGAGCCGGTCATGGAGGGCATTTTGATGAAGATGCTTGACAGGAACAAGCGGGTGCAGGAAGCCGCGGCATCTGCTTTCGCGAACCTGGAAGAAAAGGCAAACACCGAACTGGCGCAATACTGCGGTGTCATCGTTCGGCAATTCGTCCAGTGCTTTTCAATGTACAAGGACAGGAACATGTTCATCTTGTACGACTGCGTACAGACACTAGCTGAACATGTTGGTCCCGACCTGGCCAACGACGAGCTCGTTCAGATCCTCATGCCCGCCCTCCTTCAACGCTGGAACAAGGTTTCTGATCAGTCAAGAGAGATGTTCCCGCTCTTGGAATGCCTTTCTTACGTTGCTACAGCCCTTGGACACAAGTTTGCACCATATGCGGCCGGCATCTTTGCCAGATGCATCAAGATCATTCACCGCAATCTTGAGGAGGGCGTCTTGGCGTCTGAAATTAATGGTTTCGAGCCTCCGGACAAAGATTTCTTGGTCACAAGCCTCGACTTGCTCAGCGCTATTATCCAGGCCCTGGAGAACCGAGATAGCGCAACCCTCGTGAACCAAGCACCAACCTTCTTCCAACTCCTAGCTGTCTGCATGAGGGATCCAAACAACGACGTGAAGCAGTCTGCCTATGCTCTTCTTGGAGACTGCGCCATCTACGTATTTCAGCAGCTCCAGCCTTGTCTACCAGATATCTTGTCCATCTTGATTACGCAACTGGAAGTCTCTCAAGTAGACTCTGACGGTCTGGAGACGGGATACTCAGTCATTAACAATGCCTGCTGGTCTGTTGGTGAAATTGCCATGTGGCACAAGGAAGGCATGCAGCCTTATGTTGAGAAGCTGTTGCAAAAGCTGGGTACCATCTTGTTCGACGAGAGGGTTCCGGAGTCCTTGAATGAGAATGCAGCAATCGCTCTTGGCCGCCTAGGCCTTGGATGCGCATCTTCATTGGCCGTCCACCTCGCGCAGATCGCCCCGGCTTTTATCCGCGCCATCAAGAAGGTTCAATGGACAGACGAAAAGTGCCACGCTCTGAGCGGCTTCATGCTGATCGTATTGGCCAACCCTGGTGCCATGGAGCAATCTCTGCTTGAGTTCTTCAGCGACATGTCTATGGCTGACCGTAACGTCGTACGAGGCCCGGCGGGACGGCAGGTTCAGGACACCTTTCAAAGGGTAAGACAAATAACTATTATCAATCACATCCAGAGGTAGCTAACACAATCACCAGGTCATCGCGCAGTACAAGAGCATGATCCCGAACTTTGATGCTTTCCTCGGTGGTCTTCCTGCTGAGCAACAAGCCCGCTTCCGAGAGCTGTACAGCGTCTAAGCATTTATCTTTTCAATCATTCTTTCATGTGGTAAAGCGGGCGTTGAATATGGGTGTATGGCTTAGAGGAAGAGAAGGAAATACCAAATGAGGGCTAACATAGTACTACGATCCACGCGGCTGCGTGCAAGTCACCCCTCCAACGAGAGGACGGGAATGGATCAATGAAAGCATTTACGGCAAAGGGGGGCAAAGGTTCTCATGGCATCTATAGACAGATTTGTTTCTTATTTCTTCCCAGCGAGCGAAACCTTTTGAATCTTCTTTCCCTTTCTCTTCTTTCTTACATTTCATGAGAGGCGACGAACCGACATTTTCAGGGCGTTGTCTTTTCAATCATATGTTCTCTGTGCTCCCTTTGTTGCACATAACAAGTATTCCATAGCCAAAGTAGATAGCTTAGCTTAGTTCCGATGTCATATAAAGCGACAAATCTAGCCTTGTTCTTAGTCTATCTGAAACAAATACTGATGTAATCCACTTCGAGTGTACACTAGTGATGAGTTCATTGGGGATCCATGTTCTGAGTCCGCGCTCAAAGACCTTTTCCCTCTCCTCAGTACTATGGTTGCCATCCTGACCGCAACGAGAGGGCTATGGACAAAATGGGTTACTACATTCGAGCTCGTACAAAGGTACGGCATTCGTGGTCGTTGAGGAAAGATGGCTACCATCCGTTGGCACTGCTGCCCAAATCGCCTTTCTCGTATTTGTCGAAGCAAATCGCGCTTACTCACCCGTAAACTACACAAGTGAAGAGCCAAACCAGATACATGTGCTGTCCCATTACGCGCCGTCCCCATCATCGGCCTCTTTTGCATGCAATGCGCAGGACCCCCCTTACTACGGCTTTTTGCGCGCCAGACCATATCCATTTATCAGTGTCCTTCAGCTGAAGGAAAGTTTTACATCCCTGCCTACGCGCGTGCTGTCCAGGATGTTCATTACCCAAGTGGACATGGCACGTTTCTCACCCGCCGTAACCGACCGTTGTACATCGCGTCCCGCTTCTCCCCTAACATAAGCAAACTCTTTGATGACAGCTGATAGCACCCGAGTTGAAGTTATCCACGTTTGTATTTTACCGCTGCGTTATCGGAGCTAAACGGGGTCCGCAAGCATTAGAACAGATATGGAGACCGCGAAAAAGCTCTCAGCTGAACGTCAAAAGGGGGGTGCTGGATTTGGTTAGTGAGCGCTGCGGCGGCTTCGTACAACGGGTGCCCTGTCTCCCTGCTCCCTCCCAACGGGGTTGAGCGGTTCAGTTGGACTTCCCTGTCTCTTACTCCATTCCTTGGTGGTTTTGAAGAGGTGACGGTGTTAGATTTTCTTCCTTGAGTCTGGTCAAAGTTTCCATTGGCGGTAGATTTGGTTGTCCCGGTGCCAGGGTTTGGAGAAGCGTCAGAGCACGGTGATAAGTGAAAGAAGACTGACATGGTTTAATACATGCTTTACGAGGTGTCTAGACTTTGTCTGTTTTGCAATCTCGCCGCGAAGCATGCGGTCAACCAAGGTTCTGGTATCTTTTTCAAATTTTGATTTGGAGAAGAAAGATTGGATCCTGAGAGCGCAACGTGGAAAATTGAACGTGGACAAGGATTGCTTGTGCTTACTTGCGCTTGCTTGCGCTTGCTTGCGTTTGCTTGCGTTTGCTTGCTCTTTTGCTCTTATCTAAACAGTCCACCTTGAAGCAGTCAGAAGGCATCAGTGCACATCTTCGAGCTATTGTCAGGGTTTGAGCTGAGATGCAAAAGGGGGCTATTGTACGAAGAAAGAAGTGGGTTCAGGCAGGGGAAAGCAGCAGCTATCGCGGCGGAAATGGCCCTGAGTTGGCATTTCCAAACAAGCAGCTCTCGCTATTCTTGCTAAGTTGACAAGTGATGGTGATAGCGCATAGCCAGCAGTTATGCAGTCACAATACAGCAACTTGGACGAAAGATGGACAAACTAGCGATTACTCAACCGTGATCCCCCGAGGTATGGGTTCAAGTAGGCCCCACCCACACCATTTACTTTGCCGCGATCCTTGCTCGTTGTCGAAAAATCACCAATTGATGTAAGATCACTACTCAACTTGCGAAACAAAAGATGAAACTTCGCCGTTGGGGATACAAGCATCCGCAAGAAGCGCCGGCAAGGCCGATGCCATCAATAGGGCGCCGGATTTATCGGCATCTGGCGATTTGCATGATTCCTACATGGAGATCTCCACGATGGCTCGCGACTCAAAGTCCTGGTGTCGATCGTGTGCAATTCTGTCGATGAATTGCTACAAACGACTCGACGGCCGGTCCGAATGTTTCATAGTACGAATTTTTCTCTCTCCCGGCTGCTCGCGATGGGCAACGCAAGGGTTGCATTTTGTTCAAACTGGTTTTCCGTGTTCTTTCAGACAGGCCGCATGGAGCTGTTGGTGCGACGATATATTGGCAATATCAACAATGGAGTCTTTGATAAGGCTACGTGGTATCGGATCGCCGGTTATGATGTAGGTGGATGCAGTAGATGCTGCGAAGATGTATGTTCGGCCGCAGGGAGTGGAGAAGACCCCAGTGTTCGGACTGGACGTTGTGCACGCGATGGCCCGTGACAGCGGAGAGGACATGTGTTTCTTGTGTCGCATGCCACACTTGCCGGTACACTCGCATCCCGCGCCAATGGTATGGCAGGTGTAACCTTTTTATAGCTCTTTACCGACGGGTGGAGAGGAATACTTTGCATAGTGGTGCAGGTAGAATGTGGCTTGCAGACAGCTGGATGATTGTGTATTGCATGCTGGGGTACGGATTGTTAAACATGCATATCGTGCCGCCTTGGCCAGCATGTCTCTATTGGGTGTGACCGATCGCATTGGTATCGCGAGACGAAAGCCTGTTTAGACGTCATTGGGTGTATCTATAGAAATTGTCAATTACCCTTTGTGGCTACAAGAGTTTCTTAGTGCGCAGAGTCTTAGCGCAGCTTTCGCAAGTCGGCAGTCGTCGGAAAAGACCGAAACGCATGGTGAGGGCGTCGACTGAATGGACAAGTTCCAAGCTTCTATCGCATGCCCTTGGTGCAGAACCCCAGGAATGGCATGGGTAGCCTTGGGTGCGTGTCGGCTGCAAGCACCTAGGGTAAAGAGATGTTAATCCTAAGAATAGCTGCTAGGGATCTATCCTAACCAAACATGACCCCGAGCCGGCTGTGGCTTTACCTAGGTACTCACACTAGTCGGCGAATACACATTTTGTCGCGTGGAGCTGCTTTCGCGCATCTCGCAAAGTTGTCCAGCAGAGAGCTTAGACCCGGAATCTGCAGAGGGAGGCATCGATTGGCCGCTCTGCGACACTGTGGGTTCCTTTCTTAGCCACTCGTATCCCGTGACATGTACCCTTTTCGAAACGGGGGGTCCACCGGAGGGAGAAACAGAGAGACAAATGGCACGAGCGGACCAGCGTCATAGCCAGCCCTACAACTAGCGTCAGATTGTTAGAGGTTCGCTGGGCATGTTCGGCGACGACACGTTTGTTAGTGTACATGTGTATTCTGCCCGGACAATTCTTTATTCATGGGCGTGGGTCACGGGACATTGGCTAGGTCATGTGCCCGCAGCAAGTCTCGCGTAGTTTCACCCGCAAGCAATCTCCGCTGCACCCTGATATCTGCCAGACGACGCGGGGGAGGGCTGTGTTTTACCCAGTATTGCGATGGCGTTCTGCGTAGCGAAGGGGCAAGGGGGGTGGTTGAATGCTGCTCCGTAGATGGGCTTAATCATCAGGCTGTGGCGCTCGGTGAATAGCAAGCCCACTAGCGGGGAAAACAAGAATAGAGCAGCTGGTCCGACGCCCGCCACGACTCGGCACAACTCGCTGCGAAGAGTAGCGGTATGGAACGAGCCAGCGTAGTATGGACAGAAAATGAGGCCAGCGCGCGCGATCAAAAAGTGTAGACCCTTTTTTGCGCGCAATGTACCATGATCCGTCTGGTGACAGGTGACGCACGGAGAGCTATTCTTGGGCACCAGATATTGGCGGGCCCCGGCTTCCGCACTGTGTTAGCGATCTCTGGCGTGCCATGGCCGGCGACCATCAGCGTCCTCTGTGCCATTCGCGGGTGGTGGTGGTGATGATGATGATGATGATGATGATGCCTCGTCAATGCGAATTGCGCAGGTAGCCACTGGGTCGTCACTCGCACTCAGGCAAGCCCTGGAGGCTGCTGGCCGCCGTCTCGAGTCTGGCCACCGGGTCTCACTCTGGCGACTCGCAGGCAAAGAGCCAGCACGCTGCAAGAAAATTTAGCAGCGCGCGCCCCGAAGCTGACCCGTGGACCATTGCTCCCTCACCCACAATTATTCACGCGGCTTCGAACTACCCGTTACAGCATGGCCCAGCACGCTATCCGCATGCTACTGGTCGATCCTTCTCCACGCACGGCCCGCAAGAGTGTTGGCCGTTCCTCGGTCGTCGGTCCTGAATGGCCGTTTTTTACGCCTCTTGCGCGCTGAGCCCCAGCTGGAAGCGGCTCATGCATCTGCACGCTCAAACGTCTCCGTTCCAAGCGGACTGACCAGGGGCTTTGAGCCAGAGAGGGCCACCCTCTGCTGCAACCCCCAGCTGAATGGGCCGTCGGCCAAAGACGAACATTCACCTGGGCCTGGGGTCCAAATCTCGCCGCGCAGGGGTCCTCCTCATGGATCCATTCACCCCTCCAACGCCTCACCTGCCATGCCTTCAGCGCCCCCAAGTCATGGCCTGCTATGCATCCCGGACGTCTCGCTCTAAAGAGGAGGGAGGGGTCCATGGCCGCCGGACAGAAGCTTAATCCCCACGGGAGTTACACCGGGGCTATGTCATACGAGCATGAGCCATCCGGTCGCATCTGTGAATCAATCAGTCCATCGACTGTAGCTCCCGCAAGCTTCTCTGCCCTCCCTGCTAGTCTCTCCCGTCTTGTCGGCTGCTACCCAAGTCCCAAGTCCCTTCTCCGCTGCTCGTGGCGTCACTGCTATTTGCGTGGACGCTACGCTTCTGCTAAACGTGGTTGGCCCCGTTTCTTGATGTCTGTCGTCTCTGGGACCCGAGCACAAGTCACCCTGCGCTTTTGCTCCCATACCACCCAAGTCCCTCCTTCAGCCTGGCGAGCCTCTAGTCGATTAGCCTTGTCCTGATCCTGCATGGTCACGGTGCAGGGGGCAGGTTGCAGACAAGCTTGACCACATCCGCTGTCACCTCGTCCTGTCGTACCCTCGTTGCCTGTCCGTCCGAGGTATCGTTGGCTTTGCGTCAATATCTTGCCAGCCCTAAAGCTATCTAAGCTTATCCTGTCTGCACTCTGCACTCTGCACTATATATCACCATAACGCCCATTGCCAGCCTCCAAACCAACACCCTGTCCAATTTAGTCACCGGTTTCGACCCCATTACCCTCGCTTTATCAATCGCCCGCCAGATCTACAGCCTGCATATACACAGCCCCTTGCCAACCCAAAATCTTCTTCATCTTCAGGCATACCACCCAACGAGAGAACACCGCCTACGAAACCCCCATCGATACCCTGACCTTTGCAACACCGACCGCGCCGTACGGTCCACTTCCCACTCTCGCTAAACGACTTCATCTTTCTTTTTAGAAAAAAAAATGGCTGGACCCGGTGGTGGCCCTTCAAGGCGCAGCCATACCAAGTCCCGAAAGGGATGCAAGACGTGCAAGAGGAGGCATATTCGCTGTGATGAGACATTCCCGCAATGGTGAGTGCCAGCATCTAGTCGTTTAGGTCTTCCCCCAGCTAACATCTGCACAGCCGCAACTGTACCAAGCACCAAGTCCGCTGCGACTACATGGACAGCCCCACTGCCATGATGCCTGAATCTCCCCAATCTCCTCAACAGCCCAACCTGCTCTGGACACCAGAAATTGAGGCTACAATCGAACTCTGGAGACAAACGGGAGAGTTCCCCTTCCCAGAGCTTCGAGTCTACCCTCAACCTCAATGGCGGGCCCTGACGACGGTTGATCTCCGTCTGGTACACCATCTATCTTCTATATCGAACGAGATGTTCAGAAACAGGACCTCGAAATCGACCCTTTGGACCGACATGATGCCCAAGTACGCAGCAAACCTCCCAATGCGACTATGCCCCAAAGCACCACTAACGTCTCTAGGTTCTTGAGCATTGCCGCGACCCACCCATTCGTTATGCACAGTATTCTCGCATTCTCGGCCTCGCATCTGGCGTGGATCTCACAATCGACTGAAACCCGAAACCTAGCCTTCCACCATGCAAGTCTTGCTCTCAAGGGCTTGCACGACGGAATCACCAACTTTACTAAGCACAATTCGGATGCGGTGCTCGCATCTTCCCTTCTGCTTGCATGGCAAGCAACTGACTGGTAAGGATGACCCAAGCAATGTGCTTATTCAAAGGCTAACGCAGGGCACCTAGGCGAGGCTGGGCTTCTTTGGTCACCGGCACAAAAACAGTAAGTTGCCTGACGATCCTGCAAATTCAAAAGCTAATTGTAGAGTAGGTCATTCAGTCCATGCAGCCCTGGAGGCACGAGTCTCTGTTTGCCGACTATATTGCAGAACACACCCCGATGCCTGACAGGCATTTCATGAACCCGGTCTGCACCCCGATAACACAAGAAGCACGGAGGGAACAGATGAACGCTCTCGTCGACATTCACGCCTCTCTACAACGACTTCAGCCATACTTGGTCCGCAACGAACAGGAATCGAAATGGGTCGACCAGCTCAAGGGCTACCTAGATCGTCTGAGATCGTCTAGTCAGCCACAGAGTCCCGAAGAGCAATTCAACCAACTATATGCTCTGCGAAAATGGTTATTCTGGGTACCCATCTCCCTTTTGGCCGCCAAACGGGGAGACGTCACCGTATTGGTAGTCTTGGCTCACTTCTATGCCACGGCGCTGGCCCTGGAGCCTATGTTCCCAGATGTTGCGTCTGTTTTCGTCGCAGACTTGTCTCTCCGTCCGTTGGAAGAGATCACTCAGTCAGTCCAGGGATTTCAAGATCCACGATATGATTCTCGCATACAGACCATGTCATATCTGGTACAATTCCCGATGGACATGGCATCATCATATAAAGCGAGGCGAGAGTGGACGAGGCAGCAGAGCATGGCAATCCCTCCCATTCAGCAGCAATCGGCCTACGCACTGGAATCTATTAATCAAGATCTCGAGAATCACATTGCACAGTACAGCTACGGCCAAAGCCTGTCTCCCGCGTTTGCCCCATCACCGCTCACATTTGTTCCTACCGGCATGGCCTCTACGCCACAGTCGCCATACCTTGAGGTACCTCGATCTGGAACTGTGGACGCGTACGGAACAGCTAGCAGCTACGCCTCGTCGAGTAGTTACGCATCTCCCCTGGGCTCACCTGCGCTGCTGCCGCCGTACACAGCCCCACAAGAACACGCATTCGGCTTCGGAATGCAAGCGGGTTATCCCAGCGGGTTCGTGGCTACACCTATCTGGACGTGAACGAACGCGCGCTGAACGATCCCCCAGGAACCAAATGAGTGCGACTCCAATGCATGTCATTGCTTCTCAGTCGCATCATCACAGTCCTACACCTGACGCGGGAAATGCGCAAGGCCAGCCAGCGACTGCGGGGTACGTACCAAGTCAGTACAGTCAGGCCTGAGCACCACCATGATTACGGAATCTCGAGGAATCGCACCGATCAGGTGAAACATCACATCCGCCCGGCCCGTCCTCGTCATCTCCACCGCTGCATGGGACGAGTACAATTTCCGATCGATTGGCTCGCGCCCATGGCGGCCACGGTCAGCTTCCAGTTGGGCCGATGGCCTGTAATGAGCTACACTCAGTTGTACGCTGTCGAAGGCTTGCGCAGTAAGCCACTCCGGGACTGGCGGCGGCGGCGCCTCGGCATAACAGGCGGAGAAGCAGGAGAAGGAAATGTTTAGCGAGTTGACATGCCTGCACCAGCAGGGTACACGCGCGTCCTATCCTGTTGCGTCAAACGCAACCGGACCGGCGTTCGCTAAAAGGTGGGAGCCAGCACATGGGGTTGGCGGAAGACTTGCCCGGTGAGGCAGAGGCTGACCAGGCATCACGGTCAACTACGAGACGTATCTGGCGCAATTGAAGCGCAAGCACGACATGACATGAAACGACACAAGTGGGAAGACAAAGAATCTGCATTGAGAGTGGAGCTGCGGCTCGCAATACCACGTTAGGAGGGTTAGTTGCTCATCCAGGAAGATGACTGGAATGCTCCGCCCTTCCCCGACTTGGGTGCAAGGATACTTAGGCATCAGTAGACAGCCATGCACAGAAGAATTAAGGTTACCCAGTACCGGCTTAGCTTCTCAGCCCTAATAGTCATCCCATGTGACGGCCATGGTTTACCCTGCAGTTCCGCGTGAAAGATGGACAGGTCAGTGCCAATTATAGCCTGGCATGGGGCCAATGAGCAGCAGACGCTCCACCTTCGCTTGTCATTATCAACCCGGCAGGGCGGGTTTACGTACAAGCATGTCGCAGAAAACCAGGACCGTCGATGTAGCACAGAAGCTTCCCTGCTGGCTGCGAGGGCCACCAAGACACGTTTTTTTCCCATCTAAGTAATCACTAATGTGACGCTGTCGAGGACGTGCAGCAGTAAGATGAGAAAAGGGTAATCGTACGCTAATGCATGACCCACAGCAAGAAGAGGGTCGAGCGTGATGTCATTCCAGTCGACCGGTTCGCTTTTCGCGGGTAGCGGGAGGCCTGTTCGCCGAGCACAGCCACGCGCCCATTGGCCTAGGTACATCCAGCTACCCCCTTTGGGGCTCTATTGCGAAGAGTCCGTCGCTTGGTGACGTTGCACAGCCACATGTGTCCGGCTGGGCTTTAGTGATGTTTCCGTTCCGGTGAGCTGCCCTCCGCCGTGGTTTTTCGCGTAGCTTTTTGGCACAGCGTTACGTTACTGCAACGTCGGCCTCGCTAAGGTTTTTGGCCCAAAGTATCCGGCTATAGGCTCTGCATCCATGCCGTGGGTGAGAGCGCAGCCATTGGGAAGGTGCAAGCGAATCAAGAGCCTTCTGGCATGTCCTCCGCTAGCACCATATGCACATTGTATCAGATTTCGCTCCAAGGTGTCTGTTGCATCGGATGAGGCACCTAACGTGTTCACCGACATTGCATGCAGTTAGTTGCTCGATACCAAGTCTTAGCTAATAGCCCTTCCCAGAGACTAGTCAAGAAGATCCATCGTCTCGGCATCTCGGTATTCTTGAGAAAAGTGCTAGGCCCAGCAAGAGCTACCCGAGAAGAAACCTCGCCCCTCTGGCTGGTAGACTTCGGGCGTTCCTCACTAACATGGCAAGCCCAGCGAGACGCTTCCGAGGTCCTTGTCCTTGGTCGCCTTCCTGGTTTCCCTGTGGGCACCAAGTTCAAAACCGTTTGCGCAATCACAGGCAACATGTGTCCGACCCACAAGAAATTTCCGCCGTTGTTTCTTTGAAGCGGTTCCGCTCCGTCGGTGCATTTGGGCTCCGCCGTCTCCATCCTACGCCCTGCTCCTTACCGCTTGCCACGACGTTGTGTCAACGGCTTTCTAAGCCTTCTACTTTGAGCCTCAAGAGTCATGTGATGCCGAGGCTCGGCTTTGCTCCGACGTTTGCGCGAGCCACACACTCACTCATGACGATGCTAGTTTCGGAAGAATAAGGCCGTCACTATGCCTCCTGCCACCATAGTTTGCTGCTGTCAGTGCTGAGCTAAGCGCGCAGCACACAGTAAGAATATGTCAACGGACTTCGCGGATGACTCGGTATTTTCCTACAGCTGCCCACGTGCACCAGCCCAATCATTGACCGCTATCTGACGAGTTGCCCATCCCATATCGGCCCAGATGTAGCTGTGATCTGCCCATGTGCGTACCGAACGTCGCAACTGCACTAATACAAATCAGGTCATTGATAATAATCTATCTTGGGAAACAGCATATTGCACCCTCACCTTCTCTCCCGAGCCCATCATCCGACCCGCCATGACTGCCGCATCAACTTTGCGCTGACACGGCACCACGCTTTCGGCTGGTGTTCAATTCCAACGATATAAGCCGCACATATGGTTATTGACGCGAGGCACCTGCGCCTGGTGAGATAGTAAATCAACCAAGGACCAGGCCACTGCTTGTCAACCACGAGTCAGGTACGCGTTCTACATTCGAACGAAGTCACTGGTGTACCGAATTTTCTGGGGATCCTCTTCTTCTACCTCGTGCACGCCCCCGTTCTGGCGCTGCCTCAGCGAGTCCAACACCGGAATAAACTCCTACAAGAAAATCCCGCGCCCGCGCTATATCGGACCCCGATGCACCGCAGCTTCCCCGTGCATCTCAGTGATCCGACCACCAAAATCTACTCTCTACCGGCGTGTAGCCCACGATTCAGGGAGCACTTGTTATGCCGCACTCGAGTCTCGGTAATTCTTACTGCGACGCAAAGGCTTGACGAAAGGTGGCTGTAGTCGTCCCGCTGCAAACACTACTACTTGCCATCGCTTCCACTTCCCACCGTTCCTACTCTTACCGCAAATCCCGAGCAGAAGCGGAGAGGGATCAACACTCAACCGAGATCGACAGTTCCCATCGTACGCGAAGTCACTCTCTACTGCAACGCGCGGCACTTGGGTTTCCACGCTACACAACCCAACTTTCTGAAACTGGGGTCCATCAAAATTCTCCAGAACTGGCGATGATCTCATAAGCCAATTCTAGCGCGCATATTTCCAATGGCCTTCGTCACCCGTCCTCTACTCCTAGGCTCAGGCGCCATCGCAACATAAGCCCGAGTATAAGAGCGAAGGCGTACCTGGCGCGGCATGGCTTCTGCCGTCATGACGAACCATAGCTTCTCTGCTATAATGAGCTAATGGGACGTGCCGCATGCCCGCCCTTGAATACGAAGTCGGAGACTAAATCTTGAGATACGAATACGTGGCTGGGGGGGTGGCTTGTCTATTCCCCCATGCCCCGTCATTGGGGGTACACCATGGGGATTCTGGTTTGCATTTCCATTTTCGGTATCAGGGTAGTTGGCAGCCCCAAAATTGGGGATATGCGTTCATCGAAACATGGCCACTCCAATGGTGGACGACGACCTCACCGTGGACCTTATCGTACGATTGCCATCTTTCCCTTTGGCGCTATTTGTTTGTGCGCGAGTGAGAACGCAACGTGATGGCAGGCCCGGCTTGATGGCACTACGTGGGCGATAGCGATGGCTTTCTTGGGCTCTCAAGCCGGGCTTCAACTCACTTGGACGATCTTGGACAACCATGGGCAAAGAGGGCGCAACGTTCTGCATCATCAGGCAAGCGAGGACAGCCTGGCTAACGACACTAACGTGTTAGATGAGGTGTCAAACTAGCAAGCACTCTGCAAGCATGCACTAAGGCTTTCGGTACCAAACTCTACTTCTACACTGACCTCACTGTGTTCTGCGTCAACGATTCAAGAAGATAAAGAGTCGTTGGCATGATGGCGCGCGGTAGATTCCATGGTAGCATTCGCCGCAAGATCTTCGCGCCTTGGAATTCCGACCGAAGCGCGCATGCAGACGAGGCGTTTCTAGAACGAACGGGGCGACAAACTTCTTGACGCGCATCTAGCTCGTCCACCGGAAGCTACGCTATCCACCGGGGTACGAATTACACATGTTCACCAGATTACGGCCACACTGCGAGAGGCACAGTCTCTGCCCCTCCCCCTCCCCCCTTCTCCTTTCCCATCTTTCCACCATCAAACTTCCCAGCTCCAAGCATCCCACTCATCCTGCCAAGACAGTGGTTCCAGTGCCCCTTCGTTACTCAGGATCTGACCTAGGGCGCACTCTTCAAAGGTAACAGCGGGCTGTCGCTCCAAATAAAAGGCATCATACCGCTCGTCCATGGCATCTCTCAAATTGCTCACGTCACCGTTAGGATGAAGTGTTTCCCAAGGCCTCGTACAGACTCTTCCTTTGCAGCGCTTGAGCGTAAGCAATAGAGCATCGAGTCTAGCCGTAAGTCTACGAATAGACCAGCCATTAATCGCAGTCGTGTCATGGCCGTAGAGATTGGTAAGTTGGTAAGCATCGGCCTGTAGCACCCGCGGAATCAGCACAACCGCACACGTTTCACTCCAAAGTAAAACAAAGAAAACACATACCGTCATATCGTAAATCTCATGTTCATTCGTACACCACACCGTGTACGAGAGGTCATACTCATCTCCTACAACCCTGACTGTTTTATACGTATTATTCGCAAGAGTTTCCTGTCCATAAAACGTATTTCCCTCTACTAGATATTCGCCCCAAAACTCAATGTTCACATGTTCGCTCTTTTCGTTGCGCGCTTGCATATCCGCCGTCACAGGAATCGGCTCACCGTCAAAGTCCTTGCGGAGCGGTATGCCAGCCAAATGAAATACCGTAGGGACGATATCCGTGTGACTCGACGGAATGTTTTGGACTGCGCCTTTTGCTACGCCTGGTCCGCGGATGAAGAAGGGTATGTTGACGTCTTCTTCGATGCCGCAGCTTTTACCAGGAGGCAGCCTATGTTGACCAATGTGGAACCCATTGTCCGTTGTGTAGATTAGGTAGGTGTTTTCCAAGACTTCGGGACTGGCTTCTAAGCGGGTTATAATTGAGTCAATGAGCTCGTCGACGGACTGGAGGGATTGGACACGCAAGCGGTACCAGGCGTCGTTGTAGTCGATCTCGGATTGGTTGAGTTGGCGGAGTGTCTTGAAGTATGATGCTGTTCCAGACTAGCATTGTTGGCGTTAAGGAATGCATTCATCTATGCCGAGGCGGAGGTATACATACTGTGTTTGGGTTGAAGTTTGGCGTCCGAGGTACCTTGGCATCGGGAAATAGGTGTTCGTGCCTTTTTGCTGGTACAGGTGGGAAAAATCTTGCTGGTCGGGGTTGAGTGACTGTCTCGGAATGAGGTGCTACAGGCGCGACACCTAGGAAGAACGGCCGGTCAGATGCGGCGATAGCTTCATCTAGGAAGCTTATCGCAGTATCGGCTATGAGGTCAGTTGAATATTCTCCGGTTGGGTTTCGGTATGGCTCGTGGTTGCGTGTTAGAGTAGCGTTGTAGAAGAGGTAGGTTCCAGGGTCGATAAGAACTTCTTTTGTTAGCGAATGCTTCATACAGAGAAATGCCAAAATTCTCACAGTCAGATCCGTTCCAACCCGCGCTTCTGGGATTGTCGTAAGTGGAAATAGAGTGCCCGTTCATGAGCTTGCCGACGTAGTAAGTATTGTACGAAGCTTCCTGAAGCCACACGGGAAGATACTGCTGGTTGAAGCCTTCCTCAATAAACCTAGGATACCCGCCTAGATAGGATAGCATAAGTTTTCTTCTTTGTAACTTATCAATCTACGAGAACGTACCGTAAGGAGCAGAGACGTCGGTGACATTGGTATTATGGGCAGCTTTCCCTGTCAGGAGGGAAACTCGGGACGGACAGCATAGCGAGACAGTGCAGAAGTGCTTTTTGAACCAGGTCCCCTCTTGTGCGAAGTGCTTTTGCACAGAAGCCTGGTACTCCAAGGAATCGAGATGTAAATCTTGATCATCAGTAAGGATGAAAATGAAGTTCGGTTTGCTAGAGCGGCCTGCGATGGCCGACACCCCAAATGATAGCGATAACAAGATCTGAGTTGTTTTCATCTTAAAAGATATTGATAAAATATTTGTGAGAAAAAACAAAGGAAGAGCCCAACCTTCCATCTCTGAATACGTTTGTATGCCTGTCATGACGGCGCTAAGTCCTGTTCAGTCCCACCTCATCGCGCGAAGTTGATGCTTCATTGCGTGCTCGGGAAACAGGCTAGGGCCATTCGCATGCCCACCTTCATACATGCCGATAGCAATTTTGTCCAATAGTACAGCGTCGATATACACGGAGAATGCCTCGTACGGAGCTTTCACGTCGAAAAATAGGGAAGAGTTTAGCAATATCGCATTATATACTTATCTTGAATCGCGTATGCGGAGACAGCTCCGGCTTCGTTATTGGTCATGCGCAATGCATGAATCTATGTGGTAATTGACAGCGTCTACAGTGATAACATGACGAGAACTTGAACAGCCCAGCTCTTCTAATTTACCAAAAGAACTTCAAGACATGATGGAACAAAGTGACAGATGGTGCACATATGCTTATCCAGGCAAGGCATCAGAGGAGTCCAAGAGTCTTCCGAAGCCGAGTCAGTAACGAAGTGAGGGTATATAGAGTCGACAAGCGGCATGTGACGCGTTCGAGAAAAGCAAGAAGAAATGTGTTAGATGCTTGGTAGGATCTACGCTCAGGATAGCCCATGTACTATCACTCGACAAAGTGGGGGCTATTCGGAACGGTTCCGAACACGGGCCGATGTGTTTCCGGCGGTAGGCGCCTTTCGATGGCGTAAGGGCCATCTGCGACAACACATTACAGAGCCGAGCAACTTGACCGCGACACCCAATCATGTCTGGAGGTTGGAATACTATAGAGTCCGATGCTGTATGTTTTCTACATGTACAAACATGCGCCATATACTAACTCGCGCAGGGCGTCTTCACCTATCTGATCGAGAAGCTCGGCGTTAAAGGCGTACAGTTCGAAGAGCTCACCACGCTCGAAGCCTCTGAGCTCCAGAACCTCGGCACATTATACGGCGTCATCTTCCTATTCAAGTACCCCACGGGCGAAAGACCCAGCGATGTGCCCAAAGACGGGACTTACGACCATGAGGCGGCGAGCACCCTCTTCTTCCCGGCGCAAACCATACAGAATGCCTGTGGAACACAAGCGATAGTGTCGCTTCTGCTAAACAGGGAAGAAGAAGTGGACATTGGAAAGGAACTAAAAGAGTTCAAGGAATTTGCGGGCGACTTCCCGCCAGACGTATGTTGAGACGAAAAGGACATGTTGGGGCAAAGGACTAATAAGTCAACAGCTGCGCGGAGAGACACTGTCAAACTCTGACCTCATCCGTGAAACACACAACTCCTTCGCGCGCTCTTCTCCCTTCATAGACGAGACACAGCGAACAGCGACCGAAGACGACGATGTATTCCACTTTATCGCGTAAGCAACCCACCAGAGGGATAACAGCAACCCCCCTTCCACAAGCGCATAACTAATGCACAACTCCAACAGCTACACAAGCGTAAACAACAAACTCTACGAACTCGACGGCCTCCAGCCCGCGCCCATCTCCCACGGGCCCTGCACACCCTCCGACTTTCCTCAAAAGATCATCCCCGTCCTGCAACGCCGTATCGCCCGCTACCCCGCTACAGAAATCCGCTTCAACCTCATGGCCTGCTGTCGCGACCTACGTATTCGCGCCCGAGAGATTGGCGACGAAGACGAGCTGGAAGAGCAAGAAGATAAGCGCGCAAGGTGGCTGTGGGAGAACTCGTTACGAAGGCATAATTTCGTGGGCTTTGTGGGGGAACTGCTCAAGGGTGTTGTGCGGGCGAAGCTGGAACAGGGTGGCGATGAGTACGACAAGTGGGTTGACGAAGCCAAGGGAAGGTCGTCCAAGAGGAGGGAGGAGCTGAGGAAGCAGGGTATTGCTGAAGATTGAGTGCGTTGAGCTAGTCTGACGCTCCTGCTGCGCAGACAGTGAGATGATGAAAATGCACACCTGTCGCATGATGATATTGCATGGGTGACTTTGGTCAGATGTCTCCGATAATTACGAAAATCAGCCAATTCGAACGCTTCAATGCACATAGGTACATGGCCTTTTGCAGGTTCTAGTATTGCCATTATCGCAAACTTCTTCGCTATTCATGCTGATCCATGTCCTCAGTGTTTCGACTCGAGGGTTTTTTTTTTTAGCAATTCTCCCACGTTCCGTCATTCAGAAAACAAGACACATGTGAATGGATATTGGAATGGTATCTGTCATTCATAGGGGATCGACTATCTACTACTCTTACTACTACCATCAAGTTCGGATGCTAGCTACTCAAAAGAAAAAACTGCTATACGCAACTCATCCACATCATCCAAACACGTTGACCAAAACAAGATGAAATCCCAGCAAGCTCCGAATAAACGCCGTGACCGCTATGCCAGCCTGATCGTATGTAGAAGAGGGGGGGATATATAAGATTTGCTACATTACTTCATAAAACATGGCATCTGGTATGGTGGTATATTGATGAGGCCGTCAAGGTTGGAAAGAGATCAAAGAAGAGGGAAAACAACAACAGGAAACAAAGGGAAAACGCTAAACGAAGCGACTATACTTGACTCGCTGCGCAATAGCTGAGAGGAGGAGATTGGGAAAAGACGGGTTCCAGAGCGCATAAAGTGGTGTCTTCATCAGTTGCAGCCGGGCTGGTGTTGGACGTGTCTTCAGCAACGACAACCTCGACTGTTGGCGCAGAGGGAACCTCGGTCTTGAGGTCAGCGACGGGTACAACGTTGACGGTAGAGTCGAGGAGTTCTACTGCACGGCTGGTAGGCAGTGCGTCCTCGGGTTCTAGGACGGTTTCGTCAACAGAGATGGGGGCGTTGATCTCAGGGTCCGCAATTTCGGGAACAGGTACGGCGGCAGCAGTCTCTTCTTGCATGCTGACGGCGGTTTGAGACTCCGTCACGGTGAGAGTGGAGTAGGAGGTCGCTGTCATGGTTGCAATAACAGGCATTGGCATCGAGTCTGCTGCGACAATGTCGGTAGGCAGTTGGAGCATGTGCGCGATCGAAGATTGTTGCTGTACTGCATGCATGCTCATGGCCAAATAGACAACAGCAGCACCGAGTACAAGAATGACAAAATTGCGCTTGTCAGCTGCAAGGACGACGAGGTAGTTCTTGAGAAGGGTGCTGAGCGGAACTTCGGACGATGAGCAAGGGCGAAGTGCAGCCTCGGCCGCCTCCTTCTCCTTGAGAGCCTGCTCCAGAGCTCGGAAGCGGTCAGCGACGGCACCGGATTCGGCGAGAGCCCTGGCCTCCATCTCCAGACGAACGGCTTCCTTTGTTTCTTGCAACTTGGCTGCGAGGTCTTCCTCAAACTTCTTCTTCTCGGCGGCCTTTTCTTCGATACTTCTTTGCAACGCTGCAGCAGCCTCCTCGAAGCTCTTTTGCAACTCGGCTTCTTCTTGGCGCTTCTTCTCGTTGGCCTCCTCTTCCAGGATCTTGGTCTTAGCAGCAGCTTCTTGGATCTGCCGTTGGAGTTCGACGGTGTACTGTTGCTTGCGCTTGTCTGCCTCCTGCTCCTCGCGTGCCCTCTGCTCAAGCGTCTTGCGGACTTCCTCGGGAATCCAGGGGTGGATCTCGACGTCGCACCTCTCCATGTCGTTCCAGCAAGCGCCCCATGCCGCCGCACGCATCAATCCGTTGGCAGCATAGATTTTGATGTCCCACTTCCTTGTGCCGGCGCCGATGCCCTTGCCAGGCTTCTTGAGTTGGCGATGGCAGTCGATGCACATGCTGTGGTCACCGTTGGCAGATGTGTTGCTGCCCTCGGTAAGTGTGCCTCCGCTCATTCGGCTCCCCCGCCCGGTGTTCTCGTCGCCAAGGCTCGCGGTATCGTCGTCGTCCTCCCTGTCTTCGTCGTCGTCGGGGGCTACAAAGTGTCCACATGGGAGTATGCGGGGCGTCTTAAGCTCAAGGCTCTCCAGTATGCGCTCTTCCAGCAGGTCATACTCGTCTCTGGGGTGGGGAATGAGAAGGCCACGTCGCATCAGGATGATGTCTTGGAGCTTCTCCTCCAGTAGCTTGTAGTTCTCGACTAGCCAGTCCGGCATGATCCTTGCCATGATGTCGTGTGAGTAGGGTAGCTGCATGGGCAGGATGGTGACATGCAGCAGAACGAGGGGAGCTTGTTGGGGTGTAGGCGTGGGCCTGGGACTGTGAGGCTCCCGTATGCTCCGTCTTCTTGAGCCAGACTGGCGTGAACCCGGTGTCTCCGCGCCTCCATTTCGGCTGGGCGTAGTCAACTTGTATGAGCCCTTCAAGCGCTCGTGCGACGACTGGTGGGCGAGCATTGGCGGGGGCGACGACATCTGCATTGCGCGTACAGAGTCTGTATTCCTGAAGCGCGGTCGCTCCTTGCGTGCGCGCGCACCTGCTTCATTGGCTGGGAGGATGGGTTTGGAGGAGATGGATGATTCCGAGGGAATGGCCGAGACGAAGCTATAGTGCGACGACATCCGCGGTTGTGATCCCGGTCGCGACGTGTACGAGCTTCGGTAGGGCTGGGGTTCGTCGTCGGGTTCCTGTGATTGCTGCTGTTGCTGGAGTTCGATGCTATGTACAACTTGGTTGGGGAACGAGCGTTCAGAGTGGAAAGAGTCGCCTTCCTCATACATGTCCGAGGGCGACATGGGTTCGCGATCCTGTGGGTCCTCGTAGATGGCGAAAGAGGTAAGGCCTACTGGCTGGGGTGACGGGTGGTGCATAGTAGTCATAGCGGGCCTTTGCTCGTTGCTCGTACAACTGTAGTGGAGGCGGATGCAATGACAATGGGAATGGCAATGGCAAACCTGAGGCCCAAGTGTACGAACAGTATACTCTACAGAAAAGAGGTAGGATGACAAGTCAGGGATCCCATTCTGAATTTGATTGAGATGGACCCCCTCGAGTGCGTGGTCACTCGACAGTTACAATCTGGCGAGGTTGGGGCACTAGCGGGATGCGTTGTCGACGTGTCAAAAGAGTGCTGGCGTTTGTTTACCACACCGACACTTTTAGCGGGGCGGTTGCTGTGCGAGTAACCGCAAATGGGCGGTAACGGCGCCTAGTCTGCCCCCAGCCCCATCCTTTCCCTGCCACTTTGCAACGCTTGAGACTCGACAATGGAGACAATGGATACACTGTCGGTACATGTCCCGCGTGCCCGGCGATTCATTGGCCCAAGAAGAGAACCATTGGCCTTTGATAGGATGCGAGTGCTTGTCTCTGCAGGTGTGCAGCCTCACCTTAACAACACCTCGACTAACCCCGAAATGTCCCACCCTTACAAGCCAGACGCACCGTCCTAGGCGCGAATGGCGATGAATGAAGAGACGTCAAGCTGTTGAGATACACCCCGCACACCAGGAGGTAAAAGTAACTTTCAGAATTCACATAGCTCTCCAAATGCCCCAAGCTCGTCCACTGCGGAGCACGTCTCTTCACTAAATTGCACGGCCCGGATCTATATAATTGGATGAGAATACTGTCAGCCAGTACACTCGTATCGCACTGCGGGGCAACACCCCCTCACCTAGACCGTAAACTCAGACCCGCCCGTCTCTTACGGTGAGCATCACGTGACTGTCTCAACACGATCCACCTGACCACATGCAGGTAACCAGGCAGCACGCACCCGCCACGACCCACGTCCACTTTGCACGCCATCGGACGATAGTCTCTACAGGACACTCTGCTCTAACCGTCCTCTGTAGCCATCCATCTCTGGTGGATAGATCCACAGCACAAGTCATGCAACAAAAACTCAAACAGCACGGCACAAGCAGTGGACCATCCACCTTTGGGCAACGAGACATGGCTTTGTTGACTTCAATAAAATTCGTTAATACTTCTTTGATCCCGATGCTCAACACAAAAAAGCATGTCTCGCTTTGGTATTACACGCGAGCTTGTGGCCAGACATTCGCTCTAAATCTATACCATGCTTAATATCCTTTCACCCATCCACTTATAGCTCATCCTTCTCCTTGTTCTGCTGGGTAGCCTTGTCAAGCGCAGCGAGAATCTCCGCCTCGGTCGCGTCTGCATCAATGTCCAGCTTCTTCAATATGCGTCCCGTCTCATCACTCAGCTCATCCTTGCCCAGGTTCTTGAGCTTGATGCCGTCGGCATTTACGCCAGCCTTCCTGAGCGCCTCCTGTAGCTCCTCGTCACTTGGGCCCTCGCCACCGTGGGCAGTATGCTTGATATCACCAGCCTCCATGTCTTCGACCTGTTGTTGCGAGTCTGGGTGCGGGTGCTCTGCCGCAGTAGGCTTCTCAGTCTCCTTGGTAGCTGCTTTCTTGGTCTTGCTGGCAGCCTTCTTAGACTTGGTAGTCTTCGACTTTGGCTTGGTCGTCTTTGACTTTTGCTGGTTCGGGGGCTTGAAATGCTTCATCTTCTTCATCATCATGTCCATGACCACATCATCCAACTTCTTCTTCTCGGCCTCGATCTCCTTGACAGTGAACGCGGGCTCATCCGTCTCGCTGAGCTTGCTCTGTTTAGCTT
Source organism: Stemphylium beticola (assembly GCA_029100535.1). Classification (NCBI taxonomy): domain Eukaryota; kingdom Fungi; phylum Ascomycota; class Dothideomycetes; order Pleosporales; family Pleosporaceae; genus Stemphylium; species Stemphylium beticola. The sequence continues at coordinate 58,878 of JARBXR010000026.1, read as the reverse complement.
CGTTCTCATCGAGCCAGGCCTGAGCTTTGAATGCGAAATCCTGAACAGTCTTTAGGTCAGATTCGGTGTAGACGGTGGGTACTTCGGTGATCTCAGGCTCAGCTGGCTTCTCTTCGTCGTCGTCGAGCTCATCCATAGGGTCGGCAGATGAGGACGCAGACGCGGACGCGGAAGCCTTGGAAACGGCCTCGCTGCTCTTGGAGCTTTCAGCGTATTGAGTCTTGATCTGGCTATCCACAAGTTGCTCAACCTCCTTAATGTGAGCAATGGTATCCTTGAGCTCTTTAATTGCGTCCGGGCGTTTAGCGGTTTCAGTCCTGCGGTTGAGGACAGGCTTGACAATATCCTCAAGGTCCTGGAGTTTGCTTCGGAGAGTTTTCTCATCGGCGTCTCCACCTTCAGAGTAAAGCCAATCCGAGGTAGCACCAAGCGTCTTCTCAAGAATGGAACGTACGGCCTCAGTGGAAGCACCGATGAACGACTCATCCTCAAGGTAGTCACGAGCACGGTAGGTGAAGGCTTCCAGTGAATTCAGTGCCTCTTCACGAGCACGGCGGGACCTGTCAGATGCATCGAAAGCGCTGAGCCTGTTTTCGTATTAGCATTTACACGTTTGAATCGATACCCGAGAAGCTCACCTGTCTTGCATCCTCTTGAACTCCTTGCGTGGAAGCTTCTTGTATCCCAGCTCCTCAACATCATAGGTGATGGCGGACCTGATAACCTTGATCTTCCTCTCGCCAGCTTGTGCAGCATCAGTGCTCTCAGCACTAGCCGAAGCCGAAGACGCAGATGCAGATCCGGACGAGGAAGAGCTTTCACCCTCTTTCAAGGGCTCTTGGTCTTTCTTGCCACCCATGCCGAACAAGTTCTTGACACCGTCAACGATACCTGCCTTGGGCTCCTCAATTTCAGTCTCGCAGGTGACCCATGCGGAGAGAACCTCTGGAGTACCAGTAACAGGGCTCAGTCTGACCTGAACGTAGTTGTTGAAGCTCTCACGGTCGCACTTGTCTTCATCGATCATCTTAGTGACGGCCCTTGTTAGGTTGCCGCTCTGGAAGTGAAGGGTAGGCTCCTTGGAGACATCGCCATTAGCTCCAGGTACAGCCTGGTACATGGTGAATTCAAATTCGCCCATCATCTGGAAGGGAAGTTCCTTAACCGCGCCAAGCTTGGTGCTAGGCGTGAAGATCTTTTGGTCGCGATCCTTCATGTTGAACATGTACTGATAACCGTGGTTGTAGCCTTGAGTATCTGATTCACGAATTTCCTTGACGCGGAAAGACGGACTCAGACTGGCGGCCTTGAAGGCAGCACCAAAAACAGCGGCCTCATCAGAGTTGACGTTGGCCCTGATCTTATCTTTTCCTGCAATTGCCTCAAGACGAGCTTGGACAAAGGGCGTACGGCTTGCACCACCATGGACAATGATGGAGTCTAGATCTTCGAGAGTAAGACCAGCTGCCTCGAGAGCCCGGTTGATGGGGCCTTCAACACGGTCGGCGTAAGCAGCTGCAAGCTCCTCGAATTTGGTGCGAGTGAACTTGTATCTAAAGTCGACATCCTCGTAGAAGCTCTCAAAGAAAGAAGTGGTCTCCTTGTTGGCGCTGAGCATCTGACGGACCCTCTCCGCCTCCTTGAAGAGCTTAGCGGCGGTACGTCCGTGAGTCTTGACTTGTTCGGCTGTGAAAGATGCGCTCTTTGCGGCGGGAAGCCCAACAAAGGTAGAAACCATGTCATCAACGATGAGCGAATTAAGCGCATCACCTCCAAGTGTTCTATCCCAGCCGGTACCCATGACTTGAACCTCCTGGATGGTCTTGTTGCGCCTGCCCACATCCTTGACAGAGCGGCCCTGAAACTTGAGAATTGTCGCAGACGCGGATCCAGCGCCCATGTCGAACACCATGTTGATTTCTGGCTTGCCATCCTTGGTAACATCCGGGAACGTCCTGCCGGTAGCATAGTTGAGACCCACGGCCAGACCGTCCGAGACAACGCTGAGAACCTTTAGGCCAGCCAAACGTGCTGCCACCTCTAGTGCGCGCCTTTCAGCGACGGTGTAGAAAGCCGGAATAGTGAAGACGACCTCTTGGACATCGTAGCCCTTGCCTGCCATCAATTTTGCGTTCTCCTTGACATTCTTTAATTCCATAGCCAGCAGCTCTTCAACCATATATGATTTGTCCTCAGCGAAAGTGCTGCTCTGGAAGCTGACCGTCTGGCGTCCCTCTGTGTCTGTGACGTCGAGTGCAGGATATCTTTTTTTGTATGTGCTGACCGCATCGTTGTCGCTCGAGACGCCCAGAAGGTGCTTCAGGTTGGGGTATACCTCACCAGGGAATCGTCCCTGTAGCGCAATCGCGTCGCCACCATAGAAGCGTTCGGGGAAGGAGCCTGCGGGAAGCGCACCACCTTTAGATGGCTTAAAGGCAATGGCGGCAGTTTCTTTTCGTTTCGAGTCCTTGGTGAGGACAATCTCGAGAGGGATGCCGGGCTTCACCAGCGTGGCCTTGATGTATTCGGTGCCAAGATCGACACCTATCACGGCTGAAGCAGCCGAAGCCGTCGACGAGAAGAGGAAAAAGAGGCCGACAAGAACGGTCGCGGGTGAGAGATGCGCTCTCCGGCGTCCGGGCGGCGCCATATTGTGCGTATGTGGAAAGAGGCAATGTGTCGTTAACCGCAGGCGCGGGATGCTCGTGGTGGGATGTGCGGGCTTCGCGGGGGACGAGCAGGGTATATAGTGCGAAAGGGCACGGTGCAGAACAGAAGAGAAGGTACGGGAATCTATCCCAACGAGAAGCGGTGAGTAGAGTGTCGGTCGAAACCGTGGTACATAAGATGTAGAATCGTGGGCGTGTTTGTGGTAAATGTAGTCTAAGAGCTTCCCTGCTCGAACATATTTGACACCTGGTCTTTCTCAAAAGGCCAGTTTGACCTTTGAGCACCAACCCACGTCACAGCCAAGTCATTCATCTGATGCAAAGCTTAAATTATGGCAGCCTAGCATATTTATTGTAATGGACATATCTGGTCTCGTCTTCGTCTACACCATCTAACACCTGGTGCAGCTCTCGAGATCCTTTGATTACCCCAGCCAATCATGTCGCGAGGAAGCACGTCTTCGCCGCAACGTAGCCCACGGACGGCGAGCTTTCGCTGCGCCATCTTCAGTTGCGTTCCATATATGTGCCTCGATTGTCTTGCACCTGCGCCAAGATTTTATGACTTGGTCAAAAGTAGCACCGTGGCCTTTCACGTATGGCACTACTGGTCCATCATATCCCACGGTTAAACTCGACCAACCCATCTTTGCCGCCTCGCTCGTGAAACTCCGGCTCCAAAGATCTCGCACTAACAGCCTGGCGTTGCGGAAATGCGGCAAGCGCGAGCGGCAGCGCGAAGATGGAGGTTGTAAAGATGAGGCCTGTTTGTGGGTTAGCCAATACCGCCGCCATGTTGCTGCTCCCACCAGCGTTGACTCACCCAAGTTGACCGGTGTGACCATTCGAGGTCTCTGCTTGAGCCACTCTGTCTTCTGTAGCTTGACGAGCAGGAGAGGTGGCAGAACCATGATGGGCGTAGCGTTGAGCACCCGGCTCACTGCTGTCTCTCCGACAGCAAGCGTAGCTGCCTTCTTGCTCTTGCCTAGAGGCTTGACCTCGAGATCGCCAGTTTCCACTCTGCGCCTCTCAATCTCTGACAAGGCCGGGTAGACGTCGATGCCCTGCCTAATCTCCTCACCACGCATGAGAAAGACGTTGAGCGCACCTGCTGTCGCTACAGCCGCGAACGGCACGAGACGCCCTGCAATGACTTTGGCGTTCGGCGAGAGGCTCTTTAGGCGGGGTACCAGCGCATTGAGACCAACGGCAACACCACAGGATGCGCTGACTGCGAGAAGGTATGACTGGATGATAGTCGATGTCGAGAGCGGGATCGACTTGTTCGCGTTGGAAAAGTTGATTCCCACGTTGACAGACTGGTTCGTCACCTGCCATCCAAGCGTTCCTGCCGTCTGTTCTTATTCAGTATATCGTCTCTCTTGTTGAATCAAGCGTCACCTACCCCGAGTCCTGGCGTAAGCATACCAGCCGTAACAACTAGGTTGGTCAGGACGAAGGATGACATGCGGAAGGGCAAGAAGACTGGCTGTCCCGTGTCTTAAACTCCGTCAGCGTCACCCCTCCATTGCGCCATTGTCCAACTGAAGTACCTGGGTGTATCGTGGAGTCTATAATCTTCTTTGCATCCCATAGCTCCGACGTCATCTCTGGGATCTTGCCCGTCTTGTACGCGGTAACGAGTCTCTTTGCATTTTCGAGACCGGCCGAGGATGTGAATAATGTCCTGCGTTGCGCATCGTCAGCTCGAGCCACATGCAAAACGGCGCGCACTGGGAATGGCAGAGGGGCAGTTGAGAAGCCAAAGGTCGTGCTACTCACCACACCCAGGTTGCGCAACAAAATCCATTCGGCGCGCAATGTCTCACCTCGGGTCTGAAATGTTGGCCGAATGTTGCACGCGACCCCAGTATGTGCCGAGATCGAACTGGGACACAGGCAGGTCGCGGTTGCCAGGCAAAGAGGACGTCATGTCGACAATGGTAGAAGGCAAAAAAAGCCACGAATCGAGCACGCGAAGCGTCACGAGTTCGTGGGGGCAATCGGAGGAATGTGCTCGTGAGATCGTGTGGGTAAATGCAGGGCGACGATATCGGCAGTGATATGAGCGGGAGCTAGCCGTAAGCGTGATAACTACATTTTGATACTGCTTTCAGTCCATTCTAAACCTCAATGTTGGCTTCTACAGCAACGCTCTTCTAAAATGATATATGGCTTAAATGCGTGAATGCAACAACGCGACAACAATTACAAAAGCCCACCAATGCTGCACTACGAAATCTTTTTCAAACATTATGCGCTATCAACGAAAATTGCGAAAACAACGCTTTTATGCAACCGCCCAGTGCCACATCACCAGTTCTTGTCATTATCTGCTCATCGCTTCTTCTTTTTGGGCTTGGGGCTGGAGGGCGAAGTTCCTAGGATAGCGTCAAAAGTTTTGCTTGGGTCGCTGCTTGACTCAGGCCTTAGAGAGGGTGAGCCAGCAGGCATAGGCGGAGCGACACCAGGGGGTAATGGTAGCGCCTCCAGCCCGAGATTCATGACACTCTCGCGCCGTCTATCGGGGCTCTGCGACCGGTCACGGTTGTTAGCCGCTGAAGGGTCAAGCAGGCCAGGGGGCGGTGGTAATGGCGAAGCGTTTGCGTTCAGCTCTTGCATGGCGGCATTCAAAAGTGTGTCGTCGGCTGCCCATTGTTGCGCCTTCTTCCAGCAATGAGACCGTCGGAAGACACCCTCGACTCCGTGTTCAACAACATCGGTGGGTAAACTAACCACCTGTGCGCCTCCTGCGACCCCGAACCATGTCCGCGTCCGTGTCGTGTCCTCCCGGCCCCATGGTACACCGCTTCGGGGTACCTCACACAGGAAATACTCTACGCCTTCGGTAAACCTGACGCCTGGTGCATCTACAACCAACATAGGCAATGATTGTATGACGGCATAGAGAAATAGCCATTGTCCGGTCCTCAAGTCCCACATGTCGTCCAAGGAAGAGCCAGATGCTTGCTTCGTCTCGAACTGACGGAAAGCATCCAAGAAGGGTGTTTGCTGTTCGGCATCGACATTGTGCGATTGCTTCAGCAGCTTAGCTACTTCATCTTTGGACACCTTCTTCCCCCGCGCTTTCGCGTCCTTTTTGGCGTCACCCGTCTTGGCGCTCTGCGAAGTGGGATATATTGGCAAGTCGAAGGGTAGTGGTGGCTGAACTGGCGGGGTACTACGGTCATACTCACTCAGCACCTTTCTGAGCGCACGCCCGACAATAGATTCGATATCCGTGCCTTCGTCCTCGGCAATGAAGCCGTCTGCTGTGCGGTTCGTGAGGTTCTTCCTATCTACGAGAAGGTCGTACAGGTTAGACATGTCGCGGTAAATCTCCAATAGCACGAGTCGGTTCAGACCGCCTGTCGTCAAGTCGTTCTTCTTGGATTTGGCTTTGGGAAGCCATGAACCGTATTTGTGTCTGTAGTAGTCGAGAATGAATGAGCGCGTCGTGTTGAAAGCAGCCCTCCATTTTTTAAAGCTGATGACCTTGCCCTCGCTTGCCATGGCACTGTTCATGATGCCGGAGAAGATGGCGGGGAACTCAAAATCCTTCAGCTTGACATTGATCATGTGCTCGCGCGTTTCAAGATCCATGGCGGCGCGCTGGAGTCGTGTGGCAGTCTTGGCGCTGATCATGGCAAACTTTGGCGAGTTGTATTCTTTGATGCTGTTGTATTTCCCGGCGGCGTGGACGAAGCCTTCGGTGTAGAGCGACATGGAACGCAGCTTCTCGCCGAGAACGATGGCTTCTATTGTCTTCTCGCGGCTATTTCTGACGTCGGCAAGGGTCAATTCGTCGACGTAGCAGTCGAAGCTCGAGGCAGCGACCTCGCCAAAGGTGGATCCATCGACGTTGGAGAAGGCGTAGTGCGACAGTATGTCTCCGATGCGCAAAAAGATATCGAAGATGTCCGAATGGCGCTCCGTGGCGACGAGCGATTGACCGATGAGGAAGGCGAAAAAGTTGCGGTAGGTGACGAGCGTGTCGGTGTCTTTGGCGTTGAGCTGCGGCTCGTGCGGGGTGATGGCCGAGTCTGAGCTCAGGGCGATGGGCATGTACAGGTGCTTCTCCGAGTAGTCGTCCTCCAGGGCATCGCTTAGCGCTCTCGAGCCCTTGGACTCGTCTGAGCTCCCAATCTGGCTCTGGTCGGGCGATGCGGGCCGTGACTGATCGGGGAAGGGTTCTCTCGACACGCGCCGCGACGAGCGGTCCGTCAGGTCCAGGGGCGGTATGGCGTTGCCGTCGCTGTAGAGGCTGCCGTGCACAAGGCGCGTCAGCAGCTGCGAGGCTGCGTAGACGGACGAGTCGATGCGGAAGGAGGCGCCCTTGTTGGAGGTCCGGGGAAAGAGGTAGACAAACGTGTCACCTGCATCGTCCCACAACTCTGGTACCTTTTGATCTGGTCAGCACACCCGCTACCGCTGTTCTGCGCAGCCACGGCAACCTACCTTCTCGCCGTTCAGCAAGAACGTCAGGTTGTATGGCACTTTGCCCTTGTGTCCGACGATCCATGCGAGCGGACTGACATTGGCCGCACCACTGCCAGGCTCGGCAGCATCGTTTCCGCTGCCCGGTGGCCCCCCTCCAAATAGCCCGCTCTTCCGGCGCAGTTTCTTTAGTTTCCCCTCTGCGTGTGGATCCAGGCCCGGTGTTGCGGGTGTTGCTGGTGACGCTGGCCGGCTGCTGGCCGGTGACGAGGCGCGCGAGGGGGCGTCGATGGGCGGCGGTGGTTCGAGCGGCTCGAGGTCGGCAGCCTCGACGGGCTGGATGGTGGGGTTGGAGAGAGAGACCTGGCGCGGGGACTTGGGTGCGGCGGGCGGGGGGTATTCAGGCGTGAGGTGCGTCGCAGATGAGATGCGGTTGCGTACTTTGGACAGGCGGCCGCCAGATTCTGATGTAGGCACTGGGCTCGTCTTGGATGCAGACGCCGACGACGACGACTCGGACGATCCGACAGAGAACAGGCTCGACAGCCGATGGGCGGATTTCTTCTTGTCGCCCAGCATGGCGAGGCTGTCTGTTACAGTATTACACTGCGAGGAGCGTCGTGGATTACGTCTAGGGGGTTCGGAATCTTCAAGTACGGGAAAATGCTATACGCTCGGCAGCACAGGGTCGACAAGGCACAGTGAGCTACAAAAACAAAGCGCCATACATGCAGGGCGCCGGGCCGGTCAGAGTAGTATATAGTAGACGGCCGACTGCAAAGCTTAGTGAAAGGACTAGGTGATCTATATTTGAGCTGTCGCAGATCCGGCAGTGTCGCAGCCATGCTAGACTAGTGCACGAGTAACCTCCCTGCGAGCGTGGTGGCCACAACGTGGGTCGCTGCATGCCACCTGTTATTGGCTTCCCGCATCAGCCTTCAAGATACACTCACATACAACTACGCCCCATCAGCCAGTCAGAAACCCCTTGCGTCGTCTTCAAGACCCTTTCCCAGGCTTGGTTCAGGCCCTGCGCCTCGTATTGCGGGCAAGGCCCACCTCACAATCGGTCCCGGATCCATGTGCAGCCGCATTATGTCACTGCCACCGCCTCGCTGCCTTTCCGCCCTACAAAACATTTAGCCGTCCAAGAGTGTCGGCCGTGAAATTCCGCTCTCGTACATAGTAATAAATGGCCTACCTATCCCACCTCCTGTCTGTCCTCGGGCAAGAGAAGAGGGACTATTGAAAGGCACGTCGGCCGGCGACATGGAATTTTTACCGACGTGGATGACGTACCGCTTACCGTATCGATAGCGCCTCGTGGCTGTCAAACACATGTGAGCTGCGCCCTACCAATGTCGACAGGTAGAAAACGTGTTCTTTGAACGGCATACGCACGCCAAACATCCGCTGCCAACACGAATCCTATTCAAACTTCTCGTCTGATACAAGCTGGGTACATCGGCAACATTGCCAGCCTAAACGACAGAGCCCACCCCATACCTGCGCACCAGCCACTTCGGTACGTAGCCGAAACACGGACGCCACCTTACTCACCTGGGCGCCAATTGCTGAAAACGAACAGCTTCATCAGCATCCAATACTTTTTTCTCAATATGGGCGGCGGCGAGACTATCGCGGACCAAATAATGAAATCTTTCGTTCTTCCGGACGTTGTCGGATCAAGAAGTAGTTCTAAGAAGCTCATCAATCTCCTGCGAGGGCACGTCCTCCTCTCTCCACCTGTACAACCTTCCCTGCCATTCGCGCAATATTCCGCATGCTCCTTTCGGACATGACGCGGCCCAATGAGACCCATCGCAACCCCGAGTACCTGCTAACGGCACCAGATGGCCGAATCTATCTTTGCTCCCGACTCAGCTGCTGGAAAAAGCAACCCGCAATGTGCTTGAAAATAGACCGATCGCCTATCCGGCCATGTGCTACGGACCCGACGCTGGCGACCCGAGACTGCGTAAGAACATTGCGCAATGGTTAACTACCTTCTACAAGCCTGTGGACCCTGTTTCCGAGGATCGGATATGCATTTCAGGCGGTGCCTCACAAAATTTGGCGTGCTTACTTCAAGACTTCACTGATCCCGTGTACACGCGGAATGTGTGGATAGTGGCGCCGGCTTACATGCTGGCTTTCCGCATCTTTGAAGATGCTGGGTTCCACAAGAAACTCCGGGCCGTTCCTGAAGACGAGGAAGGTATTGACATGGACTATCTTAGAAGCCAGATTGCGAAAAGTGAAGACAAGGCAAAAGCTGAAAATAACAAAGACCCGGTGAGTGCGCTCTTCATGGTTCGACCATTGGCGTTGTGCCCCTCGGCGACAGCCCTATGACATATTACTAGCTGCTCCCATCTATAATCACTGATAGTGTCAACAGCAACTCAAGCCTCCACGGCCGTTTAACAAGATCTACAAACACGTCATCTATGCAGTTCCGACCTTCTCCAATCCCAGCTCCAAGACTATGTCGATGCGTAGAAGAGAAGAGATGGTACGTTTGGCGAGAGAATACGATGCTCTTATCATCACAGACGACGTATATGACTTTTTACAATGGCCATCAAGTCTCAACCCTAGTACGCTTTCTGTTGAACAGGCCAGCCTACCGCGGATCGTAGACGTAGATAGATATCTTGACGGCGGTGCCGAAAGACATGGCGCAGATGGTTTCGGCAATGCCATCTCTAACGGCTCCTTTTCGAAAATTTTCGGGCCAGGCCTGCGGACAGGTTGGTGCGAGGGTACCCCAAAGCTGGCTTACGGAGTCTCACAAACGTAAGCATGTCATTTCGGTGTTTTCTTACACATACATCATCACCATCATTATCAGGTTGTTCTGCTTCATCCAGCATATTCAACCTCTAAGACATGAAGATCGATACCATTACACCAGATCGGGCTACACGGTTCCAGACTAGAGCTGGTGACGCCCTGTCTCACCAAATCGAGGAGTGACAGCTAACGGGGTTCCAGAGGATCGAGCCGCTCAGGTGGAGCGCCCAGCCAGCTGACAGCTTGCTTTGTGGCCGAGACAATGGAAATCGGAGAACTTCAGCGCTACGTGTACGATACGCTGCAGCCCGCGTATGGCAATCGGTACCGACTCATGGTGGAAGCCATCAACAAACACCTCATCCCGTTGGGCGTCCGCATCCCCCAGGGCGATCGCGACATTGTCGGTGGATATTTCATTTGGCTCACATTGCCCCCACCGCTGAAGGGTGCTGTTGTAGCACAGCGCGCAAAGGAGGATGACAACCTGGCCGTTGCACAGGTAAGTACAAGCCACGATCACGCCCCAGGCCTGGATCATGGGCACAGCTAATGCCAACTCTTACACAGGGCGAAATGTTTGAAGTGAGTGGTTTTTTCCATTGCTCTGGATCCATGGCTGACAGACCCAGGTCCCCGGCGACACCGAACACGACGGCACATCTTTCAGCAACGACATCAGAATCTGCTTTGCGGTATGAGATCATGTCTCCAATTGTGGCTTGAGCTAACCTGTTACAAGTGGGAAGAAGCAGACCAGCTTGCAGAAGGTATCGAACGACTTGCCACAGTGATTAGCCGCATGTTGAATGAGACCAACGGCGGGCAGAACGCCGAACTTTCCGCTAGCCGTGATGAAGATGCAAAGAGTTTATGGTGAACGATTGGTACGTTCATCTTACGTAATTTAGGACAACTAGCAAAATGGGTGTGTGATCGCTGAAGCTATTGGTGAGCTTCTATATCGCTTTTGACCTCCACAGGCCGGTGACCTACGGGCACGTTCCAGGTCCGACCTTTCTTGTTCTGGCCGAGCTCGACAAAACTATAATATGCATAATGCGATTCGCCAATATGGTAATAAAGGTTCTGTTAAGCATTAGAGATCTCCGTGGCGGCGTGGGACCAGCCCTTCGCGTTTCATGCAAATAGTTGCCTCCGCCCCACCACGGAATCCTGATTGAAATGAATAGCAGTATACCCGGCGGCAGCGCGAGTTTTGGACGAGTCTTGGGCGACGATTGGTAGACTATAAGCGTCCCTCGACATAGCGTCCCTCTATGTCCTGTGTACCTGCATCATGTGGTGGTTTCGCGGGGCATGAGAAAGAGGCGCGACGGAGCATGTTTCCCTAGGCTTGCTTTTGCCCCTAAGGCACGTCCAACGTCGCGCACAGCGTTGATGGCAGATGGCATGTGTTTCTCCTCCCCCGCTGGCCATGTGGGGGCGAATGAGGCCAAATGTATAACACGCAAAGCATTAATGCCGAGGGCTGCGAAGGCGGCGTCGTGGTCGAGCAGGTTACTGCCCAGCCTAATGACTGGGCGTGGGCCGGCGATTCGCAGCGCATCGGTGTATCCATACACGATCTCCTCGCCGGCCCGTTGCGTCGAATTGCACTCTTCTTGGGCGTGGCGCTGAAGCGCTGGCCGAGGGCTTATCTCCAAAATGGGCGAACGAGGGCCTGTAGTTGCCCTGGCGTTTCAGTGCCGTCTCACGCCCGCCCGTCGGTTGTGGCGCTACCAACCACATCCCTGTCTTAGATCCAGGGACAAACGCTCGCCTCGCGACCTCAGAACACGTCCAACCACTCACTGGCCTACAACACCCGCTTGTTTCACGCGGAGAAGGGGGTACTACGGGAACAGCATAGTGGGTCTTGCTAGTGAAGACCCTAGGTAATTTTGGCCCTACGCGAAGGAGACAGGGTCACATTCGAGCAACCCGTCCGTCGGCATCTGCTGTGGGCGTAAAATGCGGCTTTCGGACATGGCCACACGCCCCCATCATGGGGCGAAAGAGAGCCACGATGAGTCTTTGCATGCGTCGGCGGGCACGCAGAGGTATAATGAAGAGACTGTTAGAGATTGCCGGTATGACAGCGCAGAAGGGAATATAAAGTGTCTATTCAAGACTCGGGAAAATGATTCAAGCACAGCACAGCGAACACCACACCCCGGTTCTCCGAAACGTGAAACAAGCGCTTTCCAGAAACGTGATTGGACCCCCAATTCTATTGTAAGTTTCTTCGCGAATATGCAGCCTACTTATACAATGCCGCTGTGCCCCTTCCGTCACCTTCTCTCCTTCACGCAGGCTCGCTGTCAGCTATCCACACTCACTGTGTTGCTTTTCTTCTTTCTATTGTTCACTGTCATTCATTACCTTTGTGAAGAGTCATTTTATACTCAACACAACATTTCAACTACTTTCTTCCGCATTTGTTGCCAGTCAACCTTTTACCTCAACCAACCACTTGTGCATTTCAGCACAACATAAAAACAACCTCAAATCGTCTCTTGCAGGTCAACTGACGAATACATCCTCAGTCTTTGGGATCATATCTTCCACGCCTAAATACTCCGAACTTCAACGCACGCACTGCAATCATGGTTGCCTTCGGCGCTGGAGCGTTTCTACTGACGCTGCGCGTCCTCCTTTCCGCAACTCCATCCTCTGCCGCGCCTGTCGCGCAAGCACCAGCTCCATCTGCTGCCCCAGCCCCAGTGGCCGGCGGTTCTGGCTACTGGCTTGAGACCATCAAGCGTCAGGGCCAGGCTCCATTCAACCCCAAACCTGAATCCTACCAGGTATTCCGCAATGTCAAGGAGCTGGGTGCCAAGGGTGACGGTACCACGGACGATACCGAAGTCATCAACAAGATCATCGCCGACGGTGACCGCTGTGGCGAGGGCTGTGACTCCACGACCACTACACCTGCACTCATCTACTTTCCGGCCGGTACCTACATCATCAGCAAGCCCATCATTCAGTACTACTACACCCAGTTCGTCGGCGATCCATTGAACATGCCCGTCCTCAAGGCTACCGCAGACTTCGAGGGTATGGGTTTGATTGATGCCGACCCCTACATCCCTGGTGGCGATGGTGCCAACTGGTACACCAACCAGAACAACTTCTACCGTCAGGTCCGCAACTTCGTCATCGACATCTCCGCCGCCAAGGCCGCTGCCGGTATCCATTGGCAGGTCTCCCAAGCTACCAGTCTGCAAAACATTGTTTTCGAGATGGCCAAGGGCGACGCTGGCAAGGACCAGAAGGGTATCTTCCAGGACAACGGCTCCGGGGGTTTCATGACTGATCTGACCTTTAACGGTGGTGCCATTGGTGCTTTTATGGGTTCCCAACAGTTTACCATCCGCAACATGACTTTCAACGACTGCGGCACTGCCATCTTCCAGAACTGGAACTGGGTCTTCACATACAAGAGCATCTTCATCAACAACTGTCAAGTCGGTCTTGACATGGCCAACAGCCCCTCCAACCAGACCGTCGGTTCCGTTCTCCTGCTCGACAGCAAGCTCACCAACACCCCTATTGGTATCAACTCCTCCTTCACCGAGAATAGCATTCCCACCACCGGCGGTACGCTTATCCTGGACAACGTCGACTTCACTGGCTCCGAGAAGGCCATCGTTGGCGCTACTGGCAACACTATCCTCGAGGGTGGCCGCAAGATCGAGACTTGGGCTCAGGGTAATGCTCTCGCCGCCGGCTCGACCCAAGGTCGTGTTCAGGGTGATGTCGGCGGCGCACCAGCGAAGCCCCAGAGCCTCCAGGGCTCGAATGGCTGGTACGAGCGCAGCAAGCCCCAGTACGAGAATGTTGATGTCTCCAAGTTCGTCAGTCTCAAGTCCAAGGGTGCCAAGGGTGACGGTGCGACCGATGACACTGCCGCTATCCAGGCTGCTATCGATGGCCTCCAGGAGGGCGAGGTTCTTCACGTCGACCACGGTGCTTACCTCATCACCAAGACCGTCACCATCCCTGCCGAGAAGAATGTAAAGATGGTTGGCGAGGTCTACAGTATGTTCTTCATCACCGGCGAGTTCTTCTCAAACATGGACGACCCCAAGCCTGGTTTCCAGATCGGCGCCAAGAGCGGCGACAAGGGCACTTTCGAGGCTTCCGACCTTATCATCGGTACTCAAGGTCCTGCCCCCGGTGGTATCTTGATGGAGTGGAACATCAACGCTGAGGCCGGCGCTGCTGGTCTCTGGGATGTCCACTTCCGTGTCGGTGGCTACGCCGGTACCAAACTCCAGTCCTCCAACTGCAAGAAGAATCCCGACGCCGAGCACGAACCCAACCCAGAGTGCATTGGTTCCTTCATGCAGCTCCACATCACCAAGAACTCCAACGGCTACTTTGAGAACGTCTGGCTCTGGACTGCTGACCACGAGCTCGACCAGGACGACCACTCCCAGATCGACATTTACAACGGCCGCGGTATGCTCGTCGAATCGCAGGGCCCCGTCTGGATGTACGGCACCGCCTCAGAGCACTCCCAGATGTCGCAATACCAGTTCTCCGGCGCCAAGGACATCTTCTACGGAGCCATTCAGACCGAGACACCTTACTACCAGCCCAACCCCACTGCCGCCGTCCCCTTCACCAAGAACGACAAGTTCTTCGACCCGGACATGAGCCAAGCCAAGGCGGCATGGGCTGTTCGGGTTACCGACGGCAGCGAGAGCATCTGGAGCTACGGCGCGGGTACCTACTCGTTCTTCCAGAACTACGACCAGGACTGTGTTGTTGGCCAGAACTGCCAGCAAGACATGAATGAGATTGCTAACTCTACCAATATCAACTGGTTCGGTCTCTCATCCAAGGCCTCAGTCAACATGATTACGTCTGCTGGCAAGGGTCTGGCGCTCGACGAGGATAACCGCTCCAACTTCTGCGCCACCCTGGCTATCTTTGCTCAGGCATAGATGCACTTACTCCTTTGACGATGCGCACGTTTGCTTCAGCTGGGCTTGTTTCTTGACATACAAGCCATGCGATAGACACTTGTTCCATTCTTTCCCGATTCGCTTTGGGCCCTTGTTCTGTTCATCTTGTACAGCATACATATATATACCCTTTTTGTTCTTTCATGTCTTTTTTCTGTCTTAGCCATATACTGGGAGGTCAGAAGTTGACAACCACACTCGCTTTGGAAAAGATTCGCTACGAGCATAACTTATACCCCGGGGGCAACGAAGGAGGCACGACAGGCAATGATGATGGAGTTTGGGACTGGTTCCTTTTCTTTGATATTTCGCTAAGATAGATGAGAATTTGATCATATCTTATCAACTTTTTGTTGCGATTGCTTTGCTTGTGTGTCTCCGTGATGTGTGTTTGAAAGCCAACACGTGAAGAGTGTCCGGGGGATTGACGTTGGCCAAGTGCGCGCGGAGGTCTGCTGTGGGGAGAAGAGGGTCGGTGCTCGGTCTCAAGGCCAAAAAGTTCCCGAGCGCATTTCGCTCGACGCGACAGCTTCCATGTCACTCTATTACGAGGCCGCGGCCATTCTCGCCAATTCCGGCAATGTTGGGGGGTCGCTGAAGTCGCGCATATACAACAAGAAAGACTTGAAAAGCACACCAGGACAGCTTTTCGCTCTCATCGCTGAGACGTCGAAATGGTCCGTGGTGCTGAAGGATGTGATTGAGAAATGCAAATTGCTCGCAGAAGAGAGAAAGGTTCGTATAGTTAGCATGATTTAGTCCAGACCACAGCTCACGTACCCCAGCTTACGCCAATCCTCGCTCTTCTGCTTGCGCACGATCTACTCCTCGCGAAGAATGGTGTCGCAGCACCCGCTAGCCATGTCCTCAAACTCGCCATTACTCGACATAAAGCCCGCTTGATCGCCGAACTCACAAAAGCCCGTATAAGATATGGATATGCTACTTTAGACGCATTCCGAGAGGCTGTGAACGACGGAGAGCTGGATAAGGAAGAGGGCGATGCTCCGAAGAGCCGGCATCCCCGCTGGATACGCGTCAATACCATAAAGACGACTCTGGAGGAGCAGTTGGCAACAACGTTTGCAGGATTTGTCAAGACGAAAGCCCTGGACGACGTACTGTCCGCACCGAAGAAATCGAAAGTCTACTACGAAGACCCAAATATCCCCAACCTGCTCGCGCTGCCCTCTAGAATCGATCTCAGTAGAACCAGCGCCTACACAAAAGGCCAGATTATACTGCAGGATAAAGCTTCATGTTTCCCAGCATATTTGCTGGACCCGGGGCCAGACGACGGCGATGTCATTGATGCCACAGCAGCGCCAGGAAACAAGACAACTCATCTGGCCGCAATTGTTTCTGAGCGGAAACAGCCAGGCGAAGAGCAGAAGGTCATCGCTTTTGAGCGTGACAAGGGCAGAACTTTTACTCTGCAGAAGATGGTCAAGCTTGCGTCGGCCGACAGCATTGTCCAAGTCAAAGGGAGTAGCGACTTCATAGCTGCTAAGCCTGGATCGGATGAATATGCCAATGTCGGTGCGATACTTTTGGACCCGAGTTGTTCTGGTACTGGTATTGTTGGGCGCGACGATGCGATCAAGATGCATCTGCCCGAGGCATCTGGTGCTCAAGCAACGACGCAGAAGCCCGAGAAAGGGAAGAAGAGGAAGAGAGTCGAAGAGGCGGTCAAGGCCGAGACCCAGCCCACACTCGATTTGGACATGGATGATTCAACGCCTGAAGAAACACCAATGCAAGGAAAACTAGCAGAACGACTCACGGCCCTATCGAGCTTTCAGCTGCACATACTCACTCACGCTATGCGGTTCGAGAGTGCGCTTAAGATTTCATACTCTACTTGTTCCATACATTTCGAGGAAAATGAAGGTGTCGTTTTCCAGGCATTGGCCTCTACTGTTGCAAAGGAGCGGGGATGGAAAATACTCAAAAGGAATCAGCAAGTAGACGGCTTGCGAAAATGGCACAGAAGAGGAGTTTGGGAAGATGAAAAGTTCGATGGTGACTTGGACGAGACTGGCAAGCAGGATGTATTGGAAGCGTGCATTCGCTGTGACAAAGGTACAGAGGAAGGCACTATGGGCTTCTTCGTTGCTGCATTTGTTCGAGAAGGGACTCAGAGTCCAGCGCACGTCACTGAAAATACAGTTGGTGCAGATGAGGAATGGGGTGGCTTCAGTGATCACGACAAGGTGGAAGAGGTGGTAGTACCAGTGGCCACTGGGCCGGAAAAACACAAAAAGAAGAAGCGCAAGCATAGCAAGGAATAAAGTGAATGGGCCCGAAGCGAGCGAGCAATCGCTGCGCACCTGTTCCGGAAAGCGCTGTGCCAGGACCCTTGGACCTCGCGCGAGTACCTCCAGCGGATATTATCACATTGCGACTGTCTATTGAAGAGTCGTTCCTGAACGTATGCGCCAAAGCTTTCTTACCAACTCAATGGATCTCAAAGTTGCTTTATCAGCGTCACTTATCCTCTGACTCTTCCCTCAACCGCACTAGTGTTCTCGACATGACAACAGCCCGCGCATCCAGCGTGTCGAGCCCGCTGACTGTGTCTACTACTCGCACTTCGACACCACCCAACAGTACTGACCTCTCACGTCCTAGGCTCAAGCAAATCGCAAGGTTGATTCGTGATGAACTGGACTTGCGCGTGGCTCGCGAGGGTCCTGATGTGTTGCGGCCCGACGACGTCTTGAACCTCCACGAGATTTTCGTTGCTCTTCGACACGCACAGAACATTACTGTCTCTGATTTACGCGCAACTGGAATCCACAAAGCGGTGCAAGACATCGCTGGAGTGGCGACCCGATGGCCTAGTCGGCTGTGTGACGACTGCGACAGAATCATCGAGATCTGGTCTGTCAAGTTTGGACCTTTTAGTGAGATTCACCCGTTTCTTTACGGCAGGGGAGGACGACTTGAAGGCATTGCCAGCGTAAATGAGCAATCTCGAGAGGCAAGTGGTCGTCTTCACTGCTCTTTACTCCAACTAATCCTAGTACAGGCGCTGCTCAAGCGGTGGACTGAGACATGTCCCGACAAGATTCACCCCAAGCGATCGCATAAACTGGGCGACTTGGGCTTCGTCGCCGGAACGTGAGTCTATTTTAACTTCATTATTAGCTCTATGCTGAGAATGTACGCAGGTGGTGGCTCAATGCTTTGTTCGCACATCGTGCTGGCATTATTGGCCTCGAAGCCTGTGATGGTGGTACAACCTACGATAAACACGGAGCATACGCGCTGTTACTCAAAGACACAGGCGAACTTGAGGCCAGCTCTGAATCAAGCTTCACGTATCGTATTGCCCAGAAAGACAAAGGGAAGTTCCGGCTTACCTCTGCAACACCTAAAAGCCGCGATCCCGTCCGGATACTTCGAAGCCACAGTATCAACAGCATGTGGGGACCGAAGGCAGGTGTGAGGTACGATGGTCTATACAGTGTCAAGGGTTGGTCTATCAAGCAGACAAAGAACAACGATGTGGCTGGTGGACAATGGAAAGAGGGTGATATCCTCTTCGACGTCAAATTCGAGCGTGTTGACCGAACACCCATGGAATTTGTCACTCAGCGACCTACGGCAACCGAAGTTGACGATTATGCGGAATACAAGCGCCTTCGAAAGCTGGGTCGTAATGTTAAGCACAAAGAACCAAGTGCACCACTTGACAGGTCAGATCTCCAGGCCACGGTCAAGGCCGCACCTCCTATCATGCCATTACAGCCTTCGCTTGTAGCACCAAAACCGCCACCACCAGACTCGCCTCCCAGCGTCCTGCGCAAGGGGATGGTCAGACGTCTTCATTTTGACGAGGAAGCACAACTCCATCTCGCGGAAGATGGTGACGTAGTCTCACCCAAAACTGTTCCCAACGCCGATCCGTTGAATATTGCAGCTGTGGGCAAGAGTAATACATTGGCTGTTCCCCAGCAGCCCAATCGAGCAAGCACGCATGGAAAAGTCGATCTAGCGCCCAATGAGCCAGGCCAACGTACAAGCCCCGCAGGCTCCAATGCGAGCAGTGCACATACCACACAAACGGCAGCCAATACGATACCTGAAATCAACATCCGAGAAGTGGCACCATGGATCGACTACGATGCTGACCTCACCATTCCCTCTCCGTCCGAGCAGTCATTTATAATCCACCAACGTCCCATCATTACCCAGACAATCGCCCCAGCGGATTCACTCAGAAGCCGAGGCAGCAAGTCGCCTCAAGCCAGACCCCGTGATAGCTTGCAAAGTCCGAATGAAACTACTAGTCTGTTTAGTACCATTGAGCCTGATTATAAAGGTCAACATGAAGAAAGGCATGACGGTGACCCCAAGAGCACGCTAGGAGATTTCCTAAGTCCACCAAATAAAATGAAGAAGGATAAAAGGAAGAGCGTCTTTGTACGCAGTCGAAACCCAATGGCGAAGCTTTTTGATGGTGTATTACACGATGGAGCAGACGAGTCTATCAGTGAGACACGTACAAGATCACCCAGCACTGGACCAACGACACCCAGACCCAACCTGAGGGAGCGTGCCACTTCTCGAGGGGATGTACCGCAGCTAGACCGTCGTACTCCGCTCAAGCCATCCAGTCCAGCAAGTCCGTTCAACATGGCACGTCGCAACGCCATCTGCCCTGCCAACAAAACCACTCGCATCCTCCCTGCTATGACCGCGCCAGATATCAGCGACACGCCCGTCGTCATCGCCGTTCCGCACGAAGACCCTTTTATCGAAACCCCGGCCCCGCAGCGACCAAGAGCGCTACCCATGTCTATGAAGAACTTGATCTCGCAATCCAGTCTGGCTACGTCTATTGACAGTGCGATGTGTACCCCTGTCCCGGACCGCCTTGCATCTCCGCTAAGGCAGCTAGATGAGGAGTCTCTGGCGGAAGCGCGACTGAGAAAGATGGTGGAGCAGCTACGAGGCCTCAACGTCAAGGTCCCGTTTAAAGACCCGTTTGGTGGCTTACCGGGCACTCGCGGAAAGAAGTGGGGCGGGGATAGCAAGGAAGTAGCACCTGAAGATGCTGCTGCACAGTCTTGATGGCACACGTGTACGAGGATACTTGGGGCTTTATTGTAGACCTATTTTGCGCGCATATCATAACCCCAGCATGTATTCCCTACTACGACAAACACGCATTAGGATAGGCAGTCGGTATTCAGCTTACCCTGTAGTTGTAATCGTAGAACACGCCAAGAACAACGGAATAAGCAGATACGCAACCCATGCGAAAACGAACCACAACCAACCAACACCCTTGCAGCCTCCCATATTTTTCATTCTCTTTTTTTCCATTTTTCGCTTCCCCACGCGATGTAAATCATCGACCCAGTTTTCGCCCCATCAAACCAACGTCATAGTCCGGGCAATTTCCCTGTTCCTCCTCCTCCGCTTCCGACTTATACATCATACTTTCCTTCTGGAAGCAACACTAGCAATAAACCAGGTACACGGGATCCCGCCTAACGAGGGCGCATGGATAGCTTCACGCTATCTGTACGTAACTCACCACTCACCACCGCAACAAATCACCGTTCCCGCCTCATGATGTGCCACGAACCTTGCTTGAACAGAGACGAGTGATCATATCATCACCAAGGGTAGGCCGTTCTTCGAGCTCTGTATCTAAGCAGGCTATCAAGATTCAACCAAAGTAGATGCATTATATATAGACTACTAAAGATCTAGTCCTTATAAAATACGTTCCATGTCGGCCCAAACGCAAACTCTAGTGGGGAGTATTCGACACAATGACTAGACTTTCAGTCTTGTCCTAAAACCAACAGCCTTGATACCATTATCAACTCCATAATCGGCTAACCTGCCTCAGCTGAGTAGTCAAACAAGCCACGTCGCTCTGGCGGCCAAGGCACCATAGTCCACGCATCCGTAACACGCAATCGTCTTCTAATAACCTTATCAGTTGCTCGCTACCTTTGAAATGTGTTTAATCGACTTACTTAGCTCTTGTCTGTGCAATTATCACAGTGCAAGGACATGTAGCAGCCATGAATGATGGATACCAAGGCCCACGGGTTGGTGTCCTGACACCAATCCAGACATTTCCGAAAGCTGTCCTTGAGATCAGGGGAACATTCGGCCGCGGCCAGCGGCAGAACAAGCAAGAGCGAGGCGAAAAGCTTCATGGTGGAATGTCTGACAGTCCGAGGAGTTACCTTTTCCAGCGCTTGGTATCTTTCCAAGCTAGTGCGAGCGGATTGTTATTTTCCCGCGCCAATTGCAGTAGAATACATCGATACAGGTGCTACGGGCTATTAAAAGGCGTTCGTACAGTGTTTACATATGTGACTGCTATAAACGTTGGGTTCTTTCCATGAGCAAGGTTTGTTGTTGGTGTAAGAGAGAAACTACAAAACTTGTAATCGTATGCAAAGGTGTTACAAAAGAAAACCGAGTATTCCAACAAGAGTATGAGTCAAGATGTTATACTAGAACTAGGGAAAGGCGGAATTTTTCTTTGTAAGCGGCCAACAGGGTATACATATGTATTACATCTGTAGCCAGGCAAGTCATTTTACTGCAAGTCGGTAGCATGGGGGAAATAGGTACAAGTGCCGAGGTCTAACTTGACTATAGTCATGGCCGTTTCCCATACACACTTGCCGGTACAATACGTCGTACACCGTCGTACATGCTGAAAACAGTCTGTCACGTGACATAATTACCAGCCACTACATATTCCAAGCTTTGCCGTGGACACTTCTCTTTTTCCATGTTACTGGTGGCTTCTTTTCTTTTGCTCCTCCTCCTCTGATGATGATTTGTCATAGTATTATCGTCGCAACTTCTAATTTGATGGTTATGTCGCTCTGGTAGAAGACTGGTAGCCGTTCCTTGTCCTTGGCGATGACCCGCGACGCAACAGGGCCGATGAGCGAGTTTGTATCTTGCATACTATGAATTATTGCGACTAGCAGATCTGTATTTAAGTAGCGATTTTGGCTAAGCTCGTAGAGACTTTAGTGAAGTACTTGGTAAGCTTATCATCCTATTATTAAGATGTGTGCTATAGAGACTTGTACAGGTGGCAACACTTTATAATTTACAATTCGTAATCTTTTTTCCTCAATCTCCTTCTACTCTGTCATCCTTCATGCGACGGCGCTGCGCCTCCGGTATTTGACCGGCAAAGGCTCGAGCGGAACCCTGACTATCACACTCGACACTAGACACTAGGCCACTACGGCCGCGGGCAAGCGCGCGTGTGAAGTCGTTGTGGCTTTGCACGGTGACATGCAACAAAATCTGGGCGGGCCCTTTTTTGCCGCTCATTCCGTCATTAAGGTGCTTTTGGCTTATTGAGGTAATTCTTACAAGGGAAAAAGTACCATGTCGTGGAGGATATTGTTGGGAGGTTACTGGCTGAGAATTTTTTTGCTGGTGGCAGCGAATGGACGCTGGGTAAAAAAGGCCCGTGCATCAAGTCCAAGTGGGTCTCTCTGGCCGAGTTGTGCTGGTGGCCCATGGGCATAGTGCCGGCGAACTATCCATGGCCGTATGGGGTATTTCGCGGTGGTTTTGAGATTGTGGAATGTGATAGGATTTCTTCCCTGTATCTTCGTGAATGATTCAGTTTTATGGCGAGGAAATGTTTGTTTGAATCAAAAGGGGTATCAGATTTGCTCTATTCGGAAAATAATTGTATGGTACAACGAACGCTTGATCTCGGAACGTAGCGAGATGGTGAAAAAATCGCCTACTTCTATATGACTTTATACAATTCTTCTGACATCGTGGTGTGAGCTGCACTTGAAGAATCTTAGTGGCTGACACGGCTAGCTCTTCTAGCCTCGAGTACAGCGTCCTCGTGCGTGGGCGGTCCCTCGTAGTTCTTCTTGCCCCAGACAAAGTACCAGAGAGTCGAGATGAAAACAACGGCGGCAAGAACGACGGCAGCGTAGTTCATGGTTGATGGCGTAACTTCGCGGAAAGTGGGCATGCAGAAAAGAGGGGTCGCAAGTGCAGACCATGCTGTGAGATTTGTTAGCCTTGGCCGAATCAAAGATGAGAGGGCAAAACTTACCAAGGGCGACAATGTTGCAGAAGGTACCGAGCATTCCAAGGTGGAACTGTCCCTCCTTGACTTGCTTCCGACCGGTAAGGAGCGAGACCAAGATGGGAGCAGCGTAACTCAATGTCAAGCAAATGACACCAACGCCGGAGAAGGCGTTGAAAGCAGCGGCAGCACCAAAGTAGATAAGACCCAGGGCGATCTGGACAACCATGCTAAGCATCATTGCGTTGAGAGGAACGTCGAGCTTGGTGTTGACAATCCTCCACAGCTTGTAACCGGGGATAGCGCCATCACGGGAAAAGGCCCAAGTAGCACGAGACGCAGCAGTGGTGCATCCAATACCGCAGAGCAGACCCAAAACGAGGAGAGGGACGAGCAATCCAATGGCTCCGCCGGATGATCCTACGGCCTCCTTGATGATGTAGGGGACGGGTTGACCGGAAACCAAAGCTACGAGGTCGGCCTGGTTGGGCAGGACGAAGACAAGAGGAATGATAAAGACGAGACCAGCGATGGTGTTCAATGCGACAGTAGCGACCATGGCCTTGGGAACCTGTGTTGCTGGCTCTCTGACTTCTTCACACATCCTATGTCAATTGTTAGCGTTTGGCCAAGGCTGAGAGGGGATTACCGCATGTAGACACGTCAGATGTCGCGATGGAGTGTGAGTTGCTTGGGAGTGTCGCATAGGAGATGTTGCTTGGGAAAAGTCGCTTGGAAATGTGCATTGGGCAAGAAAATCTGCTTCAAGTTGCTTGGGCAGAACAGGGGAGGCTCACGAGATGATCATTCCGGTCGATGAAGTCGCGTAGGCTGCGTGCAGGAGTCCGACCATGAAAGACCATCCAGGAACCCATCCGGAGTTGGAGGGGTCGAATTCAGTAAAGACGTATTCGGCGCTTCGGCGACCATTCTTCGCAATGGCAAGGACGCATACGATAATGGCAATCACACCGGCAAAGGTCCAGAAAATGGCAAAGGTCTGTTCATCTGTAAGTAACACATCCAGCAAGCGTGTTAAGGGGAGATCTCACATCAAGCCATGGCAAGTACTTGTTACCAAAGGCAGACACAGCGTTGCAAAGGAGGGTGATGGCAAGGAAGATGAGGAAGACCTGGTAGGCCGAACCTTCAAGGATACCAACACCAGGAGCGGATTCGTAGACATTGACGCATGCCACAACAAAGAGGGCGGTAGCAAAGTTGACCGAAAGAGTAATGGTAATGTTGCCAACTACGAAACACCATCCACAAATCCATGAGGCGATTTTCCGGTAAGCGGGGGGCGTAATCATAAAGGTCTGGTAGTAGACACCACCACTGGTGGGGTAAACACTGGTAATCTCGCCAAGGGAAGCGGCAACGGCGAGAATGATAAGCGATACGGCGAGCCACCCCCAGATGATGTCGGTGGGACCACCTCCGACTACGGGGTAGTAGAAGGTTGTTGCCAAACCGTAGGGGACGGAAGCCAGAACAAAGGACATGAAGGCGACCTGGAGAGTCGATCTTGATCGTACCAATTCGGACTTGTAGCCCATGGCAGACAAGAGGGCGTCTGGGTCGCTGGGTCCAACGACATCGTCTCCTGATCCAGAGTAGGTGTTACCCAACTTTGTCTCTTTGTCGACGCCGCCGTTGCGCAGGGCGTGGTCATGCTCAGCGGCATACGCATCCGACTGCGTGCCGTACCGGTAGTCAGACATGAGGGGCGTGTCGCTTTCGTCCGTGAGAAGGTAGCCTGGGGATGAAGAGGGCCTGAGGAATTGTCGCAAAGCAAAACTCTGTGGCATGTCCCAGACGGCGGATCAGCGCAGGCTTTGAAGGACTGCAGAGGCACGTCAGTTGGCGCATGGTCCAGGCCCACTAGCCAGTTTGGAGATAAGTGTCGCCAGACTACCCACACAAATGTCTAATGGCAAAGCGATGCCGAGCGTGCGATCCAATTGCTGGCGCAATGCATTCGGATAAGGCTGTTTCGCTACGCCGAGAAAATCACCGAGCGAGCGGAAACCAGGCTCTAATGCATCCGCGCTCCGCCGCCTAGGTGGTGAGGTTTTTTTCTAGAAGTGGGCCAGAAGTTGAGCCGCTTGGTGCCGATAATGAGCCGGACGTAGATGACGGGCCAAGGAAGGGTCCCTGGCAATGCAACGTAGCTGAGCTCACGCGCATGAGAGAAGGTTTGCAGGGCAAACGCTGGAGAACGTGTGGGGTGAAAATGGGATTTGGCAGCAAAGTGACAATCGAGGGGGTGCCGAGCCAATAGGAGTTGCCGAGCGCGTCACCCTTCATTCAGCGTGGCGGACGTCCGCTTCGGCTCACGCACCATATTCATGAAAACGATCCGGGGCCATGGTCGCGTGCTGCATGCAGGACGCCCTGGAACCGTAGCCCGCCCTGGAACCGCCTGGGATGGCGTGTGTGGAGCAAGTGGATAGTAGATAGGGGGGAACCAGGTGCCGAATTCCAGAGGGTGGGTTTTGAAGAGCGGCTGTTCCCTGGAATGCACCTGTCGTCGCTTTTCGCTCGCTGCACAACTGCGCCCTACAGCGGCGAATGTGGCCATGGCGATTAGCGGGGCTTGGGCAGCCAAGATTGTGTCTAAAACCATGCCCGGACATGTATCTTAGTTTAAGAGTAGAGCGTGGGTAAAGATTGCATTGAGGCTTGTTTTGTGTAACACCGGCACCATGCATCACGAGATTGTTGCTCTGGAGAGTCAACACCAGCCCCTCCCCTTGGACGGTTTCGCCTTCCCCTCGGGCACCACCTACAACCTCACTGCCTACGCATACACGACAACACGTGAGGAACTGCATGCGCGCCTTCATAAAGCGACCATCGTTATCGTGACGACGATAAAACTTGATGCCGAAACACTGGACCCCACCGTAACCCCCCATCTGCGCTACATAGCCGTCTCCGCAACAGGCACCGACGTCGTCGACCTCGAGGCCTGCCGGTCCCGCAGCATTCGCGTAACAAACTGCCCAGGGGCCAACCTCGACGCAGTGTCAGAACATGCCATCAGCCTCTACTTTGCCGCCAGGCGGCGCACGACCTTGCTAGACCGCGTAACGCGCACCCAGCCTAGCGAATGGAAGGACAAGGGGACCGTGAATCAGTACATGCGCCTTCCCGACGGCAAGCCACCCATCACCTGCAAAGATGAGGTTATGGGCGTTATCGGCCATGGTGGTCTGGGTAGGTCCAATTCCGTTTCCCATGTCCTGTTTGGGATGTGAGATCCTGAGCTGACGACCATCGACGACGACAGGCAAAAGGATAGCTGCACTAGGCCACGCACTGGGCATGCGCGTATTGATTGCCAGTCGCAAGACTCCGGCGACGCCTGCCCTCAGCGACATTCTTCCGGCGCCCAATACGTCGGATGATCGCATTCCGTTTGACGACGTGCTCCGTCAGTCCACTGTACTCGTCTTATCACTGCCCCGGAATTCCGAGACACTCAATCTCATCTCTACAGCAGAGCTTGCCAAGATGCATCCGTACAGTGTTTTGATCAACATAGCGCGGGGCGGCATAGTGCACGAGGCGGCGGTTGTCCAAGCCCTCAAGGAGAAGCGCATCGCGGGTTATGCTACCGACGTGTATCAGGTGGAGCCTCTTGGTGGGCCTGAAGACACGCCGTTATTGGAGGAAGATACAAAGGACCTGAACATCACTTTGAGCCCGCATCTCGCATGGTTTTCACAGAGAACCATCAAGAATCTAGGGGACATTCTAAAGGAAACGGTCGAAGGCTGGATGAGTGGCAACGAGATCAATGTCGTCGTGTAGCGAGTCCATGACCCTGATTGGTAAGTGAAGTTCGGCCGGCAACATGAGCGAAGGTTGATACACAATAATTACCAGTCTAAATTATATCAAGCCAAATCATGTCGCTACTTTCCAATAATGAGGAGATCAGTCTCCAGGCTGCGCACATGCGAGTATTGGTGGTACAGTCACGTTGTTGTTCTCAGCAATCTCACCCAATCATATGCCCGATGAACGTCTTCAACTTGCTCCGTGTGTGGTTCAATAGTCTCTCTCAAGTACATTAAACGAGACACCCCCATCATCCCAGGTGGTCCAACACGCACCAGCACATACGATAACACACCCAAAACCGACAGTTTCCCCGAAACACTCATCACATCCAACAAAAATGATGCACGACGGCCGCCCAGCACCGAGGTACATTCCATACGAGTCCGTCTCCACCACCACCAAACAGTTGTATGCCTGGGCGTATCCCGAGAATCAAAATCTCTTTCCTGTCCCCGTAACCGCCAAGTTTAGACCGTCTTCACTGATCAAGGAGAGAATACACTGATTCCTGCCACTGCTCATGGTTATATTATTTGTCATACTCATGTTGCATGGCCTCGGCGCACTGAGCAAATAATACTTCTGGCCGTAATTGACACCTGGGCTATCTCCTGAATCTGTAAGTCTGGCCTTTGTACTTGTTTGATTTCCTCTTCCATGTTTCAGACATGCATTGCATAGTAGAACATGCTAACAGGGTTACAGGCTGCACTTGAAGGTTCACTTGTTGAGGAGAGTATATGGGCGCAAACAACCTTGGAAGTCATTGCAGTAGCCCAATGCCCCATTTCATGATTTACGACTATTACAAACGTCAAAGGCACTGCATGTACAGCGATTTGGAATTGCGAGGTCTTGGTAGATTAGGCCAGTGCACTAGTCTTGAGAAATACAAAACTTTGGAATTGATCGATGAGTACAGCTCTGGTGGGGCCGAAGTGCTATCATTGGTGATAGCAAAAAGTCACGTGACAAAATGTGAAACTCAGGGACCCCTGCTTGGCAGTCGCAAGGCAGGCGCATCATCACCTCGGATCAGCAGCAAACACGTCGGCCCTCTCCACGCGTCAAGACACGCCCACCTCAAGCCCTCGCCCTCGTCCATCATCGAGTCGTCAATCCCCTCGCGCACTGCCATAGCTCATCGGGCATCGCGCGCACCTTTGCGCCTGCCCTTCCCCTTGGATTCAGCAGCACCTGCACGCCTAACCGCCGTCGGCTCTGGTTCCCCAGGCGGAAAGCCCGTCCCACCGCCGCCCCACCGACATATTCACCAGCGAGAGCTCCGTCACCACCAGCATGTCGGGCTCAGTCGCCGTTGCCCGCCCGTTGCAACCTCCACGCCTGCGCCGGGAGTCACAACGGCCTGGAGTTGCGCGCTCCCTCACCCGCCAGCCCAACATGGACACCGACGGCGCGAAGCACGACGAGGCCAGGAAATATGGTACGCCGCTCACGACTGCCGCCCACCGCCCTCCATGTCACATGCATTGCAATCGCTAACCTTGGCCGCAGTCTACACCCAGCAAGACATTCTCGCCAGGCACAAGGGCAAGCCGCCATCCCTCCGTGTCTACCTGCACCCCAAGCACTTCCGCCTCAACGACTCCCAAGAGACGCTGTCGTATGCCTCGCCTATGCGCGAGCTCCTCCAGGCCATCAAGGACAAGGAAGTACCCCACAACATGGTAGAGGAGCTCTACGAGTTCAACACGCCCTGGTACGACAATTGCCTGATTGTTGAAGTTCACGACTATCGCTCGGCCGGTGTGAAGCCAAAAGACGACACCAACAGCACTGGCGACGGCGGTACCAGTGCCTTCTCCATCCACAACTACAACAACTTCATCACGCCTTCTCCCTTCGCCCCCTTCCCAGCCAACAAGCCTGAACCGAAGCCTACGCAAGCCCCGACCCCGACCAAGGATGCCGAGCCCAAGGAGGACAAGGAGAACATGCCCGCGCCTGGCCAGAATGGCGGGTCCAACAAGCAGCCAGGCCTTGGGAAGGTCAGGACAGTTGTTTTGTTTCCAACCCCGCAGTCGCAGCTGGCCGATATGCAGTTACTAGCCACCACACCCGTACCAGACATGGCCGCCCTGAAGAGGATGCAAGCCCAAGGCAGAGCTGCTGGCATGCCGCCAACCCCGATGACTGCAGTACCTTCGACGCCCACTTTCCCCAACGGCCCCAGCCCCAAGCGCCAAAAAATGGTCCTCGACGACAGTAATCTACACGAATTTGAGGCCGAGGTCTTGAATGCGACCTGTCCTCCGCTATACCTTGAGCCTACGCGGAGTTTTGGCCAATCCCTCGCCCTCATGGATGCCATCACCCACCCGAACAACAAGAACCCCGCGCCTCCACGCAAGACTCGCAAGAGGACTACTGCCGAATTGGCTGCCGACGAGGCCGAGGCCCAAGGTCTCCAGCGCTTCATGTTGGCTGGAGACGAGTTCCAAGGAATTATGACGGCTGCCGCAACTGGTAATGACGATAATGCAGTGCGCGCCGCCGCCAACTCGCAAACGTTTGCCCGCTTCAAGACCATCGCCAACATCAGGGCCAACCACGAAGAAAACGATCGCCGGAAGAAGGAAGAAGATGCCCGGGTTGCGCAGGCCAAACGACAGGCACAGATGGAGGCTGAGCTTCAAAGGAAAAGAGAAATGGAGAGCAGGCAACAGGCAGAAGTTGCAGAGCGTCAACAAGCAGCCCTTAGGCAACAAGCCCAACAACAAGCCCAGCTCCAGCAGAACCAGCTGCAACAAAACCAACACCAGCAGAACGAAGCTCTGCGCGCCGCTGCAGCAGCACAGCACCACATGTCGAATCCTGCGCCATCGCAAGTCGCGCAGACACCCCAGTCAGCGACGCAGTCTCAATTCTCACCTACGATACGCCAGCAGACGCCCATGACCGCATCTGCAGCATCGCCACGGGTCGGTGGTCAAGCTTCACATCCCATGGGTGGTACCCCAATGGTGCCATCGGCATCAAACCAGGCCACCAACAGCCCTGCCCGGCCGCCATCTGCCGTCTCCCATCATCAAAATCAAATGGCCCGCTCCGTCAGCCAGCAACAGAACCCAAGCCGCACTGGTACACCGCATATGCTCCAGGGCACACCGGTCATGAACCCGTCCATGCCGAATCGTAACATGACGCCGACACCGAGTCGGATGAACCAGGGTAGCCCCTCCATATCAATGCAGGGTCAGACGCCAATGATGCAGACTCCTCAGCCCGGTCAGAACATGACGCCTGAAGCTATGCAACAGCTTCGCATGCAACAGATGCGGATGCAGCACATGCAGCAACAAGGGGGATCTCCAGGTAATCAGCAACAGCAGATACAGCATATGCAGCAAATGGCCTTCCAAAAAGCCGCCCAACACATTCAGCAACAAGGAATCCCCCAAGGCCAAAACCCACAGGCATACCGCCAACAGGTGGCACAGCAATACTTCCGCCAAATGCAGCAGCAACAGCAAGGCCAACAGCAACAACAAATGGCCTTGCAAAATATGTCATCTCAAGGAGGAATACCGCAAAATGGTATGCCTCAACAAGGCATGACTTTTGCTAATATGAACCTACAACAGATGCGCGCGCGGTACCAGCAACACAAGGCGAACATCATGCAAAACTACAGCAACGCCCAAAGTATTCCTCCACAAGTCCTGCAGCAGATCCAGCAAATGGAGTACCAAATCAAGCAGCGGGAGCAACGCGAGCAGCAAGCCCAGATGGCACAGATGCAGAATGGCATGGGCAACCAGATGAACGGTGGCCAGATGAACAACATACAGAACGCGAATCCAAACAACCCGATGCAAATGCAGCAGTACCAACAAATGCTCCAACAGCAACGTCAAGCAGCCGCCAACCAGAACCGAATCATGCAGATGCGGCAGCAGGCCATGGCTAATGGGGGGCAGCTTCCGCAGGGTATGCTGGGCAACATGAACACCATGAATGGCATGCAAGGCGCTATGCAGGGCATGAACATGGGAAACATGAGCAACATGGGCAATGTCCAAGGCATGAACATGGGAAACATGGGACAGATGAATGGCGGAATGGGTGGCATGCAAGGTGGACAGATGAACGGTGGTATGCAAGGCATGCAGGGAATGCAGGGTATGCAGAACATGCAAGGCATGCAAGGTATGCAGGGAATGAATCAACAGCAGCAGATGCAGCAGATGATGATGATGCGTCAGGCGCAACAACAAGCTCAGCGCATGGGACAGCCCGGTGGTCAACAAGGCGGGGATATGGGTTGGAGTGGCTAATCAGTTCCATCTCTCTTCTCTTTTCTCTCTTCTTCTTCCCATTTCTGCCTTGCGAGAGTTTTGGCCTCTTTCTACATCTTCTTGTCACTCTTATTACTACCACGGCCCCATTTGGCGTTTTCTCAATCGGAGATATCTGGACTGGAGAACAAAGAGGTGTTTTTTGATTATTATTTTTTATTATTTTTTTGTTTTGAGAAACATGTATTGGGCGAGAGAGAAAAAGTTTGTTCAAGATACCCCTTGGTCTTGGGATGGGTCTGCTTTTATGGGGAGGGGAAGGCATCTACCATTTGGTGCATTCCTTCTGCTTTTTTCTCTCTTGACACTTGGTTGCGCTTTTTTGCATAGCTATAGTAATAGTGAGCTTATACCACAAATTTTGTCATCGTCCTCTGTTTTGGTGTGCCTGTGATTGTAATTTCGGTCATATGTCGTGTTGAGAACAAAGTGTGAAGGGTCTATTGCGTGATAAAAAAAAGGTAGTGTGGCAATCCTATCTATGGCTCAGGCTTGCGTGGATCCACTTGCAACAACTTCATCATCACTGTAGTATCCATCGTCATCCGCACCTCTCCTTCCAGACATCTCATATTCCTCTGCACTCTGCACACTCTTCGCAGGGCCATCATCAATATTTCTGAACATGCGGTAAAACACAACCCCAGTAACAGCAGCTGCAGCCGCCAAGCCAAAGTACAGCCACTGCAGATGGGGATCCCTCGCCAACGGGGCAATCAGTATACCCAACGCACTACCGCCCGCACTGGTAAGCAAAAAAAGGCTCATGATAAAACTCTTCATGTTCTCCGGAGCCTTTGCGTACGCCAACTCCAAGCCCGTGATGCTAGCCAGAATCTCGCTTACGGCGATGAGGGCGTAGGCTGGAATTTGCCACGCGACGTGGATCTCGTTGGGCTTGAACCGTCCTTCTGCAATATTTGCTGCGGCGCAGTTGGACGGGCTGAAGTAGCAGGGCGGTGCGGCGTAGATGTAGGTCTGTAGGATGCCGGCGTAGAACATAGCCAGCGCTGCTACCATGAAGCCAAGCGAAATGCGCGTTATCGACTGGAAAGCGAGATGTAGGCGCGTGCGGATGAAGGGGTAGATGATGCGGTCCATGAGTGGGATGAGTATGATGATTGTTACAGGGTCGATATTAGGCAGGATATCGTTGGGGAGACCGTGGAGTTCCATCTGGCCAGCCTGTGAGATGAAATTGTTCATCATCTGCGAGAAAGTTACCCAGTAGACGGGAAAGAACAAGAAGACTTTACACGCTACTAGCGCCGTCTTCAGCTCATCGATGAACTTGTCGTCCCAGGTTATCCTCCTCGCGTTTCTTCCGTGGCTTTGGGCCGAGGCTTTGGCTTTGTTGAGGTCGCCGCCGTTCCTTGCCGCGATGTATAGAGCGCGGAAACAGTCTCCGATGACACCGCCTTGAGGCGGTTTGATGATGTATTGCTTCTTTCCCCTTATCAGCACCACATAGCCAACGCAAAACATGATCAATGGCAGAAGGTATGCGCTCCAGAAACCAACATGCAATTCGAGCATTGTAGTTGCGATTGCCGATATCGAGCCGACGTTTATGCACATGTAGAAGACCATGTAGATTCTCTGCACTGTAATCTCTGGGTCAACGATGACCTGTTTCCCGCTGGGCAGGGTTTTGACAAAAGGGTTGTTAGACCGGACTTGCTCTGCAATCAATGGCGATACGTTGCTCTTTATGCCGCCGGTACCAAGGCCAATGACTACCATCGCGACAACAAGCCCTGGAAAGGCGGCTCCGCTGCTGACAGCCCACGGTAAGCTTGTAACAAGAAGGATTGCAATTCCGACCATGTAGACCAGACTGAACCACTTGATCGTCGCGTACTTTCCTAGGTATTGGTCCGCAACGATAGCCCCTAGCAATGGCGTTAGGTAGCACCAGAATTGGAAAAAGTTGGTCATGGCAGTAGCTCCCGACTGTCTCAAGCCAAGAGCTCCAGGGAGGCCGTTGGCGTCATTGTGCCCGTTGGCAATGTAGTTTTGGAAAGGTCCCGATAGTCCGTAGTAAGCGAAGCGTTCGCACAGCTCCACGATGGCGACCAAGAAGGCGCCGCGAGGTAGAGTATCAGCGACTCGTGGGAGAAATAAATCGTCTTCTGGTGTCGGAATGGATCCGATATGCACGGGTGGTTCAAGGTGCGCGGCCTCCAAGTCCTCTTCGGTGATTTCCTTGCCATGCGCTGTCAACCTGGCGCTGGCATACTCGGTCTGCGCAACGGTCGTGTATGCACCTCTATCTTCACCACCTGGACGCCATGCAGACGTCATCTTGAGATTCGGATATTGAATGTCTTTTAACGGTGCTCTTGTATATAGCTACTATCTTCCTCTTTTGCTTCGCTAGGTACCTAGCCTCGGCAGCAATCGAAATGTTCCGTCCAACTTTATGTGCACGCCTTTCATCGCAGGAATAAAGTTAGTATAGGCACGGCGATGGCGAGCATTGTGAAAGCGAAGTAACTAGCTGACTCTGGATTGACAAAAAGTCCGGATTGTTAGAGACTTGAAGACACGCGTTCAGGAAAGTAAGACGGAGATCGCGTCGGCCTAGGCCGGATTCGGCGCTGAATAACCCCACTGCCTTTCCCGATAACAAGGGACACGGCAGCATGGCAATGGTTGATATACTACATAGTCATTGCTCATCTCATATAGCCAGGTTTTCAATTCTTGTCTGCAAAGAATCCTTTCAGCCTTCCCTCCACATCTCTTGTGCCTAGCCCGGCAGTCAAACTTTCCCTGATCCACTTTGGCAGCTTGTCTTGTATCCGCCTGCTTCCATATCGTCTGTCTAGCATCAAGATTGCTGCGTAGTCACATTTGTGTCTGATGGCCCGTCCAACACACTGATTTACAGAGCGCATGCATGCGTTCTCGTAGAATTCGCGTGCGGCCGCCTTGCCATCACTGCCATTCTTGGCCTCTTTGGCGGAAATATACTGCATCTTTGCTTTCCATTCCGCCGATTGTGCGTTTGGAAAGGGCAGACCAACAACTATAACACCGCGGCCAAGCGCATCGCTGAAGTTGATGCCTTCGGATAGTGTCCCGCCGATGACGGCGAAGAGCAGCGCACCGCGACCCTCGCCAGATGCAATGGCGGTACTGTACGCGGTAAGGACTGAGTCTACAGCTACTTCTTTGTTTGTCGAATTTGAATCTGATGCTTGTTGACTGCGCTGCTCCAGAAAAACTGGCTTGTTTTGGCCGAAGACTTCCCAGAAGGCTGCGTTCGACTGTGATGGCTTCAAGCGCTTCCACGCTGCGATGCAGGCGTCTAAATATGAATAGCTGGGAAAGAACACGACCACACCATCTGGAATATTTCGCGCAAAGGCCAAAACGGCAGCCCCGAGGTCAATCATCGTCTGGTCCTTGTTGCGGTTTTCGAAAGTAAAGTCAAATTCAGCACCGCTCGTACCTCGTACCACGGGTGCAGCAAGAAGGTTCGATGGCGGTATGACATGACCGCAGGACAATGTTGCGATCTTTGAAGGCTCGAGATACGAAAGCAGATGTTGCTCATAGTCGCTCATCGGAGACATTGTACCGCCTGCTAATACCACTGCTCTTGCTTCTTCAACGATGTCCTTGAAATGAAAGGTAGGATCCAGAAGCATGTATCGCAATGTCGTACCCACCCTATCTTCCTTTGAGTAGAAGAATCGGCCCTCGGAAGATGGATTCATCAAGGAGAGTAGGAAAGCTTGTACATGCATCAGTACAGGGACGTTGTGGCGGGGCCCTTTCTTGGGCGCTTGCTTTGTCGACCCGTTGGCGATGCCGTTGACCGTCTGCTCTGCGTAAGCAGTATAACCGTCAACTTTCCGGGCGAGTCTGCTTTCCTGGAGGTATGTATTGAGCTTGAAGATGTTGATTTGATCGACACCTTTGCCAGACATTATAGATACCATGTCGGCCAGGCCATCATTTGCTTTTTGGTTGGCATCAATAGACTGCAAATATGCAATTATTGAATCCAGAATCCGGACCGTTTGTGCTACATAGACTCGGTTCTTTCCCTTGAGCCTGTTGCGGAACCTTTGGAGGTAGGCGGTGAGCTGAGCCCGCGCCTGTTGCACTTGATCGAGCGTTACCGAAACGGAGTAGATGCCTGCTATAGCATCCATCAAGTTGTGCGCTTCATCGATGATGATGACGTGGTTCTTGAGTGACAGGCCAAGTGCCTCACGGGCAGTGCGCTGTAGGAGGAGCGGGTACGGTAGGGTCACAATCTGGTTTTGTTAGTAAACGGATGCTACAAAGCAGATGGCTGAGATACTCTGCTTACCTCGCAATACTTTGTCGCTGGCCTTGAGGCATAATAAGGACATATGCCCAGCTTCTTGCCCAGCGACCCCAGATCCTCAATGTCTCTGATCTTTGCAAGGGCATGATCGCGGAAGTCGTTGATCAAAGGTTCGCTTTCCTTGTTTGGCATATGTGGACACCGACTATCGGTACTAGTTTTTTGTTGCAGCTCTAAGCATCGTTCGTTGATTGCAGTAGCACTTCCAAGCTTGTTGACCTTGCTGTTGATACAGAGGTTCTTCCTTGATCCGAGTGTGAGATGCTTGACATCTTCCACAAGTGCTTCCACGCTGCCGCTGGCTGCTGCATCGTCCGGAGCGATGGCCGGTGGCATCTTTACCCGGCCCAGCTCACTCGAGAATTGTGTCAGCTGAGAGTGCGTTCGGGAGCAGAAGAATATCTTCGTCTCGTCAGGCGTCTCCCCATCTTCATCTTTAGAAGCGCTCGTATCATACCCCAACGATGCCATCAATGCTTGGGTTTCTGCCGAGAGTCCAGATTCGTCGAACGCGCCGGCTCGTGCCCGTTTGTGAGACTCTTCATCGCTTCCATAATCGTCAAGTACGAATTGCGTCTCATCGTCGTTGGTGGCACCAGAAACAACTTTCTGCTTTTTGTAACTCGGCCCACCGCTATCGTAGAGCTCTTTTGCACGCTTTTCCTTCGCCTTGATCTTTGCGATACGATCGTTCAACTCTTGTCTGCGACGAAGTGCTTCTTGCTTCCGGTGCTTCTGGGCATGCTCAACAATCCATGACGGCTCTTCGCTATTCGCTGCATCACTTGCGAATCCCTCCTCAAACGTCTTTCTTTTGTGGTCTCTCAGCCATGTCAATGAGCCGCAAATCAAACTCAAGGACTTGCCTGTCCCGGTGGGCGATTCAAAGATGCCCACTTTACCATTTTCCAAGCAGTTGTACACCGCGCTCATGAACTCATTCTGTATATCATAAGGCGTGTATGGATGATGAAAATCTTTTTGGTCGTTTGCGCCGTCCATGTTTGGAGTGTGTGCTAATGGCTGCCGGACCGCGGGTGTCATTGAGACGCGACGCGTTAGTGAAAACGGGTGTTCACGTGGTACGCTAAGTGCTCGGGCCTATGAGGCGAATATTCTCTGCGCATGCATAGCAAGATGCTCAGCTATGGAGTGCGAAGGGATGAGATATCGTGGATACGTCAATTAGATTCTGTCACAATTTGCGCAATAGACTTCTAGTGGTACTGTATTGGAACTTGGTAGAACCAGTGCGTTCCGGGTATCATATGTCTGCACATCCATGACCTTTGCTACATAGCCTGGTCCTAAGACTCCTCACTCCCACCTCTACTTATTTCCCTCGCTATAAATGCCTCAGGATCCACAGGACTACTCTTAGTGTCCACCTTGTGTGTCTCCGCCCATGTCCTGACCTTTGCCTTGTTAATTACTGCATCTGCTCCTCCCTTCTTCTTTTGCTCCAAGACGTCCATCATCTGCAACGTCGCGATGATGTCTTCTGGTACAATGTATGTCTTTTCACGAAGGTCTTGTACGGTGAGCGTCTTCTTCGATGGACATGATAGCAGGGTACGAGCGAGCGTTTGTGACCAGTAATGGTTGTAGGCAATGCGGCCAAGGTCAGATAGCGCTGTGTAAGCGTCAGTACAAAGCGACACGGCGCTTTCGAGACATGTGTCAACTTACGCTTCTCTGGTCCACCGAGTCTATCCTCGCGCCTGCTCATCTCGTAGCTTGCGCCCATCAACAACTGTCCTAGCCCCTGTTTCTGCCATGGCGGAAAGACTAGAATGCATGCCAGGTTGTTGTTGTCCCAGCTCATTTTCTCCTTGCTGAAGAAGCCAACAACCTGGCCCTGCGCGCCGATACCGCTCGATGCTGGGTCTTCGCCGAGATTGGTGTTCGGTATATTGGGTGACGGATCGTGCGCGACTAGGAGATAGTACAAAAAGGTCGTTACATCGTAGAAGACAGACTTGGTGTCGAGAAAGAGTTTTGCAAAGAGCGACAGGTTCTGTGCGTACATCTTGTTCTTCTCGCCGTCGATCTCGTAGAGGGAGTAGTTGTCCTTTTTATAGACATTCACGCCCGGAGGTGGGGTGTTGCGCAGTGGACATGCTTTCTGAGGCGCATCAGCTCTACCATTTCTCTGATATATGTGTCTTCGAGGCTTACTAGATGCCCCAAAAAGCCAACCAGCTCCTTGCTATATTTAAAGCACCATTGACATACGTACAACCGCTCGACGCGTCTTCCGACCAGCTCTTCAGGGTAGAAGGACGGGTACCATGGCTTGATGAGGAGTGAGCCAAACACAACCTCGAGAACGTTGGGCTCCGAGGGCGGCTTTTGGGAATTCTTAAGTGCGGGGGTGGTCGGGGTCGATGTCATGGAGGCTACATCGGGGGCCATTGAAGTGGTGACGACGCGCGGAGAGCTCGTTTCACATGTTGCTGTGGGGGGACACGGGCCGGGAAGCTTCAGCCTCATGCCGAGCTTTCTTAGCGTGACGCGGCTGCACGTGTTCACATTGTGCTATCCACCAGCTGCATGAGACATCTAATTTAGCATAATATTTACTATTCCTATTATCATGCTATTTTGTTCTAGCCAGCCTGGCTCATATAAAGGCCGCTACTCAAGGACCATTTGACTGTGTACTCACAGAATGTCCAATAATCACAACCGCCTCCCCAAAGACATTGCACCCAAACGTAGCAACCATGATATTATCATATATCACTTCTTCGTGGGGGTAGCAGGTGGCGTGATGATTCCATAACCTGATGTAGTCTCTACAATGTCGCACTGGTGCGCATGCAGAGCCTTGAACACAGCTTTGTTCTTAGAGTATTCTTTCCACGCTTCTTCATCGTCCATGACGGCAGGTAGGCGAGTATTCAGCTGGATGATGATTGCTTTGCGGAGGCCGTGGTCCAAGAGAGGGAAGTTGGCGTCGTAGATGCCGCATGCGAGATCAACAATGCTGAGAAGGTCGTGGTAGAACGGTAAGCGGTCGATGATTGCGTCGGCAGCTTTCTGTTTGATAGATTTGAGGTTGTACTGCGTAGAATTAGCCATGAGAGCTTGGTGAACAGAGTGGGAACTGACCTTATCGCAGGCTACGAAGAGAGCCAGGAGATCGCTCATGACACGTTCTTTTTCAATCGCCCGTCGAAGAGCAAAGCTGGTAAATATGGATCCGGTTGTGGGATTGTACACTTCGTATATCTCTTGGAGCATCGTGCTGACAGTCTAGTCGTTCTCAGGTAGGGTGATTGAACGTTGCTCAGTTTCCTTTGTGATAACAGTTAGACGTCGGCCGTTGCGCAAGCTACTCAGGATGCTGACCAAAAAAGTTCTGACGCATATAGCGTTGAAGTATTGGGATCGTGTACTGAGTCTAATAGCCTTGTTAGCTAAGCCGTGGGACAAAAAGGTGCATGCTTACAAGACGCAATGTACTGGGAAGATCCTGCCCATAGCGATGATGGTGAAGTCGGAGTGTTTCCCAGTCTTGTAGATACTATGGATATCAGTAGAGTGCCGCATACAGAGAGTGAAATACGTACCGAGCCCACTCAGGCGTATTCTCATTGGGAACGGCCATCCAGGACTGGTGGGTTTGGTTGGTGTAGCCTTCCTCTACCATACTGAAGTTGTTTCGTGTGATGAGGGCTTTACTACAAGCATCAGTCAGTATCATCCTAGTCTATGGAACACTCAATCTGGTGTAGTGCATACGAAGCAATGTCGTGAAGTTCGAAGTGAAGGTTGCTAACTTCAGCGGCGGTACGTCGAAGCTTCAGCAAGAAGTCCGAAGCATCGGGAGCAGTTGTGAAGTGCAGATCTAGCTGATAATGCTGCATAAGGACGCAGAATTTCTTGCATTTGTAGTCCAAGCGAGTGCAAGCTGCGCGAGCCTTGGATACCTGGAATAAGATTGGTTCGTCTGTATCCGGGAATTGTGCCATGACGGCAACGCCAGGCTCAGTCTGATAGACCAATCCGAATTCGACATTCGCGTGATCAAATAGAAGCTGTGCGGGACCGGGAGAGTTGAAGTCATTGCTAATTGCGAATGACTCCACAAGCCAAGTGATTGAACTGTGATCATTGGTGGCGGCGATAGATGAAGCTATCATCGTAAACAAGCCGAGTGTTGGGAGAAAATGCAAAATTAAAATACGAGAAGCTGCAAAAGGCCAGAGGTAGGAGGGAGCAAGGTTTGAACTAGGAAAGGAAAGACAGGTGCCAAAACTACATCTGAACTCTATGTTGATGCTGATGATGTTGATGGTGAGATGCCTACTAGGCGATGAATAGTGAGACTCGATGATGAGAACCAGAAAGTAGGCACCCCGCTAGGTCACATTGAAAGTCAGATACAAGCATGGGAGACCATTTCTAAAACATCATGTAAGAACATTGAGAGGCCCGTGAATCGTATCACATTTGCATCATAGCTTGGGCCCGACACGCTCAGTTCGTGAAGCCTGTTCCCACCAGCATGCCTTCAAATCAATAGCCCGTTCGGATATCCTCTTCTTAGATGCCAAACTACATACACTACATGTTCACAAAATACTCTGCGCCTTTTGAACGCTGACGACCCCTATGTTGTACAACATGCCATGCGATCACCGCTTTTGAGTGGACGTAAGAAGCTCAGCTTCGCTCTCAAGCTTACCAAGTGGTGGCAACCTGAGGGTACTCCTTTTTGCTGATCTTGAGATCGTCGTAAACTGAGTCGTCGCCTGATTCTTCATTAGCGGTCGCGGTGTGGAAATCTCAGCAGAAAGCTTACCATGGAGATGCTCAACCCGCAGCTCATCTTCATGCTCGAGCTTCTCTATTTCCTCTTGTGGTGTGTCCTTGTCATGTTTCTGATCCTTAGTGGTAGGCTCAACTCCCGCTTCCATCTTTTCCCCGATGAGAAGAATCTGGCAGTACTCGTAGTCCAGGTACTTTGGCCTCGCCTCAACCCAAGCCAAACCACGGAACTCGTCGATAAATCTGCCTGTGGTCAGC
Organism: Stemphylium beticola; assembly: GCA_029100535.1. Lineage (NCBI taxonomy): Eukaryota > Fungi > Ascomycota > Dothideomycetes > Pleosporales > Pleosporaceae > Stemphylium > Stemphylium beticola. The sequence continues at coordinate 18,391 of JARBXR010000026.1, read as the reverse complement.
CTGTGAAATTGTTCCGAATCGGGCTTACTTACTCTTGAGGGAAACCAGGCTTCTGGGGAAGCTGAGCCTGGGCTGGTCCACTGCGCTCAGGGTTCTTGACGCTAATGATGAAACTACCTTGATCCTTGATACCAAGATCCTCCTGTACTTCTCCAAGCTCCGATGGGATAGTGGTCGAATATACTAGGTGGCACGTACGGTCCTCAGTGCGCGTGATAGCGTACACGCCCTCAGCTACTGGTGCGACAGGCTCAGTACGGCGGCTGCCCTGTGTCTTTGTGTTGTACTCATCGGCACCGAAGAAGCTCTCTTTGAGCTCCTTCACTGTAGTATTCGCCTTCTCGACGAATGCCATGAAGCGATCATTGTGAGACTTTGGGAATACCTTCTTGGGAAGCGCGAATAGACGATTGTTGTTATCGTCTGCGAGCGCGCCGTCACCGAGTTTGGCGCCGGCTGGCATGGGCCGCAAGACGAAGAATGTGCGCTGGAGATCGCCCACGCTTTCGGATTCTTTGATACCGACGCGATTGCGGGTGAAGAAGTAGATGACGCCCTTTTCAAGAATGTTTGAAGGAACCTGCTTTTCGCGTTGCGATGATTTCTCGATCGCACCCTCTCCGTTGGCAGTAGATTGCTTCACGGCGCTGCCGGAATTGTCTGCTTGCTTATCCTGGGTCGTAGTATCTGCCTTTGCCTCGGCCGTCGGACCGCCCTCGTCCTCGTTCTGGTCCTCGGTAGTGGATGGCTTCTCATCATCGCCGGTCGACAATGCTTTGGCGTCGTTCGCATCTACAAGATCTTCGTCAATCTTCTCTTCGGGCTCGTTCTTTTGCTTCGCATCCTTGCCGTCGTCCGAGGCATCCTTCATCTCGCTATCTTCTCCTTTGGTTGGTCCCATCGTCTCTTCGATTGTAGTCTGCTTCTTTACAGCCTTGGTACCGCGCTTGGGAGAAGGCTCAACTTCAGGCTTCCGCTTGGTGCCAGCTGTAGCATCGCTACTTCTCGTCGGACTTGAATTGTCATCGGTGTTGCGAGCGGAAGAGCGTGTTCCTGCCATGGTTGCAGATATGGTCAATTGAGTGATACGTGAAAGATTTGTTAGTAATTTTGTAAAAGAGGTGTGAGTGTGAGGGGAATGACGGAAGACCGCATGCTTGCGTTCAAAGTTTGGGAGAGCGCGTCGCGTCTGTGGTGACGTCAAGGGGAGTAATTAGCACATCAACGCGTCAGGAAGGCACGTGCGGCAGTAGCCATCAGAACAAAGGTGCGGCCAATCATGATACTATTCTTGATTATGCGCACTTGTGCCAGGTCAGTTGCCCCTATAATTGCTTTACAAGCCGCTGATGAAATGGCTGACGCCCCTAGAAAGCGTAACAGCATCTGAAGCCATGGAGCGCGTTCTACCCTATACTAGATGACAGCCAGGACCAGTAATCCTTCAACCATGCTTCTGAATGAAAGTCTTGATACCCTCCGCGATACCCTCCGGACTTGGCTTCACTGCGCAAACATCAGGAGTAAAGCCAAATTCCTGTATGAGGTAGTCGCGAGTTGTCGGGCCGATGGTGACTATCAGTGTGTCTCTTTGATCTGGAGCCGCTTTCGCCCTGCCAGTCTCCGTATCCAAAAGATCCATACTCTCGAGCATGGCTTGACATCCGGTTGGAGAGAATACAACTACCCATTGACGTTCCGAGCCTTTCTCCACGTTGTTCTTCCAAATAGCCGAAAAGTTCTCCCTGAAGGATTGCATCTCTCCAGTCTCGTATATAACCAATTCGTCTACTTTCGCCCTGGTGTTCGGATCTAGTTCCTCCGACTGAAGCGTTTTGGGTATTATGTCCCTTCTCTTGTCTCCGACCATGAACAAAATGGGTGGATTGGCAGTATCTGGGTACATGGCGTTGTAGTGTCGCAGGATAAAGCCAGCGAGAGCTTCACCATTGCCGGTTTCTTCTCCCAGGATCGGACATTTGAGTCCCAGCGCTCGCAGGCCACGCGCTGTAGCCGGACCTACGACGTACAGCGGCAGGCTCTCTGGGAGCAGATGGTCAATGTCTTGGGTTCCTTCGTTGCGGATTTCCTCGACAACTTGAGTGAAAGCCTCAACGGCCCGCTGCGAGGTGAATATAAGGGCACCGTATGTCGCAAGACCCTGCTGCGATTTTGGCACCAAGCCTCGGCTGGCGACATGCCGACGCACCTCACGCAGGGCATCTTGCTTGAATCTGTGCTCGAGAACAGGCACAAATGCAGGTGCATAGCGGCCATTATCCAAGGTAAGGAACAAGTCTTCGTAGGTGTCCGTGGGTACCGATTTTGTCTTTAGTAATAAGATGGGGACCCTGCCCCGCGACTGCTCCGCCATGCTGTCGTCTGGTGGGTGAAGTTCGAGGCCCCCCAGTGAATGTTGGAGGGATGGAGACTGCGGCACTAGCCCCGTGCTAAAATTCGGGAAAAGTTGCCAGCATGCCGTGGTTCACTCGAGACCCTCGATTTTAATAGTTGTCCTCCCCACCGCCCTTATAGTCCACCCTCACACTCCGGCGGTCCACGCAACTCTCGCAGGCTCTCCCCCACGGCTGCATTCCACCAGTCAACTCTTCAAGCCAATTGACTGCACAGCAAATATGGCCGACGTTGCAACTCCTCCCGCCGCCGCCCAGACGGCCACCACCAACGGCGCTGCCCCTCAAGGCAAGCAGCAAGTCGTCAAGCCCGAGAAGCCTGACGAGGAAAAGTACAAGGAGGACCTCGCCAAGGCCGAGAAGGAGCACACTGCGGCCCAGGAAAAGCTCGTAAGTAGTACCTAGGTAGATGCAATTGCTAGTCACTTGCGCACAGTTGCACGCATGCCGACCAGCCGACGGGTAGCTGCGTCGCACGCGAAGAGGAGGGTCTGGTGAGCTGTGCTGACCATCGCTAGAACGCCTGCAAGGCTAAGCTCGACCTCGCCAAGCCCAACAACAAAGACTCGCCCAACGGCAAGCGCCAGCAGGAGCTCAAGACGGAGCTCAACGCCATCCGCCAGACCCAGCAGGGTAACAAGTCGGGCCGCAACGCCATCTTCGAGAAGATCAAGAAGCTCGACGAACAGCTTAAGCAGCAACTAAACGAGCTCAAGACTGCAAAGGGCAAGTCCAACTACAAGTCGGTCGAGGATGTCGACCAGGAGATTGCGCGGCTGCAGAAGCAGGTCGACGGCGGCATGATGAAGCTGGTGGACGAGAAGAAGGCGCTGGCTGAGATCAGCGCCCTCAACAAGGCCCGCAAGAACTTCTCTGGCTTCGACGCCCAGCAGAAGAAGATTGACGACATCAAGGCCCAGATCGCCGAGCAGAAGAAGCTCCTAGACGACCCCGAGAACAAGGCCCTGAGCGACAAGTACACGAAGCTCCAGGCTGAGCTGGACGGTCTCAAGGCTGAGCAAGACGAGGCCTTCAAGAACATGCGGACACTTCGTGAGCAGACGGACAAGGCACGCGCTGAGCAGCAAGAAAAGTACCAGGCACGGAAGGATATCAAGGACGCCTACTTCCAGCAGCTCCGCGCCTACAAGACGTACGAGTCCGAGGCCCGCAAGATTCGCTTCGAGAAGAGGCGTCTGGAGCAGCTCCAGTACGTTGCCAGCAAGCGCAAAGAGACAGCCAGCAAGCGTCTCGAAGAAGCCAGCGCACCCGCCTACGGAGACGAAATCATCGCCTGCGAAGGCTTGATCCGTCATTTCGACCCCTCCGCCCTCCCACCAAAGGAGACCACCGCGTCCAGCAAGTTCGCCGCTTCCGCCCAGCGCACTGTCGACGAGTCCGGCCTGAAGGGTACCCGCATATCCAAGAAGGACACCGAGGAAGAGAGCTACTTTGTCGGTACCGGCGGTAAGAAGGGTAAGAAGGGCAAGAAGGGTGGCGCTAGCTCTGCCCCCGCCAAGTTCAACTTGAACATTGGTATCATTGAGGAGTTGGCCAAGGTTGGCGTCGAGGCCCCCTCAAGCCAAGAGGAAGTTCCTGCCACTGTCGAGAAGCTCCAGGCCAAACTTGCACACTGGAAAGAGGACCAGGACCGCAAGACCAAGGAGGTAAGTTTGCTACCGGAATAACAGCCTGGACGTGGCTAACAGAATTCACAGAACATCGCCAAGGCACAGAAGGAAATCGACCGTCTTGAGGCAGAAGAGGCCGAGGAGGAGGCCAGCGGTAGCACTGACGCTGCCCGCAAGCCCGCACAAAAGAACCAGGCGGTCAACGGCAACGCATCTGCAGAGGCTGAGCTCGACCAAGAAAAGAACGCCGCCGCCGATGCCGCTGACGACCTCAAGAAGGCGTCGATCGAGGACAAGGAAGCCCCCGCCGACGCATAGAGCGCGCACAACTTGTCAACTGTCACCAAGGGCCTAGTCCCTTGAAAATTGGGTCATGTATCTGGGACATGTGTATAGTCTAGGATCTAGCCCGCTTCTTCATTTTTAGCTTGGAATCGGTACATTCTCCGCTATTGTTTACGGGATACCAGCATGGCATTGGACGGGGTCACGGTGTGGGGTACGATATTCTTCTTCTAGACGCACAGCAGATCTAGAGGGTTAATATCACTATCTAATATTGTTAAATGTACGTGAAATGACACAGCCTCCCATGTGCATCGAGTGAATGCCCGCCTGCGGCATGTCCAAGCCCATGTTCCTGAGCTATTACTAAGGGCATGACGCAAGTGCCGATCCTTTGGGCAAGACCAGAAGCGTTCGTAAAAGTAGATCCGGTTAACAGTTTGCTTGTACGCTCCCCACATAGTAGCGGGGTGGGCAAGCACGACAGTAGGATATGACGTCACCACAGCTCTCTCCCTACATAGTCTCGCGACCTCCCAAGCCTCTATTGCCTCACACTATCTGCTACCCAGAATCCCTCTACCACGGTATGCTTCCATCTCGCTTTCTTTCTCCTTTCATTGCAAGAACCACACGAACATCTACACGAACACTGTGTGTGCAGAAGCTGACGCCCTCCTCACAGCTACTGAACTTACTCAACTCTCAACGCGTATTCTCCACAACTACCTTCAATATGTCTGGATTCAGCAACGCAGATACCGGCTCCAAGCCCGCCGACCCCTACACTCAGAAGAACCTTGAGGAGCCTTCCCTCAAGGAGAAGGTCGAGGACTTGCTCACCTTTGTCGACAAGACCAAGTTCTGCTTGTTGACCACACAGGTTGCGGATAGCGATCTGCTGGCCTCAAGAGCAATGGCTCTGGCCGCCAAGGTAGGCATTGAACAACTCTATTGCTATAAAACTGCTAATAGGGAACAGGAAGGACATGGCTTCGACCTTCTTTTTCACACCAACACCGAGTCTGGCAAGACTGACGACCTGAAGGAGCACAAGTCGGTCAACATTGGCTTCATCAACAGCTCCGGTGAGTGGGCATCGATTTCCGGTCACGCTTCCATCGAGACAGACCGCGAGGTCGTCCGCAAGCACTACTCCCCAGCACTCAAGGCCTGGATTGGCGACCTCGGCGACGGCACACACGACGGTGGTCCAGAAGACCCGCGCATTGGTATCATTCGCGTAAAGGCCAGCACTGCTCAGTACGCTGTGTCCAAGAAGACGCAGATTGGTGGGTTCGTTGAGCTGGCAAAGGGCATCGCGACCGGAGATTCACCAAGCATCAACAAGCTGAGGCAGATCTCCGAGGCCGAGATTCAGCAGTACAGGTCCCAGTAGACGCAGTGAAACGGGCTAGAGATTAATGATCTTACGAAGCACTCGACCCATGTGTACAGTCGAGATAATGATATAAGAAATGTAAACGTAAAACATGCAGTGCTATCATGCCAATTGCTGTGGTTGAGTGGGAATAGCGAAACTGACGTCACACCAACGCGTCTTCACATGCGAAAATCGCGCCAAAGGTTCCGTGACAGCCATTAATCTGCCCACCCCAACAAAATCGCCTTGCGCATCTTTTTCTTACTTCTAGTCGCAACAATGGAAGATCCCGGTTTGTCACATCTCCAGCACTTGTTGATTTCGCTCACAGAAGATTGATAGTCAAAGAAATTCCCGCGGTGATCCACTTGCTCACGCAGTCACCACCGTCCCTTCAACGTGCGACGATTGAAAAGTACTTCACACCGGATGCTGCTTTCTCGCATCCGTTTTGCCGGACATGGAGCGGGCCCAATTCCCGATGGCTGGTCCAAGCTACCTATCGTTGGTACAAGATCATGAGCCCAAGGATTGATCTGACGGTGCAGAGTGTTGGTACGTCATACCCCAAGTATACACAGTTTCTATAATGAGTAGGTACTGATAATTATCGACAGCATTCGACGAAGCAAACCTAACGCTCTACGTAACCATTTTCCAAATCTTCCGCATCTGGGCCGTTCCCTTTTATTACGCGCCCGTCCGCCTCACCACTGTGCTCAGCCTGCGCCACTCGCCTTCAATGGGCAAATATTACATTGAAAAGCAAGACGATCTATACCAAGTGGATCAATGGATACGTTTCGTCGCGCCAGGTGGCTGGATGCTGGTCTGGCTATGGCAAGCCTGGGCGACGTTGTTCTGCGTCCTTGGTATGTGGCTGCTGTGGCCTGTCACATGGATCGAGGAGAATTGGGGCTGGGGAGAGGGTATTGGCATGGACAGTAGCAGGCAAGTGAGGATGGGCGAGAAGGAAGGCGAGGTCAGAAGCGACGGATTGGGGAAAGACGAGGTCTTGGGTAAGACGGAGTTGAGAGGCAAAGTTCTTGGATAATCTTGGAGGTAATCGGACCACTAGCTCTTCGATACCATTATTTCGCGACCATGCCTCGTATTCCGATCTTTCCGGAGCCTCAACAACGGAGCGAGTACACAAAATTGCCTCCATAACTGTAAATGGACTTGCACGATTGAGATTCAGACGTTCTGCGGCGATTTCCGCTGGCGTCTTGTCATGTGCTGCTCTTTACACCCAGCGCTCCATGCCGCAGCTTTCCGACGTCGATAGGAAGATAAGAATAGCGTTTCCATCTGTGACGAACAATACGAAACCGGCTCCGGCTTGGTGATATCTGCCTCTGTATATATTGTACATTAATGCGTAGTTGAAACAAACCAGAATGCCATGCATGATTTCCATGTCGTCAGTTCTGTTCGCCTTGGAGATGCGAAACTTTCTACGTGTAAATGCCTAGGTTTGAGACATGGAGCCTGACATGGGCCGGGATCCCCAGCTCGGGATAGGGTGGAGAGGCGAGGCTTGGTCTCAACTGGCTGAAGCACACTGTTCGCTGGAGGATCCCAGCATTCGTTGCAGTAGTTCGTTGACGTGGCCTTGATGAGGACACTGCATGCTTATGGGCTTCCAAAGCAGCGACAGCGAGGGCACTCGTAACTGGCCGGACCAGCTATACGAGATGCATGATCAAAATGCGCGTCAATCGATTTAGCAGGAGGGTGGAAACGTGGTGGAAAACGACGGCTTCGGGCAGTAAGCCCACGTTGTGGGGAATCGTCGCTTGACGGCCTTTATTCGACATCATTGGATAAGACCGCACACTTCCGTTCCACACCGGGTCGACGACCAACTTTCTCTGCATGTGCAAGGCAGTGACTTACTGGCTCAATCTTCCTGCTTTGGCTTCTTTCAGTTCGGCATGCGTTCTCTTCGTCTTCCACACGTCGCGTTGCCACGATGATGGCGCACACCAGCAGTAACAATCCGCAGGCCTCAAAGCGTTCCACGACAGAAACCGTTTGCTTGATTTGCCCTTCTCAGCCTCTCTCGTCACACAACGTGTGTCATTGATCGCTTCAGTATGCAAGGACTCGCACGCTGCTTTACATTCCATAAAACCATTCCGTCTACGGCAGGCCCATCTCCACCAGGCCATCGCCAGCAACATCAGACCCATTGACACAAGCGCGGCTTCCGCTGACGATAGCTGAACCCCGCAACAACTACGTAGCATGGTGGGTAGATAATAAAACAATGTCTTTTTCAGAACCGACTCCTTGATCGCTATCGAGACTGACTGGAACGCCTTGTGTTGTAGTCGGACCACGCTGCTTCATCCGAGGGCACACAATCACCTTCACGACATCGCACTCCTCCCGCAGACGATCCGCAATACCACTACGAGAGCTTCAAAGATACAGAACCCGGTGCGGCTGCTAGTGCACCCCACACTCGACGTCGACCATCACGGACCAGTTCGGGCACCAAAGGTTCCCCGCTCTCAGCCTCCCCGCCATACGGCGACGACCAAAACGATAGCGATAAGAAGACTAAGCCACCACGCAATACCTTGAAGAAACTCCTCAGACGTGACTCGCATCAAGGCGACATCACGCCTTCGTCACGGGGTAGGAAAGAGGAGCTCGAAGAAGAGGGAAGTAACGTTGGATACATACCCCGGCTCGGTCAAATACGAGAGAGAAAGATGCCAACAAGACGCCGAGGGAGCTCTGCTGTCAGCTCCTCGGGCCAGCCAAGAGCCCTCCGTCGTCGACACACAGAAGCCAGTGTTGTGGGCCGCTCACGTGTGCAACGAAAACACAGCTCCCAGCAGCGGCACAGCGGAAAACTTGCCCAACTGTCTGAACCGTCATCAGCCTCCAGCGTATCACAACAATCGAGTACTTCTAGTGGAAGTAATTCAACCGTCACCACCCTGAAATCGCGGGACGAACACAGCCCTGTATATCATTACGAGGCGTCTGAAAACATGCAGAGTGCTCCCATGGATAGCTATCAAATGAATGCTGCTCACTCGGAAGTGTTCAAATATCTACAATCTGGGAGCGCACCGGGGAGCCCTGCACCCACAGATCTCTTGGCTATGCCTCCTTCGACGATCGCTTCGTCATCTTCTTCGTCTTCTGGTGATACACGGCTGGATGATGGACGGTCTTCCATGACGGCAGGCTCCCAGCATACCATTGAATCCGCCATCACCTCACAAACATCAGCACACGAACCTGATTCAGTGGTATCTCCTCCGTCTAACCAAGAGTTCCGTAAATTCAAGAAACCGCTGTATGCTAGCAGCTTTGTGCATGGTCCTGGAGACGCGAACGAAGAGGCGCCAGACGAGAGTGAGGGGGGCGAAGACAGTTACACCGAGAGTGAGGAAGAGCCAAATAACGACAAGAAGTCCAAAAAGGTCGCAAATGAAGCTCACCCTCCACGCGCATCTTCTGTGGCTTCTCGCAAGAGTGACTCTCATGCCAGCCGTCTAAAAAAACAAGAACGCGAGCTCGCCAACCATATCCTGAAGACGCCGAAGCCACAAAAGACTTTCCAATTCAACGCGGGAGCACCTGCTCATGTCTATCCACCCATGCCCATGTATAGCCCCAGTGCATACTCAGGTGCATCTCCATCTGCCATTCACGCAACAGCCAACCCGTCACAGGCTTGGCCGCCTATGCACTCATTTCCAGCCCCACTGGCCATCGGCTATGCGCCTCACCAATCTCCAGAAGTTGCGCACGCATATCCACATAATGTGGTTCAGAAAATGCCTCCACCGTTCTCGCCTCACTTAGGGCAACCATCAAACTGCCAACAACAGGCCCCAAATTCTAACCAGAACAAACCTCCGATGTCGGGCTACGAGCTACTGGCCAACGAGCTTAGTGCGCCACCACAGGATGATGCTCGGCGAAGGGGTATCGTACCCATGTACCGTAAATTTGAGCATCTGAACCACAGGGTGTTGTTGCACCTACAGGATGAGACGGCGCAACTTGAAGAAGAGCTTCGTCACCTAGACAGGTGTATAGCGCAGACGTCGCCGAAGGACGCGTCAGGTTATGCGTACCCTGCGTCTAGACGAAACGATGCACGCTACGGAGGAGAAATGCACTTCAAGAGGACCGAACTCCTGGGTCGGATCTTTCAGAAGCTAGAGCAATACAGTGAGTGTGGCCCATCCTTGCGCGACCCGAGCGAAAGTACTAGGGCAACAGATCAGTCCGAGATCGTCGCTACTACCGTTGACCATTTCTCGCTGACTCAATCTAGACAAGGCCCTCAGTTCTTTTAACAACGTCTCAAGAGATCTCAACCCTGCCGGCGCAGAGGATATCAGGACTTATCGTGAATGGATGGACGAGCACGAACCCGTCGATTACACGGAATCGCAATATCTCGAGCGGGACTCTGATCTGGTAACTATAGCACGAAAGGCATCTATCATGCCTGCTAAAGAAGGCGGACAAAACCATTCAGCTGGAGTTTGGTTCCCGCTAATACTCGTCTTACCCCTCATGGCGTTTGCGATAGTCCCGAGCCTGGTGGGACGTCTCCTTGTTATCTTGCTTATCGTCGGGGCAGGACTAAAGATGGTCACGTCTACACCTGAGCTAAAGAGCTACTTGTCCTCGCAGGAGTGGACTGCTGCGGCATCGATGTAAGTGTCATCATCTCTTGCAGTTGTTTGCCCAATCATAGTAGAAGCGACGGCCGTCGTGACGTCTGCGTCGGCCAGACTAATCAAAGTTGGCGGGGTTACGACGTCCCGCGGACACAAGATGCGGAGTGGTTTTGAATGGTCTCATGACATGAATGGTCAATTCGGTTGTGAGACGGTGTGAAAGCACATCAAAGACGTTTTCACCCATGTTTACCCGGGGGGGGGGGAGGGTATTAGGTACCTCACGCACACTTTCTAACCGTTTCCTAAGGAGGATGCTGCGGTTGAAGAAGAAGCTAACGCAGGCAGTTATTTCGGGCTGAATGTGCTCCTTGCAGCCGTAGTGCGCTGACCTAACTGACTCGCAGGCCTACTTCGCGCCATGCAAGCGAAGAGTGGTTTGGCGCGATGATCGCCATCGTTTTCGGGCGCACGGGCTGAAGCACAATGCTCGTTATAGTGTCGAGCACACGCACCCGCCCAATCTGACCGAGATCGCGACAAGTGTGGAGTTGTTCCGTTTCCCGTTCTGCAGCAAATTTGCTTCTCGCGCATGGCGTCATGTGCCCATGATTCGGGGAGTTATTTTATATTTTTTATTCTTTCTCGATTGGGGTTTGCAGGTGTCGGGTCTGTACGTAGGCACGGGGCAGCGGACCTTATGAATAATGCTTAGAAGAGGGTGTGCAGCGGCTGGGGCTACGAAAAGTCGCTCAGATTGGCGTTCGGCATGATTTTGGTCGGGATAATCTTTGCGGCTAATCCATGGCCTAGGGTCCACGGAAAGCAGTTTTCCGCTCAGCGGGCGCACTGCCGAGCTATATTCACGGGCGTGGCGCCTGAGTCGGCAGCAGCTGGCAGGATCAAGTCAATCTCAGTTTGAAGGATTAGAGCATGGCGTGACTCCGACAGGCTGCTGCAGATGGACGGACGGTATACGAGGCTTGGTGACGACACTAATAGACAGGTCGCGCTTTTGGTAGTGGCCCCGCTGGTCACAATTCTGTGGCGCAGTTGTATTGGTAGTGATAGTCTAGGAGGCGCTAGTGATGGTTATCAGTCCGATTGCGATGATGGTCGTGTACGACGTGCGTGCCACCTACGTTTCTGCTTGATGAGATCTGTAGATATTGATCGGACCGAAAGTAATGAGTGAAGCATGGCGCTGATCAGTGACGAAATATTTATCGGTGTCGACGACGAGAGTAAACTCAATTACGGCCATGGTCCGACGACGAGGGCGGCATTGAATCCTTCAGTGCTCGGGCACCCAGATCCTGTGCCCTTGTTCATCGAGACGGACGATTAGCCTGCAATTTAGAGAGAGTGTGTGCTTTGGATGGGACGCATGCAGCGGCTGCGCGTGCGACGACCCTTGGTGACTGTCAGTCGGCACGCCATGGCCACCTCCACATGTCGTGCAACGGCACTGCCGTGGGTTGCACGCCCAAACAAGGCGCGTGGAGTAGACGTGGTTTTCTCTGGCCGGCAATGCCTCGGATGGATGGATACCGAGATGAAAACATGCATAGTGCTTTCGTGCAGAAGCAGCAGCAGTAACAGTAACAGCAACAGCCAACGTCGGCGCAGCACCCGCTATTTCATTGAGGACTGACGGCCGCATGCCGAAAGTCAAATCATGGCCACGGTTGCGATGGTGTCGGTCGTCGAGGTTCGCTAGTCTGCTAGCCAGGAACGAGCGGCGTCGCTTAGAGGCGGACCTTGGCTCCTTTGGGTGCAAGAGGGTCGGGGTTCAGGGGAAATTGAGCGGCAGCTGACCAGAGTTTCAGAAGCCGCCTGTCCTTTGAGGGGGGGGAGTAGACTCTGTGCCTGGGGAGGCGCATGCAGACCCCTTGTGAAGGTCGCGGGCCTAACTGGACTTGTCTCGACAGTTGCTGCAACGATACATGCACGCACACATAGACACAGGACGCCGTTGTTGCTATCATCGCTCGCTCTCCCTCCATCTCTCTCTTGTCGTCGCCGTCAAACGTCGCGTCCCACTCTCGCACCTGCAGCTGCGGCCTTGTGCATGCTCTCCACACGCCCTGGCCCACTTCTCATCACCTAGTCCATACCGACTCGAGCGACTGAAACATCTGCTCCTTCCCGCCCATCCATCGCTCCTGTGCCGGCGTCCTGAATTGCGAAACCCATCGCCATAGCCATCACCACCACAACAACAACAACACTCCCCC